>OY856307.1:11202500-11685000 GCA_963693445.1 Agonopterix heracliana | reverse complement strand
GTGTATAGGTTTAAGTATTGACGAAGCATGTTGCTGATTGTGATCCTGTTTATAAATTATTAAATGTTTAACTTTTGACGAAGCGTGTTGCAGATGCAGATAGTTATGTCGCCATTTTTGACGAAGCGTGTTGCAGATTTGAAGTATGTATATTCTTTTAAATTTTATTTTTAATTTCTAATAAAAAGTTTAGTTACTAAATTCTTATAAGTTCCATTGTTCCATTAAGTTACATAGTTGCAATTACAAGACTCCAACTTACACAATTCTCTAAAAAGTGTCAGAGACTAACCTACACAAACCTAAGTATGTGTAGTAATATAAACGAACTAAAAACATTGAATACGCTGAAATTATTTTTCATTGGCTTGCGTAGTTTTTAACCCATCGCGGCAAGGTACGTGCGCGTAGTCGATCAATCAAACGAAGACTGTCGCGTACTTGGTTCTCTTTATACTTTTTAGTTCAGACACTTGAGCGCGGACCCGACGTCCAATAGTTGGTAAGTCAATGAGCGTGAGAGAAAATAAAACCACGCCCGTCTCTGATTGACGGTCAGCCTAGGCTTATACAAATAAAGTAAGTAATCATCATTTTATTTTCACTAATAAGTTGACGAAACAACAATTTGCAACATCACAAAAGGATAAAATTCAATTTGGGCTAAATCTCAAAAGTGCCGGCCAAACAAAAACAATGTTATATTCCTTTAGAATACGTAATTATGTCCATTTGTTACTATGGGACCAAAGCTGTAGGGTCATTCTCTGCTCTGTTATATGAGTTCGAAAATAGTAGGGTTAAATCTCAAAAGTGCCGGTCAAACAAAAATAATGATATATTCCTTTAGAATACGTAATTATGTCCATTTGTTACTATGGGACCAAAGCTGTAGGGTGATTCTCTGCTCTGTTATATGAGTTCGAAAATAGTAGGGTTAAATCTCAAAAGTGCCGGCCAAACAAAAATAATGATATATTCCTTTAGAATACGTAATTATGTCCATTTGTTACTATGGGACCAAAGCTGTAGGGTCATTCTCTGCTCTGTTATATGAGTTCGAAAATAGTAGGGTTAAATCTCAAAAGTGCCGGCCAAACAAAAATAATGATATATTCCTTTAGAATACGTAATTATGCCCATTTTTTATTATGGGACCAAAGCTGTAGGGTCATCCTCTGCTCTGTTATGAGTTCGAAAGTTATTTCAGTACTTGTTCGATAACAATAGGTATAAACATATATGTAACAGTTATCTAATTCAAATAATGACTTTCTATGGCAGAAATAATCACTGTAAACATTTCTAGGCTCCTAGAGCCGTTATCTATTCTTGTAAACAAGTTGAAAATGCAGTATTCATATATTTTCAATAGAAGCAGGTACCACAGGAACAGGTTAACTGATTTACTTAGTTGGCAATTGATTTTAGGTTTATTCAGCGGTTTTTATTTAAATAAAAACTTCTGAATAAACCACCAGTGTCATCACTGATTGTACACAGTAGTCAAAGTCTTTCGTCTTGAGACACTTTGACGGTTGGCTTCTTTCTTAACTGGATAGTTTGTCCCAGGTAAAAATAATCGTCAACAACTTCGAGCGTAGTCCCCAATCTTTACAGGAGTTCTGAACACATTATCAGAGTGAACTTGCTTCCCATAATAAGCCATTTTTTTCATTAGATAAGATAACTGTTATATTGTGGTCGAAAAAATACAGAGAATGACCCTACAGCCTTGATTTCATAGTAGAAATGTTCACAGTGATTGTTTCTGGCTTAGAAAGTCTTTTTTTTATTAGATAACTGCTATATTGTGGTCGAAAAAATACAGAGAATGATCCTAGAGCCTTGATTTCATAGTAAAAATGTTCACAGTGATTATTTCTGGAATAGAAAACCATTTTTTTCATTAGATAAGATAACTGTTATATTGTGGTCGAAAAAATACAGAGAATGGCCCTACAGCCTTGATTTCATAGTAGAAATGTTCACAGTGATTGTTTCTGGCTTAGAAAGTCCTTTTTTTTATTAGATAACTGCTATATTATGGTCGAAAAAATACAGAGAATGACCCTAGAGCCTTGATTTCACAGTAAAAATGTTCACAGTGATTGTTTCTGGAATAGAAAGCCATTTTTTTCATTAGATAAGATAACTGTTATATTGTGGTAGAAAAAATACAGAGAATGACCCTACAGCCTTGATTTCATAGTAGAAATGTTCACAGTGATTGTTTCTGGCTTAGAAAGTCTTTTTTTTATTAGATAACTGCTATATTGTGGTCGAAAAAATACAGAGAATGACCCTAGAGCCTTGATTTCATAGTAAAAATGTTCACAGTGATTATTTCTGGAATAGAAAGCCATTTTTTTCATTAGATAAGATAACTGTTATATTGTGGTCGAAAAAATACAGAGAATGACCCTAGAGCCTTGATTTCATAGTAGAAATGTTCACAGTGATTGTTTCTGGCACAGAAAGTAATTTTTTTTATTAGATAACTGTTATATTGTGGTCAAAAAAATACTGAAATAATAATTTTCGAACACTTATAACAGACCAGAGAATGACCCTACAGCTTTGGTGCCATAGTAACAAATGGACATAATTAAGTATTCTAAAGGAATATAAGATTATTTTTGTTTGGCCGGCACTTTAGGATTTAGCCCAAAAATGTATGGACCCAGAATGATCTCCTTTATAAGTAATACTGTTTGACGATCGGAACTGCATGAAAACATAGTTGTGTATGTACTAATAGAAACCTATAGTACTATTTGATACTTATAACAACAATACATGGTCCTCCTTAATATGCTGACACTTTTTTAAGGGGATGATCATTGATCAGACCAACTTCTTCCTGACCTTATCCTATTACTTGGGGTCGGCGCAATATGTAGTCTTCCTTCCAGTCAGGCCATCAAACTGAACAACTTTCTCTATGGGACCAACATCAAAAGTGCGAAAAAAAATCAGCTGTCCCTTACCTATACTTTTGGCTCAAGTAGACTGAACAGTTCAGTTTTGTATGGAACAGCTGATTTTATTTCACGATTTCTATGTTGGTGCCATTAAGAAAGTTGTTCTGTTTGATGGTCTGATCATCCCCTTAAAAACGTGTATTAAGAGGGACTCTATACAGGGTGGGTGTAAGTGACAGGAAATACTGAAACGGTAAGATCAGACCATCAAACTGAAAGACTTTCACTATGGAGCCTACCTCAGGAAACGCAAAAAAAAATCAGCTGTCCCATACAAAACTGCTGTACCTACCCGACTAAAATGTATGGGACAGCTGATTTTTTTTCGCGTTTCCTGAGGTAGGCTCCATAGTGAAAGTTGTTCAGTTTGATGGTCTGAGTTTATCGTTTCAGTATTTGCTAGGCTGTCACTTACACCCTGTATATAATATATATCTCTATAGATAAAAACCATTAATCTTAAAACTATCAAAGAAATTTGTGAAAACTACCGTACCTAAGCTTAGTTAGGTCCTAATACAAATGTAATAAACTGTTGTAACAATATATAATACAAACTAATAATTTAAAGAAATAGGTACCTAATTATACAACCGAATTACTTTTAAAGGAATGACTTCATTATCACTTCATTTTCTTACAAGAAGAGTAAGATAGTATAAAATAAATTATCCTCATGGAACAAAAATCTGATAAATAGCCCAGTTATTTTACTGTTTGAGCCGGGACTAATAAAGAATTGATGTTTTTTTCGGTATATCGTTTAAGAGCCCATTTGAGCCTAGAAATGTAACAAAATAAAAAAAATACCAACAGCCCTAATTTTATCACGTTCTAAAAAACCTGATGGTAAATTTTGTTTGCTCTTTTTTAAGGCTTTACCATCATACCAACTTCAAACACTGAGTAAACATATTTTCTATTAAGAAAGCTTTGAAAAATACATTTGTATTTTCTAATGCATAACTCATTTTATAAATTTCGATAGATAATAATATAAATGAGGGCATTGGTATTCATATTATTAAGTTAAAAGCCTTCTGGAAGATGAAATTTTGATTTCTATGTTGCGTAGCGAATTTTTTTAAATATCTTTTAGGTTAGGCTAGGTAGTTTAAAAGTTCCAGTCATAATTACTTCCTACCCCGCCTAACAAAATTCCGTAAAATGACAGGGCTAAAAATAAGGGGTCACACAAAGTTTTTGAAAGAAATGTTGCCCTAAAGAGACGAATTGCTAAATATGTTACGATCAAGTACATGAAGACCGCTGCTGCCGCCATGCAGAGTGAAATCCTGCCGCTGAGTCGGAATCTGAGTCTCCTTCTTCACTCAAACCCATTTGAGCGCGAGGCTGTAAATAAATGTGATAAATTAGATATCTATTGTCTTCTTCTAATCGTGTGGGCAAGCACTGGTGTAAGAGTTTTTTCAGACCGCCTTACGGCCTCTGAAGTGGTTTTTATGTAACGACTACTACCAGAGATAGTAGCCGGGACCAACCGCTTAACGTGCCCGAAGCACGGAATCATCTTTCTTTTCAGACAATCAGGTGATTCAGCCTGCAATGTCCTAACCAACTGTGGAAAAACGCACAAAGTGACAAGTAACTAGGTGTGTGTGTCCCGCCCCGTGGGAATCGAACCCACGACCTTCGTGTCAAGAGCCCAATGCCCTTAACCATTAGACCACGGCAGTTCCATATCTATTGTGATTAGGTTGTATAATATTATGAGATGTAGGTACAGGTAATTCAGGGAAGGTATCCCTTACAGAAACATTAAAATCTGAAAAGTTTGTTTTTAAAGTAGTTAAACATAGAACCCTTTATAGTTTCCTTCATTCTGTCTGCCTGTCTGTATGCATCACCTCAAATTCTCTTAGTTTTGTCCATATTGAGACAGAGGTAAGAATACAAATAAAGGACCAAAAACAACAACAATTACGAGAGTAACTGACAGATTAATAATAAGTGTCCTTTGTAATAAAATATTCTGTTAAAGATCCTGCCTGTGTTAATGTCAGACGATTTTAACATTATTAGGGCCTGTTTCACCACTTCTGGGTAAGTTCTTGTTAGCTTATCCGACAGATAGTTTGACATATTTTGTATGAAATTGTGTCAAAATAGCTGTCGGATAAGCTAACAAGAAATTATTCAGAAGTGGTGAAACAGGCCCTTAGTGTGGGGAACACTGTATTAGTATTATAAATAGTTTAGCTGAATTAGCAATTTCGTCTCAGTCTGACGGAGCGACTGGAGCATTCGCCTCGCCAGTCGTTCCCATACCACCGTACCGCTAGGTCAAATAATGTAACTTGGAATAAGTGCACTTAAATAAATATGTAAATCAAGAACTCTTTTCCATCATCCCACGGCAACAACATTCCGTCACCCCTACATTAGAAAATAATGAAGCTAATTTCACTTATATTTTTTCGAAATTGGGCAGTTCTTACAGATATACCTAGGTACACACACACGGCGACACATCAAGCTATACAAAACCAAAATAAGCAGGCGGCGCGTAGGCCAAGTAAAGTGTAACGTCGCGCGGCCAGCGTATGTTGGTTTTGTATAGCTTGATGTGTCGCCGAGTTTACATAAATTGTTCCAGATTATTAAAATAATGATATTTCGTATTTTTTTAGGTTGTTAAAATATCCTGTGTCAATGTCAGACGAATTGAACATTATCTTTATTAGAAAATAATGACGCCAATTTCACTACCTAATATTTTTATCTAAATTGGGCCGTTCGCCGTTCTTACAGACCTACATAAATTGTTTCAGATTATTAAAATGATGATATTCCGTACTTTTCAAACAAGTTTCATTCTGTCGATTTTGGAACTTTGGAAGCCTTTTTCTCTTATTAAAAACAAGTATTCTTCTACCGTGCGAGCGTAAATGCGTAGACAAAATGAAGCTTGCTATTACGGGCAAGTGACAAATAAAGGCCAGCAAAGTGGTTTATGATTCTGACATAAGGTGGAAGGACTACAAACTTCCACACAAACAGAAAATCGCTTCCTAAGTAGTCTTTAGATTCACGCTTACACACCGCGACACATAAACTACGTAAAACAAACATAAGGCACGGGACAAATATAAGCGTCGCCTCGCCGGACCCAGCCCGCACCCGACGCCGCTTATGTGTGTCCCGCGCCTAATCTGGCCGCGTGGCGTTGTACAGGGTGTAAAAAAATACCCTTGTAATACTTGTGCTTCAGACTAACTGAAAAATTTTCACTAAGGAGCCAACATCGAAATCGCGAAACAAAAAACTGCTATTTGATACAAAACTGCAGTACCAAACTAACTCGACTCAAATGTATGGGACAGCTGATTTTTTTATTTGTTCTCATTGTTGGCTCCACAGTGAAAGTTGTTCAGTTTGATGGAGAGAAGCACCCTCTTGGGTATTACTGGGGTGTTTTTTTACACCTTGTACATTATTTGTTATTCATTAGTAGGGTGTTTTTTTACACCCTGTACATCATTACTCTACCTACGTGTGGCCAGCTTATTTTCGTTTTGCGTAGCTTGATGTGTCGCCGTGAGTACATTTTTTTCAACAGAAATGGTCCAAGTTTAAACAAAATAGTACCTGATCAGGAGTCGAAGGTGTACTTCGACTGTGGGCAGCCAAGCCTCTGCGACCGGTTGCACCGCGACGTTTCACCTTGCCACTCATTGGAGGAGGCATCAATTTATCGTCCTTCTGAAAAAAAAGGTTTAACTGTTTTTATTTCATTGTGTTTAAGAATTATATAAAATACTAGATGACCGCGGCGAACTTTGTACCGCCTTTGAATCTACCCGACACACACTTAGCCGTTTTTTTGAGCCTATGTTCATCACATATAATGTAGCAATCTAATGTTGAAAGAATTATTCAGATCAGTCCAGAAGTTTCGGAGCCTATTCAATACAAACAAATAAACAATAAATCAAATCTTTCCTATTTATAATATTACTTTTAGTATAATATAAGGTCTAACAAAAATAAGTGAAACTATTTTGAGGGGATGATCAGACCATCAAACTGAACAACTTTCTCTATTGGACCAATAACCAAATCGAGAAAAAATAATCTGGGGTCCCATAGGTACATTTATGTCGAGTAAGTTTGTATGGAACAGCTGATTTTTTTTCGCGATTTCGATATTGGTTCCATAGAGAAAGTTGTTCAGTTTGATGTCTGATCATCCCATTAAAATAGTTTCAGCTAATTTTGTTAGACCTTATCAATAATACTAGAGTTTACAGATATTAAGTCAAATCATTAAGCTATCAAACCCATATTTTTCGTCAAAATCGGTTTAGTAGTTTTTGCGTGATGCTGTTACGAACATACAAACAAACAAACAGATACAAAAAAAAAATTGATTTGGAGTCGAGGATACCCAAAAAAAAAATACCGCAATCTTTTTCTTGTAAATATCTTCAATGTACAGACACACTTCTGTTACAGTTTTATAAGAGTTCAGATAACAAATTATTGGTGGGATCGCTCTGGTGCAGTACGACCAGGAATATAATTCCGGTCGTCAATGTTCGTTTGCGCAGAGCAGGACCGAATCCCTGACAAAACCCGAACTCATTTAGTAATCAGGTGCTAAGTCGGCTAGCAGCGAAATGGGCGCGAAAACAATCAGCCAATAGCGGCAAGGTATTTAAGGTGGCACATCCTGATTGGTTGATTGCAAAGCTCGGAGGCGCTTTGCGGACAGGTATGGACTCTCAATCATGAGGTCCGGGTTTGAATCCGAACGGACAACATGCCATGTACCGATGAGTTTTTCTAACTTATGTACGTATTACCGACTGCTCTCAAACGGTGAAGGAAAACATCGTGAGGAAACCTGCATACGCAGAAGAAGAAATTCTGATGCATATGTGAAGTCTACCAATCCGCATTGGGCACGCGTGGTGGACTAACGCCGAAACACCCTCCTAGAGGGTAGGCCTGTGCCCTGCAGTGGGACGTATATAGGCTGATGATGATGATGATGATGATCCTGATTGGTCAATAATATTTCGCGCGCTGTTAAAATTTGTCCACTGCGCAGGTACATCGGTAAAACTTATAAACCTTGTACTACTATACCTGTATATTGTCTGCAGAGCCCCAAGTCTTATGCAGCTGGTCAACATCGTCTGATCTCCTCTCTATATCTCTTCCCCGTGACTTAGGAACGTACGCTGAGGACCTGGTCGCTCCTACTCCTAAGAAATTGCTGAACGCCTCGGTCGTCTTCTTGACCCGCACGTTCAACGACCCAATTCGTAGAAACCCTTCTTTTTCTATAACAAAACGTGGTTCTGATAAGTTTAGCATTATACAAGGTTTGATAAAAAGTCACTGCAGAGAGACTCATCGCAGATAGAATCACTGCAGAGAGAATTCGATGCAGCTAGACACTCAACAAAACACCGTTGTTATATTTAAAGACTTGGTTTATACCTTCAAACTGAACAACTTACACTTTGGAGACTAAATAAAAAATTCTGCTGTAACATACATTTGCGTCTAAAACCCAGGTACTGCAGTTTTGTATGAATGAGCAGCGTTTTTTTTTCCTTTTGGCTCCGTAGTGAAAGTTGTTCAGTTTAATTGAGTACACTACCACCCTTTTAAATATTACTATAGGGTGTTTTGTTACACCCGGTATATGTGACCATGTATGTATATAAGGTCAAATTTAATTAGTTGGCGAAACTTAACAAACGCATTTGGTTGTCTGTTACTGCGTACAATTACGTGGTAATGACCCCCCGCTTGATCATATGATTCTGAGGTCAATGTTCGCCCGCCGGCCGAGCACTGCGTACGATACGTACGAAAATAATAATTTTGTAAATCATCAATACCAATTATAAACATTGATAATGCAATCGTGGTTCAGTTTCGCCAACTAATTTAAAACGACCCTATATGAGTGATATTTGATCATCAAGTGTATATAATAAGAATTCCATGTTACTAAGTACGAGTGCAGTATACAGTGTAGGGACACACCTGCGAAAGTTCCGCGCCGAACGTTCGGTTGAATACGCGTCTACTAGGAAAAATGGCACGTAATGGTGTGTCGCCGGTATAGGGAAAAGCGTTGCACGCGTATTCATAAGACGTTTGGCGCGGAACTTTCCGCAGGTGTGTCCCTACACTTACTGACGTTCTGCTGACAGCCACTAATACCTCAGCCTTAACGCCACAGGTCGTAAGTATTAATAACAGCATTTAACGATTAAAACCCACTGCTCCTACTACTACAATACATGTGAAGCCCGTACAACAAAAACACATTGTAATTATACAGGGTGAAATTGATATCATTTGCATCACTTTAAGCTGAGAGTCTACCCATGAAACTGAACTTTTACTCTATGGGAGCAAACCGATCGGAGCAAAAACAGAATCAGATATTGCATACGTTTGAGTCGAGTAGGCATTGCAGTTTAGTATGGAACAGGTGATTTTGTTTTTGCTCCGATCTGTTTGCTCCCATAAGTAAAAGTTGTTCAGTTTGATGGGTAGACTCTTATTTCAAATGGATGCTAATAATATCAATTTTACCTTGTTGATATAGGGTGTAAGTGAAGAATCCCAGATGTTGCCAGTCCCTCTACCTACTGTAATGATTTCTCAACCCACGCGTCACGCGCCTTCGCTGCATAGAAAATTACCTCTTCCCGCGCTTTTAAAGCATATCGCATACAGAAGGAGTCCAGGCGGCATCGAGGCGCGGGCACAGACTTAAAAGAAGAACCAGACGGAATGTCATCTAATTATGAGTGAAGCACCTATTTCTTTTGTGTGCGTGCTGTCACGCGGTACAAAAGGTGACGAGTTGTCGGACCGCGCCTAGAGCTAGTGCATCTGTGTGAGTGTAGGTCCCTTGTAGAATAAACGAGATTGTATTACGTTGCATGCTTCACATCTTTTTAGTGCAATACTCGGTCCGTATTTCTTTCAGGTCCGTGGGCGCGGGTCGATAATTCGGTATGTCAAGTTTTTTTTGTCTTCATTTTTATATTTTTTACGGATAGAAGACATAATTTTATGACACCTATTTCATTCTTATTGCGATTCATCGAGTTTATCAAAATACATTTAATTTTTTAATTATTTTTCACCTCACAAGCTCGGAAAGATTCTGTTTATCATTCGAAATTTATCATTCGAGTGCAAAAGTGCATTTTATCTGCTAGCGTGGAAAGAGTTTTTGAAATTCGAATCTTTCTCAATATTTTTCTATACCGCCAATCCACTGAAAATGCATTAAGTATATAAATATTTCATGTCACTGGCCGGCACAAAAAAAAATTTTTTTTATGTTGTTCTCTAAAGCAATTCGGTATGTCAAGTTTTTTTTGGTCATCATTTTTATATTTTTTACGGATAGAAGACATAATTTTAAGACACCTATTTCATTCTCATTGCGATTCATCGAGTTTATCGATATACATTTAATTTTAAAATTATTTTGATCTGTAATCTCCAAGTGCAAAAATGGTGTAAAAATAATTCGAACTCCATGGAGAAAAACTACCTACTGCTATATTTAAAAAAATTAAAACCTGCCTCCTCTTTCTAACTCTATGCTGGAAAAAGATACGGCAATATCAAATGTCAAATTCTGACATTGTGAATGTATTTTTTTTTCTTAATGGTCAGTTATTCTAAGTTAATTTTATGTTTACCAAGGAGTTCACAGGTATGCCAGTGACGTCACTGAACGGACCGAAAAACGACGTTATTTTATTAAAAATATCTGTAATCCTTTCATTTTAAAATCTCTGACATATAAAATATGATTATTGAGACAATTATCTCGAAATGGTTTTCGATTCAGCCCTCCAAAAAAAAACTTGACATACCGAATTCACATTTTTTCCTCGCTGTTGTGAGGTGAAAAGTTGTGTGTTTCGCTCGGCTGCAAAGTTATTCTGCGTCTCGTACTCGCACTCGTAATACAAGTACTCGCGACAAAAAACAACTTTGCAGCCTAGCATAACAAATAACAATTGATCTGTAATCTCCATAAAGGTATTATACCTTACAGGAATAGAGCAACAAACATGAGCTGTCAAAAAATGAAACCGTTTTTGGATGTTTTTTGGAGACTATTCGCAGGCAAAAATTCGAATACTGTCTATAATTCTGAGTCTAACGTGAAATTGTGGATAAATTAATAAAGTAGTGTCAGTATATTTCATAAAATTATCTACGATTTCACTTTAGATTCGCAATTATTCACGGAAACCGAATTGTAAAAATTTATAAGTGACTAAAAAACGGTTCTATTGCCTCGCGTCACGTATCTCTTTCTATTATACAGTGGTGCCGCTAGGTACATCTCGCTTACTCAGCATTCAGTTCCTCTATTCCTGGTATCATACCTTTATGGTAATCTCCAAGTGCAAAAATGGTGGAGAGAAAATAATTCGCACTCCATGGAGAAAAACTACCTGCTGCTATATTAAAAAAAAACCTGCCTCCTCTTTCTATTTCTAACTCTATGCTGGAAACAGATACGGCAACATCAAATGTCAAATTCTGACATTGTGAATGATTTTTTTTTCATAATGGCTGGTTATTTTAAGTTGATTTTATGATTACCAAGGATTATACAAGTATTCCAGTGACGTCACTGGACGGACCGAAAAACGGAGTTATTTTATTAAAAATAATATCTGTAATCCTTTCGCGCCTTGACGCCGCCTCGACTCCATCTGTATACTATACGCCTTAAAGTGCGAACTTCGCCCTTGCGACTTGCGAAAGCGTAGTCGTGCGAAAGTAGATAAATCATACTACACGGGCAGAAGTCACAAAAGACAAAAATTACAAAAAGCTTTGAAATAAGTTCAGCTGAAATATCTCTTTTTGTCTTTAAACCACCTTTACCATAGAAATTACAAAACGTACAAAACACAATAGAAAAATAATGATATCATTTCTCTAATATAATTGAAACAATAGAAACAGATAACCGGAGTAAAATATTTACAGAAAGAAAAGCAACACAATGTTTTTGACGAAATTATTAACATTAACAAAAAGTGCACGAGTGACATGTGATTAGGTACCACAAATTCAACATAACGTCGTTGGAGATTGAACGGGGGCAGATTAATTATTAGACAGCTGGACAGTAACCAATACACAAACAGCAAAAAGGAATAAGTAAAGCCTGACCAGGAAAATAAAAAACCTGAATTGGGGGCGCTGCAATCGACTGTCACCTATAATGTTAGTGTTCCCAGTACAAAAATTAGTTCCAATGATTTTCCGCAACATGGCGAGGTTTTTTATTTTCCTGGTCAGGCTTTATAATAAAAACCGGTCAAGAGCGAGTCGGGCTACTCGCGCACCGAGGGTCACACGAACTACGGTATCCGACCTTTAGCGCGAGACCGACTTACACTTGGCCGGTTTTTCATTACAGAGTTTGCTCTATATTGGTATCGATTCGGTATTGCCACGACTTAACTTAACTAAATTTATTCCTGTCATTTTCTAACATTCGACTAAGAAAAGAGACAGAAAACCAACAACTGACTTTAGTGCTGTCAAAGTGACGCTTCACGCCCAAAAACGACTTAAATAAGATGGCGTGCATTATGATGCCATCTTATTTTGGGCGTGTAGCGTCACTTTGACAGCACTAAAGTCAGTTCTTGGTTTTCTGTCTCTTTTCTTAGTCGAATGTTAGAAAATGACAGGAATAAATTTAGTTAAGTTAAGTCGTGGCAATACCGAATCGATACCGATATCACACCAAGTTTGACGCTTGTAAGTAGGTATTATCGTTTTAACGATAGAACGAAAAGTAAAAACGTTGATAAAAACGAGTTTCTTGTATGAGGACCCCCCTTAATATTTTACTTTTTAACTCTTTTACACCGGTCCTGAGGGTACGAAACCACAGAATAGATAATAGTATAGTTTTACATACAGAACGGCCGCCCTCCGCCCCCTCTGACTTCAGATACTCCACCTCACCTCACACTTTTTAGGATACTTGAGGGAAGCCGAGCGAGGTAATGCAGTCAGGCGCGCGCACCGTGGCGTGAGTATACAGGGTGTAACAAAACACCCTAGTAATACTTAAGGGGGTGCTGCAGCCCATGAAACTGAACAACTTTCACTATGGAGCCAACTTCGAAATCGCGAAATAAAAATCTGCTGTCCCAATTGTCCCATACAAAACTGCTGTACCGACTCGACTAAACTGTATGGGACAGCTGATTTTTTTTCGCGATATCGATGTTGGTTCCATGAAGAAAGTTGTTTAGTTTGTATTTATGTATGTTTTGCAAGATATATTTTATTTGTATCCTCTCATCAAAAATAAACGTTGGAAAATAACGCTAAATTGAAATTTTCAGTGATTCTTTAGCCTAAATACTAGGTATTTATAACAGAATGGAGTATAAAAAGTAACGAAATGTACATGCGTGCTAAGTCAACCCTATGCACAATTTGAGCAAAATGCGCATGTGCGACCGATCATGTCAAATATAAAACGTTGTTTGAAGTGCTGGACCCGTAGAAAGAGAAGGAACTAGAAGAAAGCACGTGTCTTGTCATATCACTCAGTAAGAGATGCACATAGCAAATTCGCTCTAGTTAAAAAAGGAGATCGCTACTTATTGCTGTCCTTATCGACGTAGCCACTTTTTTGTTCTACGACGGCTGTCTGACTCCGGAGTCAGACATCTATTTTCATACAAATTGTATAGGATTTTATGACTATCGCTGTCTCATGCGCGGTTACACTGATGTTGCGTCTATCAGCGTAAGCGAAAAATACTTCGCCTATGGCTGGACCTGTGACGAAACTACAAATAGCCTTACTAGTACCGTCAAGACTATTCTCCACGAAGAGATGGTACGATCATGCAAAGAGATATCATGCAATCTTTTCCGACGTTATGTTGACTTTTGTGTTAATAGAACCAGTGAAATCCACACAGAATTTAGGTACGAAACGAGGTGGTATTTCTGAATTTCTTACTTGACTGCGTATGCATTGAGTGTGGAGTGATTATTATGGGCGGCGAGGGAGTAACAGTCCGTCGCAAATTAAGAGTTTCGGCTTCTGAAATTCGATATCATCCTTGGTTTCGAACAAAAATGTATTTCTTTAAACTAATTTAAAGAAATAAGCGTTGGAATGACGTCATTCATTACATTGACTTACTAACTACTGGACGTCGGGTCCGCGCTCAAAAGTTTCCGAACTAAAAGAGCATCAAAACGTACAAAGAGAACCAATTACGAGATAGTTTTCGTTTGATCGGCCGAATAGCCTTGCCTCGATAGGGTCAAAACTACGCAAACAAAATGAAAAAGAATTTCAGCCTTTTCAATGTTTTCAGTTGGTTTATATTACTACACGTACTTGTAAGTTTGTGTAGGTTAGTCTCGGAATTTTTTTCGAGAATTTTGTACTAGACCGGGCGGCCATTATTTTGTGTGTCAATGATTAGTAGAACAGATTTAAACATACTGCGATATGATCCAGGGGATAGTGAGGTGTCCATGTGAACGAGGTATTGTCTTGGTTTCCTTCCTGACCAGTCCCGCGCATTTGGGTCAGCATCTGTAAGAAAAGAAAACCGACTTTATTGTATGCAGGTCAATAATAGCCTGTATATAGGGTCCAACTTAATATTATGCTGACTCTTTTTAAGAGGATGATCAGACCATCAAACTGAATGACTTTCTCTATGGGACCAATAACGAAAGCGCGAAAAAAAAATCTGCTCTTCCATACAGAACTGCAAACCTACTCGAGCCAAATGTATGGGACAGCTGATTTTTTTTTCGCGATTTCGATGTTGGTACCATAGAGAAAGTCGTTCAGTTTGATGGTATGATCATCCTCTTAAAAAAGTGTCAGCATATTAAGTAGGACCCTGTATACAGGGTTTAACAAAACACCCTAGTAATAGTTGAAGGGGTAATTTATACCTACTATCAAACTGAACAACTTTCGCTATGGAGACAATGTAGAAAATATCATTTAAAAAGAAGCAGCTGTCCCATACATTTGAGTCGAGTCGGTAGGCTTTGTATAAAACAGCAGATTTTTTTCGCTATTTTCTTTAGCTCCGTATTGAATGTCTTTCAAATTGATGGTCTAATCTAAACCAACGAATTATACAGTGTCCTTAATATGCTGACACTTTTTAAGGGGATCAGACCATAAAATTGAACAATTTTCTCTATCAGTTGCAGAAAAGCTCATTAAAGTTAATCCTCCATTAAGTCTCTTGCTAGCTTTTACTACTTCAACAAGTCAAAAAGTGACAGCAAGAGATTTAATGGAGGATTACTTAACTCTAATGAGCGTTTCTGCAACTGAGCGTATGGGACCAATATCGTAAACCGGAATTCATCACATTTGGGCTCGACTAGATTTGCATTTTTGTATGGTTCGCGATATCGATGTTGGTGCCATAGAGAAAGTAGTTCAGTTTGACGGTCTGATCATCAAGAACCTATACTGGGTGTAAGGAAAAGTATCATTAACCTTTAAACCACATACTCAACCCATCGTACTAAACAGCGGGACTAAACTATGGGAGCAAACTTGTCAGCGAAACAAAAATAAAACAGCTGTCTCATACATTTTAGTCGGATAGGCATTGCAGTTTAGCATGGGACAGGTGACTGACTGGTTTTCTACCATAGTAAAAGTTGTCCAGTTTGATGGGTAGGGTTATTTATTTTAAAGGATAATGATACTTTTCCTTACATCCTTTCCTTTCCTTCGTAGACGGTATTAACAAAAGTAATATTTTATATATGGAAAAATAGTTAAGAAAATCTAGATTACGCATCTCAAATAACATTTGCAATTTATAACATCAACAACAAGATATAAAATAAAATGTGATAAAATCAGGAATTATGCTCCCGAGCGCCATCTAGTTGCCTGTGAACGTCTCTGCAACCCCCTTAAGAAGGACCCTATAGGATGTTTTCCTACACTATTATACTTAAAAATAAGACTTCCTAGCGCCATCTATCCCAAAATAACAAAATCCAAAGGACATATAAAATTACGCAACCCGTAACAAGTCCATGTACACCTCGTAATATAGTTTGAAAATCCTAGATGGCGCTGCGGGAATCGTAGTCTTGCCAGTATCTCGTAAAACTAGTGAAGTTTTAGCCAAACGCCAGAAGATCGCAACAAGTTAAAGGAGAGAGTCATCTTCTCTGCGATGCCGAGGAAGAATTCCAGTCTTAAGTTCACCTGAATTGATAACTGTTTTGTTTTCTTAATTAACTCAAGGGTTGGATAGAAATGGAATCAGTGTTGGTATCAAATATACAATAAGAAATCATCAACGATAATACAGGGTCATTCTTATTGTGCTGACACTTATTTAAGAGGATGATCAGACCATCAAACTGAACAACTTTCTCTATGGGACCAACATCGAAATCGCGAAAAAAAAATCGCTGTTCTATACAGAACTACGCACCTACTCGAGCCAACAGGGACAGCTGATAGGGTAAAATGCCTTAGGGTAAAATTGTAGTGAAACTGTTTTCTTTTCTTTGTAATACGATCCACATTGTTATGTACCTACAATTTAACGTGAATAAACAAATAAATATATTTAAAAAAAAATTTTTTTTTCGCGATTTCGATGTTTGTCTCATAGAGAAAGTTTTTCAGTTTGATGGTCTGATCATCTCCTTAAAAAAGTGTCAGCATATTAAGTTGGACCCTGTATACACCATGGACTTACTTTCATAAAATAATAAAACTCAATACCATTCTACAGCTCCAAATCGGACGGACGGATAGACGGCCAACCTAGGCTTGTGAAATGTACGGAACCTTCAAAATTAAGCACACTTTTGTGGTCCCGTTAACAGCGCCTCGGCGTCGATGCGAAGTCCTAGGGTATACAGGGTGAAATTGATATCATTAGCATCCTTTGAAACAAAGAGTTTACCCATCAAACTGAACAACTTTTACTACGGGAGCAAACCAATCGGAGAAAAAAAAATCTGCTTTGCATAAATTTGAGTCGAGCAGGTATAGCCGCGCAGTGCAGATTAGTATGGAAGAGCAGATTTTTTTTTGCTCCTATCTGTTTGCCCCCATAGTAAAGTTGTTCAGTTTGATGGGTAGACTCTTAGTTTAAAATGATGCTAATGATATCAATTTCACCCTGTAGAGTGCTATTGGTTTAACAAATGTATTTAATGGTTAAATACATAAACACTTACCATACACATCTACAAGTAGCCGATACACGTTCTCGTGACGAAACTGCATCGCAATATGCAGAGGAGTGTATCCCTGAAAACAAAACATTTTAATGATCAAAACTGACGAACCAGCTCGCATGCGTAAATGAAACAGGTCAAGTGCGAGTCGGGCTACTCGCGCACCGAGAGTTCCGTACCAAACCACCACTAACATCTTCGATCAACAATATACAACTAGATAACGGGTCGCATACAAAATCAAAGAGAAATTCTGTCCTCGTGAATATACAACATTTTTTGTTAACGAACCGAGAAAACAGTCCGAATACATTATAATTTCGACCTCAAAGCAACCATAATTCCTAGTAATTTAAAAAAGGAACACTGCGGCATTGCGAGACGTGCTTACGTTGGCTTTGTTCGAACGCAACTAATTCAAAATAAGACCTCACTCCAATAGTGAGGCGTTATTTGCCGGGACATGTTTTGAGCGCTGACGCGTTATCTAGTTGTATATTGTTGATCGAAGACTAACATATTAACTTACAAAAAAGTTTTGTTTTTTCCGGGACCTTCAGAGACCGACTCACACTTGGCCGGTTTTTATTTTTATACTGTAGAGTTTGCTCTATAATCACATCAAGTTTGTCGTTTGTCTGTATTACAGTTTTTACGAGAGCGAGAAGAATAAACGTTGATAAAAACTAGTTTCATGTATGATCCCCTTAACTTTTAACTTTTTGACTTGTTATTATTTGTTAGCAAATCCGTCATAATAACGCAAATTCTGTGAAAATTGCAACTGAATAGGTCCCTGAATAGGTAGGACAGACAGACGGACAGCGTAGGCTTTAAGAAATGGGTCCCGTTATCAACCTTTGGGTACGGAACCCTTAGAAAAAGTATATGTCTAGAATGAGCCTAGAGGTTTTTTTTTTTTAACCTATTTCGTCCCATTGTTGGGCAAAGGTCTCCCCCAAACTTTTCCAGCCTTCTCTATCCCGTGCCATCAGGGGCCTAGAGGTTAAAAAGTATAAAACAAAAGGGGCTAAGTTTCATAGGGTGGTGTGCGTGAGGCGCCATACAAATTATGAATGTGTGCGTGTATATGTATATGGTATTGGAACCAGTACTGGTTCCAATTTTTTTCGACGCTTTCGTATCTTCGACTGTCAATCTTGACATATACTTTATCAAAGACGGAACCCTAAAACATGGTGTTTTTTTTTCATTCATAAATGTAGGTACCCTAGCAAAACAGTTTTAATTAAATTTTATAACCAGAATAGAAAATCAGTTAAAACAGTAAAACGGTTTTAATATTTATAACCAGAAATCGGCAAGGTATTAATACAATTCGATAGGCACTATATAATAGTTCGGTTCAGTTACAAAAAAGATTCGCGTGTCGGAATCTCTGCCATTTTGGTATGATATGAACGTAACTATACGAATAATGTGCTCTAATTATGGATCCATCGTTGTCTAGAAACCGTTTTTGTCGGAATTTCATAAGAATAGAGATGAAATTTGAACGAAAACATTCATGATATTAAATAAGGTGTTACAAAAATACACTGTATATCAAAAATCGAAAGTCCCGAGTAGATCCCCTGACCTGACCTAAACACACCTCATTCGCTTCTCCAACATTAAACAGTCGTTTTTTGTATGTTCGCCGGTTTCGGGAACCTACATACTTACATTTTGCCTGACCCTTTTTCAGTATGAGTGACCACTAGTTACAAAAACAAAAAATTTGGCAACACTTAGTAGGTACCTAGTGAATGAATGAATGAAATTTATTGTGTATGGATTCAGGTACAAGCTTAAGCAGAAGTTTTGCAGTGATTAGTGTCACTGAAGCCTACCTTTGCAGGCATTTACACAAAGTCTCACAATCTAAATTAATTATGTCAAGAGTTGTGAACAACAAATTCAATCTATGATAGCCATTTAAACCTTAAATAAAATTTACAATAATTTGAATAATAACATATTAGATTTAAATGAACGAAACAAAACAAAGATTAACATTTTTCTATTCATGCTCTAGAAATTCTCTTACGCTATAGAAACCAAGCAAGCAAGTTGAAAGGACGTATGTCACTTTCGTTATTTTGAACATTTAATAGTCGAATTACCTAACTAGTTTTGTTTATAAAATAATTTGCCAATTATTTAAGTAGATGTTCTTACAATTTCAACTTTTTTGTAGTTTGGTAGTTTTTGCTGTAGAAGTACGCTACACGAGAACCTACATAGTTGCTAAGTAGCCTATTCTACCGGACAGGGGGCGACAGTTCGATTCCAGCCCAGACTTGTCCCGATGAGTTTTGGAAATTAAGGTAGCTCCTAAGTGAAATGAACCTCTGACTACACCCTCGGGGAATATAGTGCTGAACGCATGCCTACTGATTAATTGATTGTAATATTTTAGAATATTTTTTGTTTTATCTTTATCTCCATAAAATGAAAAGGACGTAATCCAGGTTCCATAAATTGTTGGTCCAAAAAGAGCGGGCCAAAGAAAAATAAAGTTTTTTTTTTACAATTTGTCCGTCTCAGCATTTATTTTGTAGGCACCAAAGCTTTGGGGCCATTGTTCTAAGTTTTATTCGGGTTTCGTACATAGTTTTTCGTACATTTTCGATGAAATGAACTAACAAATACAAATGAAATGTTCTGCCATAACATGACATTTATAGTACCTAGATAGGAAACTAAGAAAGGTCTCAGATCTCATGTAATTGAGGCTGGATCTGAGGAACATGTGATCTGAGGCTTTCTTATTTACTGTCCGAGGTTAGTATACAATTTTTCTCCTCGACGGAGCTGGAAAACGGCAACTTCGTTTAGCGCAGCGGGACGACAATTGACGCTTTCCGTCCGGAGGGGAGAAAAAACATATTTTAGTCAGAGATTTTCGACACGGCCAGGTTTTATCAGTATATTTTGGGTAACTATGTAACTATGTCATAACTATGTAGGTACCTATTATTTATACATCTTAATAATTTACCAAAATGGATGACGTCTTTCTTATGTATCTAAACTAAAGATTTTTTCCGAAACAATTTAAAATGTGGCACATAAGCGGACATCCAAACAACGGATGTGAATTTTTGATGATTCCGAGGGAATATTATGGGTTCAAATGGATTTCTAAACAAACGAACATAGCACACAGGAGGGAGGAGGGTTTAAGTTCCTTGTTTTATTAGCTGTACCCTTGCGAAGCCATTAAGGGTTGCATGGCCTGACCAGAAAAATAAAAAAACTGTTTAGGGGGCGCTGCAATCGACTATAACCTATAATGACAATATAGCAAGTACCAAAATTAGTTCTAATGATTTTCTGCAACATGCCGAGGTTTTAATTTTTCTGGTCTGGCTTTGACTGGAAGATTAATACACTGGAAGGATGGCGTTACAATCGTGACAATTTAGCTGTCAGATCGAATGTGTTCCGTGTTTTTATCGATTCCCTAATTTGAGGAAGCAAATTTGTTGATGAAATACATTTTGATACTTTGAACCAGTGAGCTTTATCATTGCTTTGAACTGATCAACTTTTTGTGCAGTTAATGATCATTTTCGATGCTAGTGCGTATTTATTGGTAGTGAATAATTTATCAATTGGCAACACCACCAGTCAGACATGATCGTAGAAAGAGAAGGAACTAGAAGAAAGCACGTGTCTTGTCATATAAAGTAAGAGATGCACATAGCAAATTCGCTCTAGTTAAAAAAGGAGATCGCTACTTATTGCTGTCCTTATCGACGTAGCCACTTTTTTGTTCTACGACGGCTGTCTGACTCCGGAGTCAGACATCTATTTTCTTACAAATTGTATAGGATTTTATGACTATCGCTGTCTCATACGCGGTTACACTGATGTTACGTCTATCAGCGTAAGCGAAAAAAACTTCGCCTATGGACATGATGCAAACCTTAGACAAACAGCACTTTTTATTGTAAATGTGACAGATTTAACAGTAATTTAAATAATGCCATTGACTGACTTTTCGATTGGATGCCTTATTCCAAAACAATAAATGTATATTAGCCTGAGTCATGGATTTAGAATCATAAAGGATGCCACTCCTCATAATCATTGAAACAAGAAAATTGGCAATGGCGTCGTCGATATTCCAATTTTAGGTGTGTCCCTATCTATTCAACGACGTAGCTACGAAAATGACAGGAGAGGAGCTAACATTGTTGTCGTTGGATTAGAAAGGGACAAAGTTGACGTCACAAAAAACAACGATGGGACGGAAAAGAACTATCATTATCGACCATCAAGGAGTATTATCATATTTCACCGCTTGTAAGTCTGTCCTCCATTGTAGGTATTCCAAACTTCTTGGCTTGAGTCAAGCTTCAGTTGCATTACTTATTACAAAAAAAAGGTAGAAGATAAAAAAATAATTACTAGATGTCTTAGATTATCAAGATACACAGTCAAAGCTACGAAAGCGTCGAAAAAAATAGGAACCACTACTGGTTCCAAAACCCTATACCTACATATACACGCACACATACATAATTAGTATGGCGCCTCACGCACACCAACCTAAGAAAGTTAGCCCCTTTTGTTTTATACGGAACAAGTGTGAGGCTCATTCTAGACATATACTTTTTCTAAGATAGATGCATAGGTACTACATCTGTTCCTTATTCGCACCTATAATCGATCGAATCACTTAGTTCGAAATAGAACATTTCAAGTTTGCAATGTGAATGAACAGACACAATAACTGCGCGGATGTAACTTACGCATCTGCTTCCACCTCGCCTCATATCGCCCCGTTTGCGACTCACATATTTATATTGAATATTATTCGCGATAGATATTAAACTCAGCTGGATATTCTTACTGAATATAGAGCAGCGACAGCTGTAAGGTCTAAGTGAGAACAGAATCAACTTGGAATAAAATTTGCTTAAACATTAATATTAAAAATATGGCTTTGTGATATTGTACCACATCGTACCTATTGGTGAAAGAATGGTAATGCATTTCTATACATAAGCATAACGAAATTGTGAATTTAACGTGGATATACATTTGAGATATTTGCAAACAAATTAATTGGGGGGTTTACGCCATGGAATGCCTTAACGCATTCAGTTTTTAGTAATGTTTGTTTATGCACGCACTTGAAACTACTGACTCGATTTGGAAGGGGTTATCACAGAAGCACAGACCGGGCTTAGCTTGGATTAACATTTGTGGTTTGTTTCATCGCAATCGGTTCGAGTCACGAGTATACACCACACATTTTTAATTAGTAACGAAACTTTAAGGGTGTATTCAGTCAGACCGTGAATCTGAACAACTTTTTCTAAGGAACATGGGTCGAAATATAAGAAATTTTTTTGGACCTCCCATAGGAAATCGAACGGGAGATCCGCACTTTTGTATGGGAGGTCCAAACATTTTTCTCGTATACCACCCTTTACACCCTGTATAAAGTCAGCAGTCTGCGCGCACGGAGTAGCGGGCGCCGCTTGTCAACAATAAAATCTAAGTTGAAAATTTCAATTACAGCATAAAAGAGATAGACAACTCATAAAATGTCTATAATTTTATTAGTAAAGGGGATCATTAAAACGTTAAGTGGTACGCAGATAAATTTACCACCACTTCCCTCGAATCCACAAGTAGTTCAGCAATAAAACTGCCTCCGACTTACCCCATTCTGCTTCCGCCGCAATCGACGCCGAACAGCACATGAAAAAGAGTGTAATGACACTTTAACGATACCGTAAAACCAAGCAAAATAACCCAGAGTAAGTAAATTTGATTGAGCATTAACACTTCTAGGTAACAGTAAAGAATACGACTACGAAGCAGTAGATGTAAACACATCATTAACCCTCGCCACCCATTTAAAGTCAATTGCAATTCTCGATACCTCCGCATTATTTTGTCTCGAATTATGTATTTCTTAATGTGTACGGTCTCCTTCGCTGTTCCCAAATATGGGATCAAATTGCTCGCCCTCTACAGTTTTAAAGTTTATAGTGAATTCTTCGACCACATGCATGTTGGAATTTATACTTCTTGTGTGATATCGGGGAAACTTTTTGAATAACCTTATGCCTGAAGGAATTGGCTTGATTTATTTGTTTGTTATGTTCAATGGATTTATACAGAGTAAATAATTAAATATATCACTGCGGATAACTTCAGCATGTATTCTACACATCAATCTGAGCAACTTTTACTGTGGGGCCAACATCGAAATCACGAAAAAAAAAAACTGTCCCATACATTTTTGAGTCGCAGTTTTGCATGGGACAGCGATTTTTTTTCCCGATTTCGAAGTTACCCAACTTAGTGAAAGTTGTTAATTTTGATGAGTAGAATATTATGCTGAAGTTATCCACAGTGATACAAAATTTACCCTGTAAGAAAAAACTAAATCTTTATTATTATAATAGTGACTGGTTTACATTGTATTTTGGTAGTAGGGGTGGATTGGATAAGCAATTTACTTACGGAACGTTCGTTGACAACGTGCCGAGCGACGCCAGCCAGTAACTTGACCAAATTTTCATCACCACGCTTACAAGCCCAGTGCATCGCCGTCTGAAATCCATTATCGAAAATATAGACCTAGCACTAGACGAGAACATTGACAACCAATTTGCTAACAAAAAATAATACCTACTTTCGTTCATGCTATTGCAGTCTACTTTTGCAAAACAAAAACAACAAGTTTAATCGTTGTGAGTATATTTTTGAATAACTCAGTTTCTAAATCGATATCAAATTATGAAGCTAAATATTCAGAACCTACGTCTAAAACTCGATTCCATGACGAAAAGAGTTTAGTAGGTCGAGAAACAAATTACTTGATTGCCGGCCTTTTATTTTTATATATGTAAAACACTTTGATGGACAATATAATGCCGAAATTATAGCTCTTTATAATCGGAACGTATTAGGATGATTTGCATCCAGATTAAAGATTATATTTTGGTGAAGGTAGGTGTTATTAGCATAGTTATAGGAATTAGCTTGGTCTCATCTTTGGTCATTTTAATTTTTAAAACGATTTGGTAAGCAAAGCATAATTTTAAAGAGCCGGTGTTTAGATAATGGTTAAGTTTAACAGCTATACTTTAACTGATCCACCGAATTTCATAAGACCCTAATTACAAGATAGTTCGTACGTTGATACGACAGACAGACATATTATGATTGCTATCTTTTGGCTACTGAATTTTGTTATTTTAATTCAACGGGCCGCATCGGGACGGAGCGGGCCGCATCGCAGCTGAAGATGCGAACTTTGCACACTATAGCGGGCCTGGTCGTAACGCATTGACGGATGTTTAGTTTATGTTATACCTACTGCAGAAATTGTAATGTAAAAAGTTCCGCTGCGCATTCGGACGGAGCGGGCCGCACCGCACAGACGGAAATACGCCACAATGAAAAAAAAGCTAATTGGGCGGATTTTTGCGACACGGCCCGACCTCATGCGGCCCGTCTTAAATCATAATATGCGCTTACCTTTAAGCCTACTACATACAGTTGCAGTTACAGTTGTTCAGTTTTATGGGTAGACTCTTAGTTTAAAAGGATGGTAATGATATCAATTTCATCCTGTATATCCGCAATTCCGAAACAGAATTCTGATTCGTAATTACATTACGGAATCATCAAATCCATACAATATCACAATTTCGAATCAGTATTCCGATATGGAAATGTATATTATGGCAGGCCTTAAAGCATTATGATTATTTTTTCAAACAAGATTGATAGTAAGTACCTACTTATCTATAACAAAACAATATTTAAAGGGGCGGTTTACCACCATCAGACCGATTATCCCGAAAAACGATCAGTATGGAAACAACGTCAAAAACGATTTAAAAATCCGCTGTTCAATACATTTAAGTCGAGGTACCGCAGTTTTGTATTAAATAGCAAATTTTTTTTTTGATATATCCATAGTGAAAGTTGATCAGTTTGTTGGTCAAAACCAGCATTTTAATTATTACTACGGTGTTTGGTTACAGCCACTACAACTTTTCAAAAAGGTATTTTTCTGAAACTTCTCTTATTTTTATTAAAAGCAATGACACCGAATGGTTTGGAACTTTGACCGCAAATCAGCACTAAATCTTCAGCAAAAATGGATGAGCCAAGGTTTCAGTCAGCAGTTAATTCTTGGAAATATATATTACTTTATCCGAGGGTACGAGTTAGGTACGTACCAATCGGCGTATGTACAAGATGTAGGCGTGATCGTCGCTGATTCAGTGGGGTAGTTAGTGGCGGGCGGTCCTAGGTTCGACGTCGCTGGGAGAAATATTGGCCTCAGGGGAAGCGCTGTTAATTTGCAGCGCACATTGGGTACTGGCACGATTTTCCACGTATCTACGCGCTATACGTATATACGCTCTGCAGCGGACATCAATATTTGCGGAGGCAGATTAATAAGGACGATGTATCCTTACCGCCACTAATTAATCGTAAAGCAGCATTAACAGAGTTACCCAAAAATTTAACTTTCATTGTATACTAAATTTTTTATGTTATAAGACTTATAAGATAACACTAACAGCTATTTCAATATTAATTGTTACAACCACGAAGACTTAAAGATAAGAGTTCTTTATTTATGACCGGCATTCAGTAAATAGCCTCAGACAATCACTAATTAGGGTTGTGAAGCTTCTTTGTGTTATGCAATAGGTACTGGCCCGCGTGGGCTTATCTAAGATGTATAAATAACAGGTATAATGAGAATAGTTTAGCAAGAAGTAAATAAAGAAAGCATTACTTACATACTTTATGATGAAGTCAGCGTCGCAACCATATTGTAGGGTCACCACATGTAAAAAAGGTCGAATTTATAGCAAAGAGTATGTTTATAATTTACATAGCATCTCCTAAAATCTTATTAAAACGTTGCCGGGTCAGCAAGCAACCGAAATTACTAATTTATCGTAGGTCGTAAGATAATAAATTTAAACAGGATTACGTAGTCCCAGCCCAGCACAAAGCAAAGCTTTACAATTTGCCGTACATAAATCTCCTGTCTCTTCAAAACGAATATTTAACGAAGACAGATTTTTTTTAAATACTCCTCAAAAACATTTATTTTAATAATTATACATAATCATTTCATTACTATAAAACTAAGTATTATAAAAATATATTAAATACTTCCTATTACTAATAAATAACAAATAGATTACATACACAATTAATAATGAGCGAGTATATAAAAATAATATTTACTTTTTAATAGTAATTCAGGTCAATCAATAAGTAAAAAAGCCCACTTTTAGAAGCGCACCTAAAATATTTAGTGGTCAATAAAATTATTCGACTTCCGTCCACTTTGAAGTGTAAATTGTTACAGGGCATTTTATTTTAAGCGTTTAAAAAGCAATGTTGTGTTTTGTGACCGGACGGAGAGTAAATTCTAGAAGTGTTAAGTTACCACACACTTTGTACCCAAATGTCACTATGGGTTTAAGAAACCTTTTGTTTCCAATGGGACCGTAATCAGTGGATTTAGGAAATTTACTAACTCTTGTCTAAAGAGTTTCTACAATATGGACTACGAACACAATGTTTTTACCTCATGTCATCATCATCACTGGACCGAGTTTAGGAGTGCGATTTTTGAATCTCATTCGGTGAGCTCGCAGCAGTTGAAAATGTCAAAATTACTACGGAGATACGCATCTTTAAACTGCTGATTTGACTTTAATTATTTATTGTATATTTTATTAAGTTAGTATTATTTTATTTAGTCAGTCATTTATTATCTTATTGTTACCTATTTGACTTTAAAAAATTGCACTCCTGAAGTATGATTTTTGAAAGTCAAATCAACAGTAAAAAGATGCGTATCTCCATAGTAATTTTGACTTTATCAACTGCTGAGCTCACCGAATGAGATTCAAAAATCGCACTGCAGATCTGTTAAAATTTGAATTGATTTAGGCACATTAACGAATTATAATGATTTTACCAGATGTCATCACAAGATTTTTGTTTGAGGAAAATTCATAATACAGGGTCCTGCTTAATATGCTGACACTTTTTAAGTGGATGATAAGATCATCAAACTTAACAACTTTCTCAATGGCACCAACATTGAAATCGCGAAAAAAAATCCGCTGTCGTATACAATACTGCAAACCTACTCGAGCCGAATGTATGGGACACCAGATTTTTTTTCGCAATTTCGATGTTGGTGCCATAGAGAAAGTTGTTCAGTTTGATGGTCTGATTATCCTCTTAAAAAAAATGTCAGCATATCAGTTGGACTATTTCGTCATGTCTCTCTCGTAGTTGTCTTTATCATTGAATAAAAGACAAAGGTTTTTCTGTTATAATTATCAACATAGGTATTAACATTTTGATAATGCTTCGGCACTTTGGATAGTAAACATTTATCGGTCGGAGTTCTCGGAGTGCAATACAAATGTACATTAACTATACAGATTACATCCGTTACTACGTCATATTGATTGCGTTTGCATGTACGTCAATTAGGATCCGCGGAACGATGCGTCTTCGACACGACTAATTATCGTCTTGTCAACTTGTCTATACTTATACGAATATAGGTTGACAGCTAAGTTTATATACCTATACTTGTTATATAAACGTTTATATGACAATGCTACAGTATACAGTATAGAGTATGTGGTTAAAGATAATTTGTTAACATCCTGTATATCATCTTCAATGTATACCTATAAAACAGTTCCATAACTGACTGACAGAAAACGCACAGCCTAAACCGCTGACAGAAACATGAAATTTGGACTAATACCTTGCTAAGTTGTAGTTGATAATCATAATACGGGGTGTAACAAAACACCCTAGTAATACTTCAGTGGATGTTTCATACCATCAAACTGAACAACTTTCACTATAGAGCCAACATCGAGAAAAAAAAATGTTCCATTCAAAACTGCAGTACCGACTCGACTAAAATGTTGAAAGCAGATTTTTTTGATTTTTCTCTATTTAGACTCCATAGTGAAAGTTTAGTCAGTTTCGTGGTCTCACCACCCCCTTAAGTATTAGTAGGGTGTTTTGTTACAGCCTGTATACAGGGCGAATAAAAGATCCTGCAAGAAAAGTACTTTTGGAGATGAAATTCAGACCATCAAGCTGACTTCTTTTACTATGAGACAGACAACAAAAAGACAAAAAAAATAGAGCACTTATTGCTTATTCCATAAACTTTCAATTGTCCTAAAATTGTACATTTTTCTATCAATATTTCAGTGTTAGTTTAAATAGGTACAATTTTACGATCGAAATACTACTTCAGGGGATCCTGCAGCGTTTTTTTTTTACACAAAATAACTACATTACATATACAGGGTCCTACTTAATATGCTGACACTTTTTTAAGAGGATGATCAGACCATCAAACTGAACAACTTTCACTATGGGACCAATATCGAAATCGCGAAAGAAAAAAATTATGTTTCATACTCTACAAATCGACTAGAGCTAAAACATTTTAGCTCTAGTCAAACTGAACATCTTTCTCTTTGGCACCAACATTGAAATCGCGAAAACTGTAAACCTACTCGAGGCAAATGTATGGGACATTCGAATTTTTTTTCACTATATTATTTCATTTGTAGAGTATGGAACATAATTTTTTTCTTTCGCGATTTCGATATTGGTCCCATAGTGAAAGTTGTTCAGTTTGATGGTCTAAACCTCCCCCTTAAATGTTTATTTGTATCACCTTGTATATACAGGGTCCTTCTTAATATGCTGAGACTTTTTTAAGGGGTTGATCAGACCGTCAAACTGAACATCTTTCTCTTTGGCACCAACATTGAAATCGCGAAAACTGTAAACCTACTCGAGGCAAATGTATGGGACATTCGAATTTTTTTTCACGATTTCGATTGTGGTCACATAGAGAAAGTTGTTCAGTTTGATGGTCTGATCATCCTCTTAAAAAAGTGTCAGCATATTAAGTAGGACCCTGTATATGTAATGTAGTTATTTTGTGTAAAAAAAAACGCTGCAGGATCCCCTGAAGTAGTATTTCGATCGTAAAATTGTACCTATTTAAACTAACACTGAAATATTGATAGAAAAATGTACAATTTTAGGACAATTGAAAGTTTATGGAATAAGCAATAAGTGCTCTATTTTTTTGTCTTTATGTATGTATGGGATATCAGATTTTTCTTTTCGCGATTTCGATGTTGGTCCCATAGAGAAAGTTGTTCAGTTTGACGGTCTGAACAACCCCCTTAGGGGTATTAAATATTTATTTTTACTTATCTTTGAGAGGTTATTCAGTAGTTAATATTTAAACGTAAAACGTGTAAAAAATGAAAGGGTTATCGTAACCCGAACACATGGGGGGTTCTTAAGGAATAAGTACCTACCTCTGTGTGATTTATTTTAGTTGTTCAGAATCAGCAAATGTATCAAGAGATTTTGAGAATAGAACACCAAAACAAACACAGAACACATACATGCACATCTAACAGAATTTAAATAAGTGCTTAGTTAAAAAAACGAAAAACAAGAGCATTTTCTGAACTAAACGTAAGACACGGTGAATTAAACGGATTAAGGGTATATTTTCTAAAACCCCTACTTTTAGGAACATTGTTTTCAGTGATATGCTATTGCATATCCAGTGTTTTATATTTATTATGAAAGAACTGCCTTTACTTAAAAATGTAATGAATCGTTTTTTTGTATGTTTCATATAATTTATTTTAGTAATCGCATAAAATCCGGACACTGTTCGTCGAAATATTGCTAAAAATGGGGTTACTTTAGGAACATTTTTAGAAGGGTTACGTTACACGGTTGAATTTACAGTTTACGTAGAAAGAAAGTTTATATAAATTTAAAAAACATAATGAATCGATTTTTTTAAATACCAGTCTGAAACACTAATATTTTTGAAAACATATTATTTAAAATCAAATATTGTGATTACCATACAAAATGGCGAACAAATTCAAGCTTTTGACATCCTGTGACAACTGCAAAATTATCCTTGTTTCTGATTTTTTTCATTGTACGGCGAAATGCCGTCACTGGAGCACGTCCGCGTCAAATGTTTTAAAAATAATTTGCGACAATTTTTTTCTCGATCCGTCTGTGGATGACTGAAACACAAAGGTAATTGAATGGAATAATACATTATTTGTATTTTTCTAAAGCTAAAATTATGTTGTATTCCAAAAAAATTTAACGAATTCTAGGATAATTTTTGTCATATTGTTCAATCAAATTGAAATGACTTCAATTATGTCAGTGTCGTCTAAGTAGCGTATACCAAATCTATGACCATTCTCTTTGGTCGGCTTTTCAATATACAATTACCAATACAGTCGCGCACAGTTTCAAATAAATTCTAAGCAAGAAGATTAAATTACCTACGTAGTATAAAATTCTTGATAAGAAAATCATGAAATTTTTATTTACTTCTGAAATTAAATCACTGCAAATAATATCAAAACAACTAAAAACTTGCTTCCTACCAATTTCAATGAATAATTGAACAGAAAAGATTTTATTACTTAGGTAGGTACTAGTTTGATGCCAATCCAAACTAAGCCCTACGCTTTCGTGAAATCCAAATCTGTTCAGTAGTTTTAAAATAACGTGTGCACAAACAAACAGACAAATATTCTAAAAATGGTCTCAATGTATTCCATTACGTAGGTACCTATTCCAAACACCGCCAATTAACATTTTTATAAATATCTTCAATGTACATCCACGTCATGTTTGCAATTATGACTCAATCACAGACTTAAATTGCAGTCGAATGACATCTCAACCATCAAAATCGGTTCAGTGGTTTAGGCACGTCTGCCAAAACAATGGGAATATTTAAATTCCACGGCTAATTTTTCTCCACTAGTCATAAAAGCAATATTTTTAAAATTTTGTTAAGTCAACTACTATATTTAAAGAAAACCGGCCAAATGTGAGTCGGACTCACGTACGGAGGGTCCCTTAGCACCATACCATAGCGTAAATTCACTTTGACTATACCATACAATACAATAGTAGTAATATAATTATTGTCTTGAGATATATTTCTCTCGAGATTTTTTGCCCAACCACCATTTCTTGGTGTGGGGCTAGACAGAAGAATATACAGATTATGGGAGATAGTTATAAAATAAGTATTTTTTATGAAAGATAGTTTGTTGCAATGAAAGCGAACCGTAAAAGCTAGCTAGTTTATCAATACAAATACATTTTTAAATGAATTTGAACGGTAATCTCTAAATGCAAAAGTGGTCACAAGAAAATCATTCGAACTCATGTAGAAAAAACTTTGCTAATCTAAAAAAGACACCTTCCTTCTTTTTCTACTTCGATGCTGGAAACAGAAACGGCAACATAAAATGTCAAATTCTGACATTATAATTTTGTTTTTCTTATCGGCCAGTTATTTTATGTACTTTTCAAATTTACCGAGGAGTTTACAGGGCCCGGTTTAATAAACGTGACAATAAGCGTGACAATTACAGGTGGAAAATCTGATAATTTCGTCAAAATGTCATGGTGGAAAATTATAGTACATTACTGCAGTGGCCAGCAAAAGACGCATCGATGGACGAACGTGTAAATGTGGGCCGAGGCGAAGCCAAGGCACATATACGTAGGTAAGTCCATCAATGCCTAGTTGTGGCCAAGGCTTGTATAGTGCTTTTCTCAAAGAATGCTATTATGTTATTATTATGATTATGCAATAAATATTATGAATTATGAATTATGAATGCGCGGAAATGAAAATTAATCAACTTTTCAAAATCAATGACGAACAACAATAATTTTTCCTGCGATAAAGCTAGTAACTTATAACTTATCTGTGGTTAAAGTGTCCATTCGTTTTTTTTTTCATTATAAAGCTTTTTATTTGCAAGCCAGTTCAAAATTTAAACCAAACCTTTGATAAGTTACCTCCTTGGTTGCCATGTTTCGGAGTAAAAGATCCATTTTTAAATTACACGACATAATATAAGTTTACTATGTAATTTATTTGGCCGCTAAACTACGACAGATATAGATTTTCATACAACTATTGCCGGCCACTGCTCGCATAGTACAGCAATTTCGATTTATTTCAAAGAAGGTTGTCAACATAATGCTCAAATTTCCAAGCATGTTTGAGAAAAGAAATTTGTCGGATTGTAGCGACAATTTGACATATTTCTGTTGAATAATTTTTCTCCTGACAGATGACATGTGACAGAGGAGTCGCGTGGCTAAGGAGGTAACAAGTAGACGTGTCGTCGGCTTGCGATTTGATTGCCCAAGTGGCTCCGTCGTTTTATGGTGGTTTCAAGTGTGTGTTTTTGTTTAAAAACGGGGTTTTTAGATCGCCATATCCTATTACCGTACAATATCTAATAAATATATCTTCAACACTTGACACTGGCGAAATCTAACAAGGAAACGCCATTTAATAAAAATAGAATAGAAATAATGACAATTTGTCCTGAAAAACCTGAAAACTGAAGTATTTGTTTTATTAAACACTTCTTCTTATCGTGTGGGCAGCAAGCCCTGGTATCAGAGTTTTTTTCAGACCGCCTTACGGGCCTCAGACGTGGTTTTTATGTACCTAACCAAAGATAGTAGCCGGGATCAACGGCCTTACGTGCCATCCGAAGCATGGAATCATGTGATTCAGCCTTTAATATCCTAACAAACTGGGGAAAAATGCACAAAGTGACATGTCACTAGGTGTCCCCCGTGGGATCGAACCCACGACCTACGTAAGCAGAACTCAATGCTCTTGACAATTTTGTCAATGTACATTTTTATTGAACTGTAAATAACTGTCGAATTTTCGCCTGTCGCCTTTCACCTGTAATTGTCGCGTTTATTGAATAGGGCCCTGGAGTCTGGAGTGCGATTTTTGAATCTCATTCGCCGAGCTCAGCAGTTGAAAATGTCAAAATTACTATGGAGATTACTATGGAGATATGCATCTTCCTACTGCTGATTTGACTTTCAAAAATAGCACTGCTGAAGTATGATTTTTAAAAGTCGCATCAGCAGTAGGAAGATGCAAATCTCCATAGTAATTTTGACATTTTCAACTGCTGAGCTCACCGAATGAGATTCAAAAATCGCACTCCTGGTCGAAAACGACCTTATATTTTTTTTAAATATCCGTAATCCTTTCATTTTAAAATCTCTAACATAGAAAATGTTGTTTTCTCCCCTCCGGACGAAAAGCGTAAATTTTCTTCCCGCAGCGCTAAACGAAGTTGCCGCTTTCCACCTCCGTCGAGGAGAAAAATAGTAAACTAACCTCGGGCAGTAAATAAGAAAGCCTCAGATCACATGTTTGTTGACCTCGGCTTCACCTCGGTCAGCAATCAAAGACATCTGAGACCTTTCTTACTTTCCTGCCCTCGGTGTGTAATCTACTACAGTGAAACTTGGTTAAGTGGGACCTGGATAAGTGAGAAACCTCCATAGCTGGAACTCATGCTGAGGTCCCGACACTTTAGCACTGAGTTACCTCTGTTAGTGAGATAAAGCAAACCTCTATAACTGAGATTCGTTCTTTCGATTTTATCGTCATAGTTACCTCTATAATTGAGACAGCGAGTATATTTTACCTCTTTTACTGAGACTATATTTTAAAGAATACTTTTCTTCTACCTCTGACCTCTTAGTTACCTCTATAATTGAGACAGCGAGTGTATTTTACCTCTTTTACTGATACTTTATTTTAAAGAATACTTTTCTACCTCTAAACTCTGTAACTGAGATAACACCAATTTATCACCTCTCTAACTCGCACTATTTGTTTACTAATTCTTAGTCTACCCGCTTATTCTGCACTTGGCTAATTTTGTGCCTCAATGATCTCCAGTTTTAGTTTTTTTTATTATTCTATCATCCGGATGTTTATTTGAAAAAAAAGTTCCGAAATGAAGACTCAAATCTTTATCATTACGTGTAAAACTTAACGTTAAATTCGTTTATAAAAAGGGAAAGACACGCGATGAAGTTTGTGTCGAATTTAATGTGCCAAAATCTATTCTTTGCCGAATCATTCAAAATAAAGATAAAATTCAGTCGCAGTGTTCTGAATGACAAGGAAAACAAAAACGTGTACGTTTATTATAATATCCTGAGCTTGAACAGTGTTTGCTAACATGGGTATGTTGTCTTATGTTTACATAGGTAATACGTTTTTTTTTATAATCGCACCTCTATAACTGAAATAACCTCTACTCTCACCTCTATTAGTGGAACCCTCTCTAAATGAGACAGATATTTATTTATACCTGGATATCTGAGATACTGGGTAAGTGGAATACCTCTTTAAGTGAGACAAATTTGCAGGTCCCTTAATGTCCCAGTTATCCAGGTTTCACTGTATATTATTTACACAATTATTCGGTATGTCAAGCATTTTTTTGTCTTTATTTTATATTTTTTACGGATAGAAGATATCATTATAAGAAACATTTTTTTTTTTTCAATTCATGAAGTTTATCTGTAAATGACAAAAGTGGGCTCGAAAAAATTATTCGAACTCCACGTTGTTAATTTTGTTGTTTAAAAATTTAAATTAAAAAATATAAATTACCTGCCTTCTCTTTCTTACTCCATGTTGGAAACAGAAACGGCAACATGAAATGTCAAATTCTGACACATTGAACGTATTTTTTCTGAATGACCAGTTATTTTAAGTTGATATTTAGTTTAATCCTTTCATTTTAAATATTCTGACATATAAAATATTGTTATTAAGACAATTATCTTGAAATGGTTTTCCATTTTGTCCTCCCAAAAAAAAACTTGACATACCGAATTGACGAAAATGTCGGTGATTTTTTTTTTCAGTATGTACAAAATTTGAATACCGGCGGTATATATATCATAGAATCTCCTCCTTGTCGGTTAGTAAAAAATATCACATGTGTAATTTTGAAACTATAAAAATATTTAAAAAAATAAGTGTTTTATAAATTTAATTAGTTATGTAGGCATATTCCGTTCCTCTACATATTGTGAAATCATAATTTTTGTATCTCTATACACAATTTTTTTGCCTACAGTGATGATCGTATTTAGTTTGAAAAAAGTGGTATGTATGTAGGTTACACTTTAAATTAACCGAAACTTCCCACTTTGGTTAATTTAAAATGTTTTAGTTAAGTAATGAATTTCTTATTGTGTGAAAAAAAACCTACCTACTAACTAGGTATTCTTCACAAAAAATACTTAACACTTTTCTTATCGATGGTGGGAGCTCAAACAAAAGGTCACGGAAAACTTACAAAACATTATCAACATTTTTTATTGAAAATTGACAGCAAGTGATGACGTCACAAACGAAAATATACCCTTAAAGAAGATTGCTGCTTATTTCAACGAGCTATTTCAAATCATGTGTAGTAACTATTAAATAATCTGTGACCATGTTTGAACACTACGTTAAAATCATCAATCAAAAGGAGAAAATAAAACATTATTGGTGATGGATTTCATGTAGCCAGCCTAATTCAGCAACTAAAAGACATTGCCCAATCCCGTTTCGCATACAAAACTGTTAAATTTGAATTCTATAAGAAATCCCACTGTAGAATAATTTCCATTTCATTGGAAAGTATGATAGTCCTCCTGTTTTGTGTATAATTTTAGTTATCATACTCTTTGTATGTGTTCTTTGATTATACTCATTCGTTAGTTGCGCAACGATTTGAAACGAATATAGTTCGTCACGTGGGCAATATCTTTTATAATTCTAAGGTTTAATTCAACGTAAAACTAATGAAGGCAGAAAACTAGTCTCTTATTTCATGGTAAAAATGAAAAAGTACTTACACCCTAAGATTTCCAACGATGAGCAGAGAAAAACAGAAGACATGAAAAAAAAATTACAAAATACTACAAAATAGATCTTTCTTGTCATACTTAACAATAAAATTACATTTATAATAAAGTTTGAAATCAGGCATAGGTCCTTCAGGACACTTCAAACTTATAAATATAATGTAATCAGTGTATAGATACATGATTAACACTCATATACAGGGTGTAAGGGAAAGTATCATTAACCTTTAAACTACCTACTCTACCCATCAAACTGAACAACTTTTACTATGGGAGCAAAACCGTCAGAGCAAAAAAAATCACTGTCTCGTACATTTTAGTCGAGTAGGTTGCACTGAACAGCTGATTTATTTTGCTGTGACAGGTTTGCTCCCATAGTAAAAGTTGTTCAGTTAGATGGGTAGAGTAACTAGAGTATGTGGTTAAAATTTTAATGATACTTTTCCATACACACTGTGTTAGGCAGCAAATTGACAACATTTCATTTATTTAACCACCAGTTTTTATGAAAAATATAAAAATAGGTTAAAAAATAAGAGATACGTATTTTTTCGATTTAATTTTTAACTGATATTTCTATTTTTAATTTACTTTTGAATTTTCTGAAAAACGGAGGCTTTATGGCCAATATACCTTGGCCTCAATGACATTAAAAATAAAAACTGTCAAATACAATAGAAAAGCCAAGCAGGCAAAGGAATAAAACCTCATTCAACCCATATTATATTTTTCAGTATTTTTCAAATAACTCGAGAAATAATGGATAGAAAAATCTTATAATTTTGATATAAGCTTTGAATCACATCGTAATCTCCAAATGGTTTTCTTATTTTGGTACCTTTCTTAAAATGAAATGTTGTCAATTAAAGCCTGACCAGAAATATAAAAAACCTGATTTGGGGGCGCTGCAATCGACTGTAACCTTTAATGTCAGTGTTCCAAGTACAAAAATTAGTTCTAATGATTTTCCGCAACATGGCGAGGTTTTTTATTTTTCTTGTAAGACTTTAATTGAAGTTATCAAGCAGGTTGTCTACAGGGTGTAAAATGTAATGCGTTACAAATATTAAATGAGCTTCAGACCATCATACTGAACAACTTTTACTATGGAGCCAAGCCAACATAATAAATCACAAAAAAATTTTTGTTGTTCCATAGAAAACGTCAATGTCTGCTAGACCCAAATGTATCAAAGAGCTATTTTTTTCGCTATTTTTGATGGTGTGAAGTACCCTCTTTAATATGTAATGCATTAAAATTTACTGTATAATTAAATAGGTTATAAATGTTAAAATCTTACCGAGAACGGATCCTGCAACAAGAGAAAGAATATCATTGAACATTTTTAAAGCCATTAAACGTTGTGTTCACACTATTACAATAATCTCTATCCTTAACTTGTAATTTACAGCGTCGGTAATATTAGCAACAAAATACAGGTTGCACCTATTGCAAAAATTACAAATAATTGCTTTATGGCAGCACATTAAATATGAACGGGGTCTTTAAATGGCGGTCGGTGAACCAAAATTCCAAATAGCTCTACCATTAAATAAATAAGGTATACTATAAGCTAATTACAAAAACATTTCATGTAAAGAGTCCAAACAAACGCATATTTCGGATGACTAGTTTAGGCAAGTCTTATCAAGCAATAATGTAATAAAAACACAATATCCGCTTCTAACACATATTTTTCTAAGAACAGTATCAGAACTATTAAATTTACCAATTATGTCAATTTAATATTCCGCTCTCACGATCCCATAAAGACGAAAGGAAAAAAAATCTGATTAAACAGTTTCGGAGTAGTATCAAGCCATAATGTACGCGGCCTCGAACGCTCTCGTGAGTACCGAATTACCTACTAAACTGTAAAAAACGTAGATAAAAGTAAGGGCTGTGCATATTCCCATGATCGGGAGACGGTTCGACGGCGTTTTAATGCACCCATAATCGTCGAACGATGGTGGATCATATGAAATATGTAATACCGCTAATAGGTCTTGGTGGGCAGCTTCCTCAGCGGTCGCTCGGCCAATTTTGCCGTTCGTAATAACCTTAATATCCCATCAGTGCTGTGCCCCATGCGTGTACAAAGATGAGGCCGGGTAATGACTGTGCGACCGAACACCCGCGCCCGCCCCGGGTCACAATATTCACATTTATTCTATAAATCTGTTTGGTTATCAAATTTTATATCACTAAACACTTTATCATTATTATTCACTGTTGATTTATTTATTGGCCTTTTTCTATTTAAAAAAAAAAACAAAAAAAATGTTTACAACATTTCAAAATGCTGTTTGTATCTTAAAATCAAGAAATAAATAATTAACAAAGAATCAGACAGCAAAATCAAAACAGTGAACGATTAATATCAATCACAAAATGCTTTAACGGTAAATAATTTGTCATCGGGTGTCATTTTGGGAAATGTGTTTCGTTCTTGTAAATGATACGCTCGTATGGGTATGAGCGCAGTGAATGAGGATTTCTAAAATAAGAGGCAATTTATAACTCAAAGCATTGCAGCCGCAGTGACGCAAACATTCGTCGACAGTTATTAAGCGTTAGAACACTGCATCAGGACCAGCCGAGCGAACACGATATACACGAGGATATTGTCATCCCTCTTGCGTGTGGCATTACTTAAACCCGAAACTGTTTCATTAATCAAAGAGAAAGACGAATCAGACTAAATTACTCTTTTCCAATTTCCAAGAATTTATATCGCCACCACCTTTACAATCGCTTTATTTAACAACTTTCTTATTAATAAAGCATTTGATAACATAAATCAATTACTTGTTTCGTTCTTAATTTGATAATTGAAATCAAAATAAAGTTAACATCGTTCAAGAGATATAGCAATTACAAACATAAATGTTTTTAAAGAACCATTCATCAGCCGTCGTAAAACGATATCAGTTTTAATTGTGCACTAAAGGCTAACCAAGTACATAATGAGAGTGTAATATTTTGGGAGCAAGTTTAGGCTAAAACTTGTGATTTTAATTGCGAGCCGGTTAGCGGGGCGGCCCGAGGATGTGTCGTTAATAGAGCGTTGTCTCTTCATTTTGTTTGAACGTTCACTGACTCTGTTATTTTGGAGAGACTAATAAATTGCGTGATGACAGGTGTCAGCTGCTCCACCGCCTCTGCACTCTTGCGTCGATGTCTCATTCCTCACGTTCTCCTCCCAAGTTCTCTTATTTTATCAACGCTCCGTTCAATTTTCGTTTCGTTCACTCTGCGTTCTATTTGTTTGTGTTAGCATTATCGTGTTAGTCGAGCTAATCCTTTTCGCACAAGATATTTACTCACGCTGGAATATACATTTTATAAGAAAAACTGCTCAATTTATGGTGGTATTTTTAAAAATAAAAATAAGTATTATGAATTCAACATTTTTCAAAATATAAAACTTATTTCATTTACTTGAGGAAATATGTAAAAATTCGAACAAAGGTATAAAATAATTATCTGATGGGAATTCAGCAAAGATAAAATAAAACCGAGTGTTTTGAACTGTTATAAATTAACTGCCTCGGATGGAGACAAACCGGACGAAGATTTATATGACATAATGGCGAAAAGCTACCGACGAATGGCTCCGTACTCTGCACGTACCATTCTTTTAGTCATTTTGATCGACGGTCCAGATCACTGCTCTTATTGTGGCCGTAAAACTTGATTTAAAATAAAACAATAGTTTTCAAACAATAAAATACAGGGTGTAGGGAACCACTTCCGGAAAATCCAAGGGGTGAAAGTACCCATCAATATGAACAAATTTTACTATGGGACCCACTCTGAAATCTCAAAAAAACATCTCCATAGATTTTGCGCGTCAGGAATTAAATGTTAGTATGAGATAGCAGATTTTTTCTTGAGATCTCATAGTTGGTCCCATAGTAAAAGTTGTTCATATTGATTTGTTCGAAAGCGGTTAGAAAGAACGAAAGTTTCAATTTTTTTAAGTAGTGTCTTAGTTGTCGCTATCGATTTAGATTCAAATCCTATATTAAAAGTATAATTAGAAAATTATTTATTCCAAATAGAAAAAATATATATATATTTGTATATAAACACGAGGAAAAGAATGATATGATGATATAAATCAAACTATATGTGTCTTTCTTTTTACTATCGTTAATTACAGAAGGGCGTATATAAATAAAGAAAGAACGCATGCCCATTGAAGCGGCTTGGCGAGGCCGAGGCGATCACCATGCCGCGCCTTGTCGGGACAAGCAAATGCACTTATCTTACCGGGATGTGAAAAACTGTTTTCAACTCGCTGTCGTCGGTTAGTTGCGCCAACACAATGCGTTCGACTAAACCCGGAGTCAATGCCTTAGAGGTTACGTTTGAACAGGATTTGAATACCCAACAAATAAAAAAGTCACAAATCAGAATGGACCCAACAGAGGAAACAATAAGAAGTAACTTATTCATGTTTAGTTTATCCTATTGTATTCTTTCCACACCACATTTGTTTACCAGATCCTTCAATGAATTCACCGGGGTGTCCTTTCGAATAAACCGATTTCATGGCACCTTAAAGGATGGTTCATTAGCAGTTATTACGGGAGCGCCAATATATCATTACGGCCCAAGTTGAACCATCGTAAACCCGTCATCGACACCATGATAAAAATAAACAGAAGTCTTTGAAGCATTATCGATACAAATAAATTCCGACCAAGAATGAATATCAATAAATTGAAAATGTAACTCGTAAAAACATATCATCGATTATTGTAAACAGCTGGCGGGCATTTATGCAAAACGGCGTGCTCATTGGGCCAATTCAACAGCGGTAGCGAAGACTTTTAATTGAAACTTACAGATTGGACCCCTCTTTAAAGCCGTTTTAACTTCGACGAGGTCCATAAACTTTGGGAATACACATATCTATAACAGTAGATCGATTGTATTTGTCGTGTGTTTGCACATAATTTGCAACAACAACAACAAAAAGCAGGACTACTAGAACAGTCTTAGAGACAGAACTTAGTTGTTGACGGAGACATAGTCATTCACAAAATACATAAAACCGTACCTAAAACAAAACCTTTTTAGTACAAAACTAGGAGTGGTTGAATTTTGACAAAGGGATTCAGACATGATAATCACTTTAACAACTTTCAGAAAGTAATTTGTAAATTGAGATAATCATTACCTATTTTTTTTTAACTGTCTGTATACATACAGAGACGTGTAACTGACTAGAAACTTAATAATTTACATAAAATCAAAACTTTTACTTGACAAAGGCATTATTAAAATCTTCAAGAGAACTTTAATTTGCGTTGACAGCTACATCATTAATCTTATTACAGCTCACTCAGTCTCCCCAAATTCTTTGTAACAGCAAGAAAGCAACGGAGGAAAAACTCGCAAGTGGATGTCCTGGACAAATTATGAAACAAGCATTTTGTTAGGCTATGCTAAGGAACCCGAGACCTATAGTTTGCATTTTAGTAAACACTAGTTTACCCGTGACTTCCCCGTTCCGTGGGTTCCCTTCACCGGAGATAAATGAAGTACCAGATTTTAAGTCTAATCGTAAGCTTTCAAACAAAAAAAGTTTCGTCGAAATCGATCCAGTAGTTTTTGCATGATGCGCGAACAAACAGACGGACAAAAATACAAAATATTGTGATTTTGAATCAGCGAAACCTAAAAACAATATCCTAACTTTTTTGTTTTTAATATCAACAATGTACAGACACACTTCAGTTACTGTTTTATAATAGTAAGAGATTTCGTCGAATGTCTGTAAACTTTCAGATTCTTAATTAAAACGCAACTGTTTAACTGTTCTCCTCCACCCTATCTGTAGTGTATTCTATTCACCCAATTGATTGTGGCACTTAACCCTTTCCTGGCAGTTGTGCATAAATCTCTCTAACTGCTGATTTACAAATAAGACCACGAGCCGAGCACTCGTGATAGCGGTTATCGTCCCGTTCTCATCTTGCTTTTCGTTGCATTTGGTTAAACAAATAGAGGCCTTGTTAGGTCGGTAGGCAGATCCTAATTAAAAACTATATTCAGCCGCTGTCGTATATTACGCAGATGGAGGCCTTAGGCTGTTACTCACTCGGTCTGGCCACCTCCCAGTCATTTGGTGTTTATAGCTTTACCGCCACAGACAAATGTTCCTAACTCGACTTACTAAAGGACTACACTTGTGAACTTGCTGTCGTTTCTTCGAACATTATCAAATCAATAGACTAGGAAAAATACGGTATAAGATTGCATTAAAGACGCTTAAGTAAATTGTGTTTGTTAGTTTATAACACTTTTGTCGAGATTTCGTGGTTCAGGACCCTGAGAAATAAATCGATATAAAATGTTCAAAAGGAAAGCTTATTTCTGAAAATATTTCTTCCAGCATACCCTCAAAAGAGATAGTTAAACAAGGATAATTTAATGTGTATACAGTAAATAATGAATTTTTGAGGTTATATATTTTTTTTATTTACAAAATATTACATATTTTCTGTTCTTTACGATATTAACCGGAGATTACTATTGCTATAAGTAAAACGGATTGAACGAAGCCGTCCTATATAAATTCACCAGTTTTCCATAATTTGTTCATACTGAAATTTAATGTTTTGTAAATGTCTTAATAAAATTATTCAATAACACTTAAGTATTGAGAATTTATGTTTTACAGGTTTTTTTGTACTATATTCCAAATTATCACCCAAAGTGCAATTAATGCAACCTACTCCATACAAAAATTCGTAGACTTCCGAGACCTTAAAAGCATAATAATAATTATGTACAATACAATATACTGGTTATTTTTTAAGTAAATTATTATATGACACCAACCTTAGGTTTGACTTCGATTAAGCAGGCTTAGAAGTCAAAAAGTATATGCAATAATGACGATCTAAGACAGGTGATGTGGGAGACCGAATAGAGTAATATGATGCGCCTTACGAGAGGCCTATATTCATCAGTGGATGTTGAAAGGCGGATAATGGCAAAGAAATAAATGTTTGAGAAATATAACACAAAACTTGAAACTAATTGTTTTAAATAAATTCGATTGCCTTAAGAGATTAAATAATTCGGTCAAGTGAAAAATAATGTAGCGCAACGAGTGTTCCGTAGCTACTGAACAAAATGAAATTTTAAAATTTTGTGTAAAGTGGAAGTCAACTTGCTTTCGATCTTTGGTTTTATGTACGAAACAAATTATAAATGTTATGTTTATGATTTATGATATCTGCTTCTTTGCTTTTTAGAGTTTATCGATGTTGAATATTAGAGCTTATTGGTTTAAAATTATATTAATTTTTACAATTTGATACCATACAGGGTCCTTTTTAACCCCCGAAGCAAAAAGAGGGGTGTTATAAGTTTGACGCCTATGTCGGTCTGTCTGTCTGTGGCATCGTAGCTCCCAAACGGGTGGACCGATTTCGATGCGGGTGTTTTTAATAGAAAGTTAATTTATGCGAGAGTGTTCTTGAAAATCAGTTCAGTAGTTTTCATGAACTTTAAAAATTATGAAATAACATTAAATTACAAATTTAAAAAACCCCCAACGCCAAAAACTAACATTTCAAAAGTTAAAAATAATGGGGTCCGCAAATGATTGTAAAAAATCAATGGTAATTTCATAGCGGTCCCCTACGCATTAATTAACCTAAAATATCTTAAAGAGAGTAAAGAAGTAAAACATACATTTGCTTACATCAAAAATAATTATTTTTTATTTTTTAAATGTTTGTTTTTGGCGTTGGGGGTTTTTTAAATTTTAAATTTTTAATATGCTGACAGTTTTTTAAGGGGATGACCAGACCATCAAACTGAACAACTTTCTCTATGGCACCAACATCGAAATAGCGAATAAAAAATCTGCTGCTTCATACAAAACTGCAAACCTACTCGAGCTAAATGCATGGGACTGTTTCTTTATGCGATTTCGATGTTGGTCCCATAGAGAAAGTTGTTCAGTTTGATGGTCTGATCATCGCCTTAAAAAAGTGTCAGCATTTAAGAAAGACCCTGTATATCATGACATAAAAATACTCTTTGGCACTCCTTTTCTTGAAACTACACTTCTGTAACTGAGCCAATACTTCCTAACTTTATACTCGGTAAAAACAGCCTGTGATAGAGGACCAAAGTGACAAAGCGATCCGTTTTTCCAATTTTAATACGGAACACTAATTACGACCACTTCATAATCAGAAGTCAATTAAATAACAAATTACAAATAAAATGAAACATCTCGAGATAATTACAAACAATATAGAATTGAATGTTTGATCAATTCATAATTAGAAACAATTGTAAATGTAAAAATTATTAACGAGAGAACGAACGTGAGTTGGAAGTAGCCGGCATCCGATTCTTGTTTATAAGGCGCCCAGCCCACCTCGTCCGCACTAAAAATTTGATCTTATCTCCAATATTTTAATAGGTTCCCGTGGCGGCACCTTCACGCTGGCCAGTAATTGTATAAAGTATCTCTGGAGGAATAAATTCAATATACAGGCTCGGGGCCGGCCGTGCGCGGATCTCTTGCTCTGCGCCGTGATAAAGCTTAAATCAACACACGAAGTAATTACAATCGAGCCACACTTCATCACAGATGCGAATAGTGATTAACTATCACCCGCCTTTGGTTCCTCGCTGCTTGAACACAGTCTATGCTATCTCGTGGTTTGAATTAGAAGCAAAATTGGAAGGGAGCATATTTTAATGGCTGTGACATGTCCCTAAGGGGTTTATTGGTTTGAATTTGTGACGAGAATTGTTATTTCCGTTTGTAGATAATTCCCTAGTTTCAGTGGGCAGGCCTTACCCACAGAATGAGAGTATCTAACCCTTTCGGGTGTAGGTGCGTTAATTAATACAATCCGTACTATTCATTAACCAACCCGAAAGTATTTTCTTTTATTATCATAATAGCTCGCAACTTTTTAAACCTCTCTAAATTCACATAAAATTAGGCACGCAAAAAGTATAATCTAAATAAAGGCTAACTAAGCTTTCTCTCGTCCCTTTTAATTTTGATTCATTAAAAGTTTCTCATGGAAGAGTAAACTTAACGCAAGGGTTGTACTTAGAAAAGTTCTTTTGTATTTTATTTTACAAAGAGAAGTTTTTCAGTAAAACAACGCCCAATCTACAGCAAAATATAAAAGTTTCACAATAACGTATACGCCTTGGGCAAGGAGATCATCAAAGACGAAAATAAGTCCTCTTTCTAAATTTTCCCATCTATTTACCGAAAGTAGTATTTAAAGAAATACAATTTTAAAGAAGGGTTCTTAAGGGTTGAACCTCATTTAATAGCACCGCATCGCATTTTTCCGTCGCGTCGCTGCATCCTTTTCTGTCACTCAGGAACGTCATTTGCTAGAGCATGTAAGATAGACGGAAGTTGACGGAACGCGATCGCACGCAGCCGTGCTATCGCGTGCGATCGCGTTCCGTCTATCTTATATGCTCTAGCAAATGATGTTCCTGAGTGAAAGAAAAGGATGGAGCGATGGAAAAATGCGATGCGGTGCTGTGGGATGTAGTTCAACTTCTAGAGTTCAACCCTAAAAAGGGCAATACAAAAATAATGGCTGTAATTTATATTAGGTATATTCAGTAGAGTTATAACTAAAGTACCTATATTTCATGGTAATTTTTTTAAATATAGTAAGTAGTCCTTCATCACTCATTAGTTTTAAGTAAATATATAAAAATATATTCAGAGCAACTTCACGTGAACTGAATGTTGGTACATGTACACCTAATTATGTGTATCACACATACATAACAAAGCTCATGTATTAGTACTTCAGCTTAATGCAGAAACAGTGTCTATACGTACATACACACGCATTTATAGCGTAATGAGGCCGTTATACCTCGCTCGAATTTGGGACTGCCGTGGGCGGGCGGCGGCAGGCTCGCACCTACTTCGCTGCAAGCGGCCTCTCCCAATTAGCCTTAAAATAATGAACATGTTTTATATTTCCACCCGAGTGCGGCGTGTACTTATCCCCGTTTGCCCGGGAGGTCATGCGGCTGCGGCCCTCTCCGATGTTCTGTTTTACACGGGAGTATCTTCAAGTAGGTAACATAATTATAAAGGGACGGGTACGAGCTTTGAATCTAATAGAGTTCAGTGTGTAACGTGTTGTGTGTGAAATGATCCCCACAATATTATAGTTCAGAAGTTTGCCGGTGTTCATTAATTTACCGTACCTATTGTTACAGTTCAAAGGTTTAGATATAATAAGGTACAAGCTAAATATTATGATATTATCTTTTGAGAATAGGTACTCTTGATTTAGCTTTAACAAGTCGTTTTTAAATTTAATTAAAAATCTTTTTTACAAATAAGAACAACATTTTAAAGATTGTTTTTTTTTTACTTTTGATTGCAAATAAAAAGGATCCAGGTTAGACAAATTATAAACCGACTAAGTTGTAATAAAACATTATCACAATTGATCGTGTTAAACTTGACACATTCTGCAATTATATTTAAAATACGCAGTAAACTGTTTCCTGTTTCATTAGTCTACAAATAACGTGACAGCTCTCAAAGATTTAACTAAGCCTGAATAAATAATCAATTTAGCCGGGACCGGCGCGGCTTCTGATCGATTGCCTCAATAGCGGCCGGATGATATACTCCACGAGCCGTGGCGATAAATATTCCGAGACAAATGTTTAGAGCGTCTCCGGAGAGTTGCGGTGACACTAAATTTAAAAGCTTCAATTGTACCGAAATAACCAAAACACGGTTAAGATCTTTTGAAAACAAATCGTATATCGGGTGGTTGACGACAATCGTGATTGACTGCGCAAGTGAACGACTGTAATATAAACAAATTAATAGGGAGCTAGTCAGTCCCGCTGCGGCGGTGGCGGACATAATTTAGATGCGACGCTCACTGACATATAGGGGTTTCAATGAAGAACTACTTCTTTGTGCCATTAATGCATTTAAGAAAAAAAATTAAGACATAAAAGCTGTAAATCAGCGCCGCAGTATATTTTTTTGAAATATGAAATATGTGTTTCCTGTCTACGAGAAGCAGTGATATTTTGATTACGTTTATCATTTTGAGGAAACATAATTCTCGGGTAACGTTCTAAACATTAACATTCTAAAATATTTATTCATAAAATACATATTTCATCCTCTAATTAGATTAAACATAAAACAATGATATCACTACAAAACATTTATTCGGTTCCGACTAAGCTTTTAAAAATTGAATCAAACGAGGCTATTATCTACATCCATTAACATGTTACATGTGTTAATCACATCCTCTTAAGGCTGTCTTATCAAAACGGGAGCAATTTTAAGAATGACTGCGCCTATAAATAAAGGAGTCTTTACATTAATTATGAGCTTAATTATGTAGAATCCCTTTGATTTACAAGCCGCTCATTGCCGCCGCAAACGAATTGTAGTGGCTTAGCGGAATACCACGAGCTTTGCCTACCGCCTCCGGGTTATAATTATTTTTGTCGTAGGATAGCTTGATTCTTATAGATCGAGATGAAAGTGAATCGAGACTAGTTGACGCCTGCACCGTTTCCAGGGATTATCCGATTAGAGCCGATTTAGAATTGGATGTCAGTTACTACTTTCAAGTTGAATTAGATAGTGATAATGTTTCATGTTTCAATTCATGACCAGAATTAAAATTTGATATAACGACACACACATTTTTGTAATTTTGATAAAATTATTGTTCTTATGGGGTTCATGATGGTTGGTATTGGGATATTCACTATTTTAAGGGGATGATCAGACCATCAAACTGAACAACTTTCTCTATGGGACCAACATCGAAATCGCGAAAAAAATCTGCTGTCCCATAAATTTGGCTCGAGTAGGTTTGCAGTTTTGTATGGAACAGCAAATTTTTTTGTCGCGATTTCGATGTTGGTGCCATGGAGAAACTTGTTCGTTCTGTTGGACGGTATGATCATCCCCTTTAAAAAGTGTCAGTATATTAAGAAGCATCCTTACATTTTACTCATTTATTAATTGAAATGAACATTGTAAGAAACCAGGTGGCTAAATACGAAGCTTCGGCCTCGGCCAAACTTCGGCCGAAGCCGAAGCAGCAGCTTCGGTCGGACACAAGCATTTGACTTAGGGCCGAATATCGGATTGATGAATGACATTCATATATGTAATTAAGACGCTGTTATCCCGTCGAGGCAGTTTTTTGAACACGAACGAAAGTGTTTTAAACTGTGTTTTAAAGTCTAAAATTAAATTACTATGTCTTATTTAAGGATCGGGCGGATCGGCGAGTGTTCTCAATTACACGATTAGATTAAGTTTTTGTTATGTTTTTTCAATACTATGATTAAACTGCTGATATTTAACTTTTTATTCTTGTACTTAACATAACTCAACATTAAATATTTCTAGTGAACTCAGAAGAATTTTTAGCTTAGAAACTCCCATGAGCAAAGCTCGAACGAATGATATTGACGAAAAACACGTTTTTTTGCGATCCTGCTTTCAATTTGAGCGGGATGGCTAATTGTAAACTTATGCTTGCAAGAAAGAGACGCTTGCACTGGGATAACCTAGCCTTAATTATTGTTTGATCGAAAATAGCGTGAGTTGATTATACCTAAATATAGGGAGTTGAACAGAGAGTGAAATAGTAGGTACACACTGACATTGATTTCTAACGCGTCATATCTCCACCTAAATTTGCCACATTATGAGGAACTTATTTGAAAATCAATCTTTGAAGTTAATAAATAAATGAGAGCATTATACAAAAATTCAAATAACATCTTATACCTACTGCGATGATCTTTCCTAATGTACTATTTAATTAAAATAAAATTACAATTTGTTTTTTTTTGTTATAAAATCAATTTTCAAACGTGTCGAAATTGCAACAAAGGTTTTTAAACTGATATCAAAGAATATCCTTTAGCGAAATAGGTAGGGGTAGAGCAGCGGTTGTTCGCGGATCGCCGAGAGCAAGCGGCACGCGGCGTGTACGCCGGCGGCGGCCATTGCGGCGACATGGCCGTACTCCGCACCCCCACCCGCACAGATTGCCCGCAATGCTACCCTGAGTAATGTGCTACAAACGTACTTACGCCGGATTTTCCGCCAATTTTGAGGGGCCATTTATTTGTACAAAGTCCTGTTTTTCGCAACTGTGGTTACTTTTTGTGTAACAAAGTCGGTTTTTAGATTTATTCCGAAAGGAAAGTCACCGTTGTTATTTCTTCAATTTCTGATCATGAAATGTTTGCGGTTTTCGTACCCTGTACTTGGTTATACTACCTACGCGCTACGTTCTAAAAAATAACAGTGAAAAAGGGGCCCGATTAGTTGAAAAAGAAGAAATGGTTTTATTGTTTTCATCGATAACCCCGACCCATTCCTTCAGGAAGGAGAGGGACTTATACAACGTGTTAATGAATTAAGGCAAAACTAGAAAATATTTTGTTAAGAATCGAGAGCAGAATCGAATTATCATGGTTTCAACATAGGTAATTTTTATCAAAATATGATTCAACTAGAGGACCGCGGCGAACTTCGTACCGCCTTAGAATCTTCCCGACACACACATGGCCGTTTTTTATAGCCTATGTTAATCACTGATAATGTAGCATTTTAATGGTGAAAGAATTATTCAGATCGGTCCAGTAGTTTCGGAGCCTATTCATTACAAACAAACAAAAAATCGAATCTTTATAATAAGTATTAGTACCTACTTATAGATTAATTTATAATTTTACTGAACCCCATGTCAACCCACCGAACGGGCACGATTAAACTACTTACTACCAAAACAAGATTCTTAATGTATCCATGAGCACGTTAGCGCTTTCATTCATTGCTGAAATGATAACAAATAATTTTTGCTTCAAAACTTAAAATGCGAATACTTAACTTTAAATTTTAACGAAGTATCAAAATAATGAAATTATTGTTTCAATCGAAATATTTTGTTATAAACGTATTCATTAACACGTTGTATACTATCGGATCAGACAATCGGATGGTAAATCGGATGTGTATTCCAAGACTTAATAGTTGGCCAATGACCTTACTCCATGACAAGTTTCTCCGTCGAAATGAAATGGTCTAGGTTTTTGATGAGTGAAACAGATAGTTAGCAATATCGGGACGGGAATTTCTTGGGAACTAGTTCAGCTGTTTTGCTTAAATTTGGGATTCTGGATAATTGTGGAAGAGTTTGTGTATTTAGTATACACAAAAATATAAGTTAACATGATTTTGAGCTAGAAGGGGATCGAAAGTAGCTTCATCTGATTCATTTAAATATAACAGTCAGTACGTTGTCGTTTTTTTTTAACTTGCCTGACACACTGCCGTATATCTAGACAACCACGATCTATCATCTCCACGAACACAAAGATATCAATGGATTTGAACAGGACAATCGAATAATACCCAGTTCCCGATCGCGGACAATCGCTGGCCTAACGCACCGGTGCAGGCTCTATTTCTGCCTAGTGTTTAGAAACAATAGCCCAGCGCTGCAATTAGTTTATCCGATAGATGGTGGTCGAACGAGTCGTAAATCTACGCTCTTGCCACCAGTGGGCTCTGAACGTAGTTGTGGCGCCCGCCGTATGTAGATTCCGCTCGGTTAATTAATGTGCCATGGTAAAGTGCGACCTTCTCCCTTCCCCAGTCGGGTTTCGTAAATTGCGCACCCATCTCCCTCATGTAGAATAGCTCCAATTTCGGCAAATTAAAATTCGACGTATAAAAGAGATTGTTGGTTAACAAACATGCTCCTTTTTGTATTAGCTTTGCACATTCTACGCCCTTGTCGAAACCTCTGTTTTTGTTATTTAACCCTTAAACAGGCCTTGGCCACCATATTTAAATTCAATAATGAACCTTATTGTAAGTTTTTAGTAGGTACATTGTCAGTTACTTTTATGTGGTCGATAAATCGTACTATGCCTGTTTAAGGGTTAAATAAAAGAGTACTTGTCTACGTAAGTTTTTCTACACACCAACGTCATCATGCAGTGGTTCGGTTTTGGTTTTGACGTAATACTAGGTGCTTTAACTGCCTTGTACTTTCACATTTGTAAATATCTTCAATCGATGTGAAAATCTTATTGAAAATAGCATCTGACAAAGATATTGGTCTCCGAACTCCAATTTAAGCCACCTTCGGCACAATGAGGACCAAAAGTTTTAACGAAGTCGATTGGGGCATAAATCGAAGCGATCAAAACAGAAACGAACTAAATCTAATCATTAATTTAGACAATAACAAAAAGATAAAGAATCTAGGATTGAACCACGAGCGGAGCGAGTGGTTCAAATAATAGAATCCTGAGCGTAGCGAAGGTTTCAAAGGTACGAGACGCAGAATAATTTTGCCGCCGAGCGAAACACACAAGTTATCACCTCACAACAGCGAGGAAAATGTTAGTTGCAAGCATTAACTTAAGATCATCATCAGATACATCGCGCTTCATGACGTTGGCCCATTCTATTGCGGCCTTCGATCAAAATAAAATGAATGGATAGGCCTTAAGCGAACATTTCAAACCAGAAAAATGAGGCAAAACAAATGAAATTTTTACTTGTCACTTGTATGAAAGTGCCCTAGATTTGACAGATAATGGCGCTAGTTTGTATGTACCAAGTGCACCAGTAGTTTGCTTCAACTTACCGCGCTTTAGGCCTATCCATTCATTTTATTTTGATCGAAGATTGCGGCGATATAGTACTCTTGCATTTAATCACTGTCTCACTGCGGTCACGTGTAAAAAATTATCAGCATAAAAAATGTCCTGGTGTGTACTGAGACACTGCGCAAATAATTCAAGAAATGTAAGGAAATGTAAAGGAATAACTTCTCATAGGTAAACTTGATGAATTAATTATTAAAAAGCATTTTAAATATTATTTTAAACGATATTTTTATCCCACATACTGGGAAAATAACAAAGAGATTTAAACTTATTACTAAATTAAATCTCTTTGGAAAATAATTATATGCAAATGCAAATAAGGACAAACCCATACGTGAAAAAGAGAAGACAAGAGATATTGCTTTTCAAAGAGATTATGTTTAGGTATAATCTCTTTTTTTTCCACTCAAATAAATTATAGTGAAGGACAAATCTATACGCGAAAAAGAGAAGACAATAATATGCACGAATATAAGTATGCAAAGCTTGTCTGTAAGCAACATAATCTTTTTGTCTTTCTCGCACGTATGGTTTTTACTATCTTTTTATCTGGACTGGCAGAATAGACAAATATTGAATAGAAAGATTCGAATTTTAAAAACTCTTTCCACGCTAGCGGATAAAATTCACTTTTGCACTCAGATTTCGAACGATAAAAATAATCTTTCCGAGCTTGTGAGGTGAAAAATTAATTGTCACAAGACTCACTATACTTACCTATCTACGTTTACTACGGAATGATGAGATCTCTATAAAGTTAAAGCCAATAATTCAAAAGTTTAAGTTTTCTATAAAGCTTGTTATAAAGCTTCAAACAGGGCAGAAAAAAAAAAATTACGTGTCTCGAAATTGTTTTGAAGAAAGAACAAGTTTACGCCTAGCAAGGTTAGATGCTGGTGTAGTTTGTCATGTGATCTTCGCATTCGCGCGATTGAGTGACGGATCGGAGGCGACGGGCGTCAATCCCCTCCGCCCTCATTATCCCTTTCATGCTGAATTTCAATTAGCATGCTTTCGTGTTTTGCCATAACAAAACCGAGCCCCGTCTGGTGAATACAGCGACTATGGGTAGATTCGATGAGGTGTATCGGCATACAGAGAGTGGATGGTATTGGTTGACATTTTGGTCTCTCTAGTTTAACACATTCAGGATACCTCCACAGACATTGTAAGATATAGTAGTTACGACGAACGATGTGCCAGACCACAAGTTTGAGAAAATATACTTGGCGTTTTAGAGTCATGTCATAAAAGTGATTTTTAGGGTAGGGGTTGACCGTGCGTGACATATTGCCGCGACGACATCGCCGTGTTATCGCCGCGATATTTCTTAGATCAACCAGGCCCCGTACCTGGACATCAGGTTAGATGTATCGCGACCGTTTCGGTCTTAACTTTTTTTTTTATATAAAAGATTGGTTTGCTCTTGAACTTCATTGTATTAGAGTTGACATTGGAACGAAAACGTTCACGCAACGAAGTTTGAATGTCCGGGTAGACCCCTAGTGCCGCGGCGGAATCACGGCGATAACTTTCAGTAAAATCACGGCAGTTTAGTTGCAACGTCTCTTTGCCATGCAGTTGCGAAATCGCCTAAGCTCAAAATTTGCATCTGTGATATGGCTCTCTTTATCAGATTCAGGGCCCACAACGAAACAAACTAACATTTCTAGCACAAACACAATAGTAATAATAAACAAAAGAAAACTATTGAATGATAAAACTTTCAATCGCACGCAGCTAACACTCTTGGCGCCAGCCAGATTCAAATTATTAAAGCAGTACGAACGCTAACCTGTCTCCTTTCAAATTTGATTGCGCCCAACATCACACGCCCATGAACTCTATAATGAAACGACAATATAAAAACAAAACTATGGGCATATATGATTAGGTCGATACACGAGTAAGGTAGAACCACTAAACAAACAGCCATTACAATAACGCTTCGTCACCGTGTTGGAAATCACTTATTGTGGGAGTGACTTGCACTCACGCGCAAGTGCCTTATGCTACGCGCCTAGATCGTGTACAGTACGAGACCCCCCGTTTTACTGTTACATAATATCATATCCCAGTCTTATGACGTTAAAAGGGAATAACGTATCATCAAGGTATCATTGATAGATTTTGGTAATGAATTACTTCCTTCATTGACGTAATCAAGTTCATCGGGAAAGGAAGTGTAGGCCACGCAGCCGGCAAAGATTTAAGGACCTAACATTTCAAAGATTAAGTATCTCGGGTGACACGTCAAAATAGGTTTAATAGAGAACGATACTGTCGGCTTGGTCTGTGTTAGCTGTTCGACATGCATAAACAATGGCGCGCGCCTTCGACGGATGGGTCAAATGAGGCGCGGCGTCAAATCTCGGGTTGCAGCGGCGTGGCGCCGGCCTACACGTCCGAGAACTTAGCACACCCATTGGAAACGACAAAAAAACAACAATACACCAAAAATTCCCTTCGACGCGTTTCACTTCTCTCAGTAACAAGCTGGAGATCAACTATATAAATGTACTATAAGTCGATGAGAGAGAGTCTGTAACATAACGACAAGTCTTGGAATGGACTTACAAATAATCTGGTGTTTGTGCATAGCACCATACTATTCATCTAATCTAAACATTGTAGATATTAACAAGAAAAAGATTAAGGCCGGATTCGACCAAACTTAGATTTATAGAAGAGTAACTATACAAGGAACAATTTTATTAATAAAAAGAAATTACTTAATTTGTCTTCTACCATACTAACCAGTACTAAAAGAACGAATGTATAATCCACCTAAAGAAAGAGGTCATTGTATCCGTACTTATTGCAATGTGAGGTTATACCACGTTATACAGTTTTAATTTATTAGGTTTCTTTTTAAAATCTTTTTTTAAATTATGTGACATTGACATGTCATTCGCCTCGGTCTAGCTTTACACCGTCAAAATTGGCCGTGTAAAATTTATCCATTGATTAGAGTTGGTAAAACACAAAATCAGTTTACTCTAGAGTAACCGGCGACTTAATCTAAGAATGCAATTTACTCGCGTTTAGTCGAATCGGGCCTAAGTACTTACGATCATTATGGTTTTCAGGTTAACCGTGACTCCAAATCAACCTATTTTTTATAATGTTTGTCTGTCTGTTTGTTTGTAACAGCATCACGCAAAAACTATTTTTGTTTGATAGCTTATAATTTGACATAAAATCTAGTATATAATTTGAGCGGACGAAGTCGCGAGTAAACAAACTCTAGTAAGCACATAATTTTGCATAAAAACATGAACACTCCACACAACTATCAACAATAAAGAATTGGATTAGGGTAGTACCTACTTTCTTACTAACGACCAAATTATAATTCATTTAATTGGTCAATTAAAACGTGGTATTAACGCTAGTGCATCTTGTAAATTTTAGGGTAGATAAATCATTTAGAAAATCACTCTCTTAATTAGACTGAGAGATGTCAACGGAGCCGAGGCCTTGCACCGGAATAAATCAGGAGTTAGATTGCTTTCCGCAAAGACACTCCCACCGTCGACTTAGCGTTAATAGCGCGTGCAACCGAAATGTTAGACGAATGTTTGGGAATATTTTTTACGTTGAAATAGTATCCGCAGACTGAGCAGGCGCCATGAACGTGGAAAAAAAAGATGGCAATAATCGCACCCAACTTAGTCACCAATTAGAGCATTCCACAAAGGTTTTAAATCATTTTCATAGATATGCAAATAACATAAATGTTGCGGTAAGACGAAAAAACTATCAAAAACATATTTTTTTTAGCAATAACTTTTATGGGCGAAAGTCTGAAATAAACTATTTTTATTTTATTTCATTTTTTAATCTTGTCTTATTTTACTGACTGATTGTATAATAATGCCGAAAACATCATTTTCCTTTTTTTCTTTTTCCACATGTTTGATTGAGTTAGGTATTACCGAGATTAATTTTATAGTGTCTATGTTAATGTATGTTGTTATGTAGAAATCAGGTAGATTTCAATAATGGCAACAAAGACGGATCTTTATTCCAATTATTGAAATCCATCTATTTTATCTAACTTTTTAACACCATTTCAGTCGTCCATCTTTTTTATTACTAATGAAACCAGATAATAATGTAATTAACGATTCGTGGGATTGTACCAATATAACTGTTCCACGGCAACTAACATCGAGTGATTTCGATTTAATTACCTCGGATCAGCAACTCCGCCCTTGTTGGAATCGAATAGTCGTAAATCAAGAATAATAATCCCAAGTTCTACTCTTTTTATCGACTAAACAAATATTTATAAACACAATTACATGATCGTTAGGCCACAATTAAATGTTAACATTAGAAAGATAAACAAAACAAATTAAAAAGGTTTCCAGTTTTTCTCTTTTTATACAATTTGCTAACTATAAAAACAGCGGCGAAGGTTATTTTGAGAATTTAGCAGTGACTCACGCAGGCACTATGGAAAAAAGATTATCTGATGCTACGTTATCGGACTTTGTAATACGAGAAGGACTGTTTTTATTACTGCTCTAAACCCTGGACATTATTCGGACAATTTTTTTCACATCTATTGGCTATCGGTGATGGCACCGATATCTTTAGAAATTACTAGTCCCAATTGTTTCCAATCCTAATAGTATTCGTGTATTGCATGAGCAATAATAAGCATTCCAAATTTCTTGACGCATATTTAATTGTAGCACAAAATGTAATACAGAGATAATTCAGTCAAAAGATTATTATAATGATATCGGGAACGTCATGAGGTGTTAAAAAACTTATAAGATCGACAAATTTATCTCATCTAATCATCGAGAAGTTAATAACGTATAAATATTAACGCCGTCCTCTTTAGATAGGAAGCAACGATGACATATTTAAACATCTCATTTCAAAGAGATACAAGCTCGCCGTGTAATAAAAAAAATCATAAGAACCCACACACAGAGATATTTCTACAAATCAATAATTCCATCAGCAAGCAGGGCAAATACTAAAATAAGCATCAAAGTGTTTTTTAGAGGAAAGACGACAAATGTCAAGCAGCAAGGCACAGTAGCAAACACGTGTTACATATTGTCTGACAATATTTACTGTTGCTTTAATAGCTCGGGAGGCGGAAAGAAGAAAATGAAAATAACCGTCGTTCTACATTTCGGAGCACATGTTATGCGCAATAGATGCCGTGACATATTAATTGGAAACAAATTTAAAACGTAGTTAAACAAAGAAAACATGCAGTTTGAATTAAAGAATTAATAATATTGAATTAAAAACTCGGTCACATTATGAGAAGTGATAAATACCAATTTCTCCAGATTATTCTGCAGGGGAAAATTTTGGGAAGACAAATGCCTGGTAGTAGAAGGACTTCCTGAGTTAAAAACCTATGTGAATGGTTCGATATGAACACCACCTCACTGTGCAGGGCTGCAGTCTCCAGGGTCCGAATAGCCCTAATGATAGCCAACCTCCGATAGGAGATGGCACCACAAGAAGAAGAAGAATATTGAATTTGTTATCCGCCAACGCAAATAAAACTACGATAAAGTTGAGACAAATCTTAAATAAGTCTCATTAAGTTTAGACTTAACTGCTATTCACATCCCCACGAGAGGATGCCAATAAAATTCAAATCCAATTGCGTCGTCCCTTGATTTACAACGAATCAATAAAAGATCAGGCCATCATTACCCTTTTTATTGAGTATTCAATAAAATTAATGTACCTACTCAGGTCAGGAATCAACGCAACAACGGCAAGCAGACAGATTCAAATAAAGACCTTAGTTTACCCATGCATTAAAATATAAACATCGTATTGTCTACCAAATTACCAGCCACGCGACGTTGAGGACTCGTAGATCAGGTGAACAATATGACCTGGCGCTTTTGGTCATTACTTGTAATTATGTTCGACCAGTGACTTTCTTGTTTCAAAAATATTTTTCCTTTTCAATATTAGTACCTCTGACATGTAGATACAATAACTATAATATTCTAACAAGGATTATTTATGTGATACTTGAATCTAAGCAAGACTGCGTAGTGGAGCTAATGACAGAAGGAATGGTATGTTGGTTGATTGCTGCTGTTACTTGACCATTATATTGTTTACAACCACACTGAATTACGATTTTACAAGCAAGGGGAACTGTATTATTTCACTAATCCGCATTCACAAAAGATAATTGCAAATTGTTTAACCGTTGATTGTTTAAATGTACAATAAATTAATTTACCGGACACGGGCAATTGTTAATTTACTAATCGTATTCGAATAAATCAGTGGAACACTCTTTAGTATTAGCGATGCCTCGGAGTATATGACATCAATATATCAAGTGCGCGAGTTGAAACTGTATAAACACAATAGTAAGATAGAAAAAAAAAGACTGAGCCTGAGAGATGGCTCGTAAAATAAAACAAGGGACTACGTCCGGAGATATGTCAAGATAGCATGCAGCGGGGGGGCAAGGCCCGGCGCCGGTCGCACTCCCCAAGGCCCAATTAGAAGCACACCTTTTGGACATGTGCTCTCACTTGGCGCTAACAAACGCCTAAAACCCAAGGCCCACATCCGTTCCCGTTATATCACTACAGAAAAAAATTCTACTCCCAAAGATCGACACTATCGCCGCGCAGAAATATGTTTTAGCAAAACAAATTCTTATTAATAATTCTATGACAAATTTATAAACGACAGTTTAAATGTTCGTATAAAATACTTGGAACATATCAATTTTAGAATTAGATTGCATTAAAAAGGTTTTTTTATTGCCGCTTGATGTAAAAATGTTTCGTTGTCAACATTTTGTATTTGTAATTGAGAAATAGAGGACAAAACAAAACTGCGAGGAAATGATAGTGTCCTTGATTTTATCATTATTATCATCAATTATGTACTGGTATGGTATCGACCGTCATCGCCGTTCCCGGAAGTGTCAGATAAGAATTTACGGAGACAGAACACGAACTCGGTGTCAAACTAACAAAGAAAATAAAAATTGTAAGCCGTTACATATTTAGGTGCAACCTACGGCGCAGCTAACGTTATTAAAAATTGTTTGCATGTTAATTTTAATGTGCTACTGCTGTTTTGCAGACTCTATTCAATCTTCGATCCTCTATTAATATATACTACAGTTATAGAGGATCTTCGTAATCTATGACTAAATAACTAATTATTTTGAACCACTTCTACATTGAGATAAAAATTGACGAAAAATAAAATGCAGAGGTAAAACATCTTGCGATATTATTTAAATTCAACATGGATAGTAAGAAACTTTGTCATCTAACATGATAGTAATAACACGGGATTAGGTACCGATTTACATTTCCAATTTGCATGTTGGTAAAAGTGGTTTAAAAGTATTTCATTATTATAGCTTACCTACTAGTAAAATATTTATGGCACAAAACCGTGGTGGTCCAGTGGCGTATAACCTTGCCTGCCGTGCAGGAGGCGATGGTTCGATCCCCGTCCAGAGTCCAGGCCAACTCGTAACAATACGTTTTTCGGAATTTATGTACGATTTATAACCACTGGCTTGGCCATTGGCTAGAGGAAACCTGCATGCTTCAATCTCGAGGCACATACTGTACCCACTGTCCATTACAAGATTTACAAGTGGCGACGGGCTCACTCCCCGTCACACTGGATAGAGTTTCGGTACTACAAGTGAAACGTGGATGTTTTGAGTTCTCAGAATATCTCTAAATCCACTTCGGGGAATACAGTTGTGAGCATTATGCTTATGCTATACTTATTCTTATGCAAAACTTACCTTGGTCTTGACGAGTTTCGCGTTTTCCTTACACATCTTAGCGAGTGCGTGATACTCTCCCCTGGCAGCACACATTATCCATTGCTTCTGTTTGGAGTCCAAAGGATCTGGCTCTCCTTTGTGATCCAACTGTAACAATACGAAATATAGAAAAAAAACCGGCGAAGTGCGAATCGGACTCACGCACGGAGGGTTCCGTACAACCATACAATATTGCCTAAATATTTTGTTTTCTCGGGGTCTTTAGCGCAAGCCCGACACACGCTTGACCGGTTTTGTTAAATTAATTAATAATTGTAGTTATAATCTGTATAATTACACTAAGTTTGACACTTGCATGTATTACCTTTTTTACGATAGAGCGAGAAGAAAAGACCTTGATAAAAACTAGTTTCTCCCGAAATGTAATACTTTTTTTTCAAAATTGTCATCAAATCCAATAAAATTATACATTTTATTTAAGTAATATTTTTGATTTATTGATACATCAATACAATGTTTAGCAAATTAACAAATATAAACAATAACTGGTTTATTCGTCCGCCGGTATGGGACTCAACCTTATTCTGTGAAAATTTCAATTGGCTACCTATTAAGGTTCAGCCATCTGAAGATAGGATGGACGGACGTACATTGTAGGCTTATGAATAGGGTCTCGTTTTCACCCTTTGTGTACGGAACCCTAAAGTCATAAAAAAAGAATAAAAAAAAGTTAAAAAAAAAGTTATAGCCTGTAGAATCCCACTGCAGGGCAAAGGCCTCCTCTCACGAATAAGGGTGAGAGGGAGTGGGCCATACTCCACCACGCGGGCCCAGTGCGTGTTGGTGGAGGCAAGTTAGTGGTCACCTTGCTGTCAGAGAATTTTCAAGCCGCCAATGGGCCTCTGACCTGGCTTAACGAATAGTTACAACGCCATCTGACGGAACTATCCGAGACCAACTGCTTAACGTGCCTTCCGAAGCACGGAAACGCTCGAGATGAAATACCACTAAACGGTCACCCAGCCAAAGACTGACCGGACCTGACGTTGCTTAACTTCGGTGATCGTTTCCGATACCGAAGCTCCACTACGCCAACGAGCGCTAAAGAATAAAAAATTGTATTTCATACTCACCGAAACTCGATCCTCTTCATCCACACTCTGTGAACAAATAGTAATGTTAATTATAAAGACAAATAACTAAACAATCAATACCAATCAATGCGAAGACAGAATTTAACCAAAGACGTGCTAACGTGGCAGTAAAGATTTTTCTTTTACATTTCTAATTCGTATACCTACGAAAAGAGCATCTACGTATGGGATTTATGCATTATTTCATTAAGTAGGTAAAATTAGGGTGTGTTAAATGCTAAAATAACACTTCTGAACCTCTACTAAGTTGCAGATGTAATGCTTATGTACATACAAAGCTGACAATTTATTAACTACATAAACATTAAGTAAAAGTAATGTATGAAAACAAAAGATTAGGAATATAAATAAAGATGATATTTACATACATAATAAATATCTTAACGACACATATAAATTAATCGGAACCTAATATTTCAAAATTAATAAATGAGTACTTATATTGTGAAAATAATATTTTGAATTAATGGTCAATAAATTCGAATTCTCCCGTCTTCAGGCTTGCGCTGCGATTGATGACACGAATAGAGAGTCATAAGTGATTCGAATAGTTAATCGTAATTAAAAGCCGTAAGTGAAATATAATACAGTTCAATTTTGAGCAATGTATTGATGGAGTTACACGGTTTATCGATGGTACGCGGGGCGTGCGCTGCTCAGCATGACCACTTTACCACCTGTCGTTACATATTTATGTCTACACTATTGGCCTCACTGTTAGGGACTTCGATATTGACAAGGTAACATCCTTAATGTGATGTGTTTGATTTAATAATAAGATTAAGTTTGTACGTAGCCGGTTTTTGCGTTAAGCAGCAACAATTAAACTCTAATTTAAATAAAACATTAGTTGAATAACGTTAATCTGATCACTAACGATTATACAGTAAAGTTATTCCTATTCATTGAAAGTTTGTGTGAAACTTCACACACCTGTGATTCATAAAAATGACATTAATACATAGGTAAGTACATAAACTCACATCACAACCGTATGTGAGTTTTGGTACTATGTACTAGTGAAACGTGGATGTTCTGAGATTTTAGAATATCTCTGACTACCCCCTCTGGGAATATAGTCATGAGCACATGCTATGCATGCTTTCGCTTAGAACCGTATGTCTTTTGGGGTGGTCGGTAATTAAAACTGATAAATGATTATCATAAAGCTTTAAGATATGATTAATTAAATACCACTTGACTCCTAAATAGTGTACGAGTGAGATTTTGCTTACAAAAAGAAAGTATTTATCTATTCGACATTAGAAAATGCAGAAATAAGTTATTTGCTTAATGTAATTAGTTTTGAAGATTCACCTTGCGATGGAATTGTTAGTAGGTTCATCACAACGAGAAAATGTTCCACCAAGGGAATTACAGCATTCAATCTGGTCAAATAGTTCTAAGTAACTCACAATCGATCACAAGACATTTAACGAGCCGAGCGCCCTGCGAATAGTTAACTAGTTTGAAATTAAACGGTTTTCATTTGAAACATTTTAACATCCTGCCTTTGTTTCAAGTATAAGTATTTTTCTGCAACTAAATCTAACTTTTCATTAATTTAATATTTAAAAAATGTGCAATAAATACATATTATATTACTAGTGGCGACCGCGACTTCGTACGCGCAGACCACTGACTTTAAATACTCATAAATATTGATTGAATGAACCGATTGCAATTAATTAAAGCGTAAATATTCATCCAAACTAAGCCCTACGCTTTTTTCCGAACCGAAACCGCATTCAAATCGGTCCAGTAGTCTTCAAGTGATGCGTGCACAAACGGACAAAAATTGTTTAAATGGCCTTCCATAACGTGTCCTAAACGACTGCAATAAATTTTCAAATGTTTTCAATGTACAGTCAAGAGCACGTCAAACTAGACACCTTGGACTTCGTACTGTTCTTATGACGTTCGTATTAAGAAACAATATCGCACTTCGACTGTCAAGGTTGATGTGCTCTTGACTGTACGCACGGCGACAGATCAACCTACCCATAGTTGGACCTTATGTCCATGAACATAGAGCTCAACTATGGGTAGGTTGATCTGTCGCCGTGTGTACATCCATGCCAAGTTTGAAATTTTTGTTTACTATGTTACAGTATGTTAGGGTAAACAGTTGAATAAGCCAACGTTAAGATGCCATGGTACTAAACAACTTTCCCTAAGACACCTATAGGAAATATGCAAAACAAAACAAATTTAGACTTTCCACTACATGCAATCAGCTGACCGAACGTTTGTATGAAAAGTAGATTTTTTTGCGAATTCCCCTTATGTTTCTTTGGCAAAGTTTTTCAGTGTTTGTAGATATATATAGCAACATCCACATAAAAATTAAGAGTAGAATTTTAACAGAATTATTTTAAATTATGAAGCAAATTAACACTCGACTGATAAAGTCCAGTGTCTGATAAAATTAAAAATAATTAATTTAATCCGTTTAATACGGCCATATAATACAGAAAAAAGTATACTATTTTACCATAAGTGAATTAAAAGAGGCATGCGATGGTCGCCAGTGCGTCGCCGAAGGGCTCCGGGCGTGCGTGCCGCGCCCCGGGACGTCCGTCGCATCAGGGTGTTCGCGCTGGGCACATTGTGGTGGCGACGGCACGGCAGTACGATCGATACCCATCACAACCTTCTAACGTTCAACTTTATTACCTACATTGTTGGGACAAAGCACGTAGAATTTGTTCTTTTGGCATTTTAAATCTGTGAGTCCCACTTGGGTGGTATGGCCTACGAATTAGGGAAACTTTGTCGTGTCAACTTGAACGTGTCATCTTAATATAACTAATAAGAGTATGTATAATAAATTTGATCCATGTAGGCCCCTAACCTCGAACTTTCGATTTTAAACGAAACCGTTCACGAGGCATCGAAAATTTACAAGTGACAAGATCCCTTGATCACCGTTGTAACCTGGACCCTTAGAAAAAGTATATGTCTAGAATGAGCCTCACGGTTATACCGTATAAAACAAAAGGGGTCAACTTTCATAGGTTGATGTGCGTGAGGCGCCATACAAATTAGGTATGTGTGCGTGTATATGGATAGGGTTTTGGGGCCAGTGCTGGTTCAAATTTTTTTCGACGCTTTCGTTTCTTCGACTGTTAATCTTGACAAATAACTTTATCAAAGTTGGACCTGGACCGCAGTTTAAAGTAAGATGGGCCAAGATAGCCACCTAAAAGAAAAAACCAAAAATCCTATTACAAAAAAAGTTTGGTACAATTCTCATGTAACTTGAAAAAAATTCTTAACAATGATGAGGACGAGACGATGCCTGACCTATTTCGAAGTGAAAGTTGCTATCAGAGATAATTTTAATGAAGCTGGCAATTTGTCAGATATGATAACTGGCACATCCACTCAATTGTTTAACCCCTATAGACCGTGTATTACAAGCCGTCTCACTTTTATCTTTCAGTAGCTGACAGGCAATTCATCCGTTCCTATTTTCCATCACTTCGACAAGGCTCGTTAAGTGTGGCATCCGCGTTGTTGATGGCTGCAAGTGATTCTCAGGCCCGAATAGCAGAGAGAGAACAATGAAATCGGTCATATTTTCCTGCCAACTCGCAACGGACCGTGATAGCCTTATCTTTCCATCGTGCATAACAACTAGAATGCGTTTATTCAAAACAATGATGACGTATACTTAAAATGAAGCTTATTTTCGCTACCTTTTTGAAGGATTTATGGTCTTCGTAACATGGGAGAGATAAATTTAACAATAGCCTATCGACTTACGAATTGCATAGTTTGTAAAGACGGACTACCTACAACTGTTATGGTAATTACATAAACCAAATGTTAATTTCTTAAATAATGATTAATTAAGACCTAATTTAAAATCCAGCGAGTATCAAGCTTACAACAGGGCGCCAGGCGCCCAGAGAATTGTAAGAAACTAAAATAAATAAAAAGAATGTCTAAAATACTACACACTTACTGAGGATACAGTTAACTCGAAAGTCATAATCATATTTTCATTTTACAGCCAACAAAGCAATGTTGCTGGTAAAAATAGAAAATAACCGTTTTAAATTCGGCAATCATATTTCAGGTTGTAAATGTTATAATACTATTTTATCTGCAGAACTGAATATGCCAAAATTAGAAATCGGAACGCATAAATTAACCGACAGCACAGCTCATATTAAAACATTAGAGAAACCCCACGACGTGGTCGGCATAAAGCACGAATGACCTTTTTACAGCTTTAACAGCACACGTGCGCTTTTGAGTAACACCACACGACAATAATTGTCGGGGGACAATCGACCGCAAGTCACGAGCCAATGCTAGGCATTGAATGCTCAATGCACTCACTACGCATAATGATAAACATTGACTTCAACGAACTGTACCTCGCTTAGTAAGTACATAGTTTAGCAAGATATCAATTAGCACATAATTTTTATAGATTTTTTATTTTATTATGTTCGTCACCTTTAACATCACCTGAACTGCATTACAAATAGCAACGAAATTTTAAGGATGTTTTGAATTACAGAAACAAAGATTTGAAACACTTCCTCTCACTTATTCTTAGAACAGCTTTAGTAACGTACAAGATATGTCGGTTAGTATATCATTCTGATAAATAAATTATGTTTGCAAGTCAGAAATTCAGAATTGGCCAGAAAGCTATACAGTAAGGAAAAGTATCATTAACCTTTGAACCACATACTCTACCCATCAAACTGAACAACTTTTACTATGGAGAACCTGTCAGAGCAAAAAATAGTCAGTGCTCCATACTAAGTGCAATACCTACTCGACCTAAAATGTATGAGACAGCAGATTTTTTTGCTCTGCGAGATTTGCTCCCATAGTAAAAGTGGCTCAGTTTGATGGGTAGAGTATGTAGTTTAAAGGTTAATGATACTTTTCCTTACACTCTGTATAGGAATAGGAAAATCTTGTAGTATTGAAATGAAGTACAGTTTTAATAAAAGTAGGTATGCATGTTTGAATAAAATGAAGGCTAATATTTACCAGCATTTTGCTAATCGTTTAGAAAGCATCATCAAAATATATCCGATCTTAAATCCAGGTGAATTTACGTATTAAACTTAATACGAGTGGAAGATTGTGAGACTCGATTCTGTAATCGGCTCTCAACCGAAGGAAGCGGATAAAAAAACCTAACGTTTAAGCTCTTCGAAGTTAAAGTATCCTTTTTAATAGCACAGCGCTGAAGGAGAAGTGCCTTTTCATAACATCTTTGTAGATTAATTTTTTGGCTTTTTAGATCAAGAGCGGAAGCGTCACTTATGTCTATATCCACATCGGTCTATTTCAGTGTTGATTTATGCGTTGGGATCTCGTTTGGACTAGTGGCAACGTGGCATATTAGTGTGAAACGGGTTATTCATTTATAATTTATTAAACTTCAAAACGATACATGATAATGGATCAGTTTTATAAATATAACTGAAACTAAAATCCATCTTATTAAATTTGGAGTAGCGTAATTAATTGCATAGCTCATTATGCAGGTAGATTTCTATGGTCAGATTGTCAAATATGATACTCTGATCTGACTCTGACTCTGATGAACGATTTGAAAAAGAAAATATATATCGAGCCGATGGCATGTCATTGAGTTTGTCTTGGCATCGTGGCGAAGAGATTAACACAAGCCTAGGCTGTAGGTTTAAACGACAATTAATTTATGAAAGTTATCTCTCTGGTCAAATTTATACAGGGTGAATTGTATTGTATATCACTGCGGATAACTTCAGAACTCATCAAACTAAACAACTTTTCCTATGGAGCCAACATTGAAATTGCGAAAAAAACAGCTGTCCTATACATTTGAGTCGAATAGGTTAGGTAGGTAGGGGCAGTTTTGTATGGGACAGCAGATTTTTTTTCGCGTTTTCGTGGTTGGCTCCATAGTCAAAGTTGTTCAGTTTGATGAGTAGAATACATGCTGTAGTTAGCCGCAGTGATATAAAATTTACCTTGTATTAATTGCAAACAGTAAGACTTAAGGTGGTTTCAGTTCATACAAAACTTTGGCGTAGAACACTCGTAGATGGTATTAATAAAAGTAATGTTTTATATATGGAAAAATAGCTTAGAAAATCTAGATTGCGCGTATCAAATAATATTTACAATTTACAATATTCTTACGTAGATATCAAGCTTTGATATTATATTCATACAAAATTTCAAAGTCTTATATCTTCGTAATTATATTATAAATTGTAAATCTTATTTGATACGCGCAATTTAGATTTTCAAAGCTATTTTTCCATATGCAAAACATTACTTTTATTAACACCGTCTAGAGACGTAGACGCGTCTACGAGTGTTCTACGACAAAGAATTGTATGAAATTGACAGCTCTCCAGCCACCTTAACAATAAATCACTGACCTGCTTAGAGTCAAATTCCTTTACGATTTTAATGCGAATTCTCATCAGTTTATGTGGTACACATATAAAGCAATTGTAAAGTCCATTAGGTGTGCAGAGGCGTACGCGGCGTGGCCTAATATTTATCATTAGGAGCTTTTGTTGTTCATGTTGTTAGCTCCCCCCTGTGTAGGGGTTGTCCCGTTCAGATGACTCAAAATAATTTATTATATGAATTTTTGCACTCGCAGCGAACATCCCCAACGGTTACTTTCGTTATGTGTCCTTCGGGTATAGTCTCATGTTGCATATTTAGTCTGTGATGGCTTAGCGTAATGTTCATGGCGTTAAACGAGCAATTTGTCATCAAACTTTTAAATTGGATCGACTATATTTTTTTCTTGTTTTAAAGGTGTAAAAGATACATACATTAGCAATTTCCTTTTCCCTCTCGATATCCCGGCGCGATCATGAAAAATTATTATCGATAATATCAGATTGGAGATCATTTTGACCGCCAAAGGGCCATGACGAAGGTTTTACAATTCAATTAGCTGCACCAGGTGTCGTGGGGCAGGAAACTTTTACCCGCGCCGCAACGCCACATTATAATATTTTAAAACAGTTTCATTGCAGTTGATAACTAATTCATAGTTGAGTAGTTTATTGTTAGCCTTTGTGTCCGCTCAAAGGTTGTGTTAAATAATAATTTCGTTCATTGTGCATGTTTTATAGTAGAGCTAATTGAAAATGGTTTAAATTATTACAATAAGACTTGTAAATCGATCAAGGATCTACGAAGTCAGCGATAGTTAGCATTAAAATGATCTTGCATCCTACAATTTTATCAATGGTTCAATTCCCCTAATAATTTTGGAACAATTATAAAAAAATATGAAAATTGAACATACAAATTACTCGCGCCTGTGTCCCATTGGGGTAGGCAGAGATAATGGATATTATAAAAGACTAGAGTTTACCCCCGACTTCGTCCGTATAAATTATACAGGGTGTAAGTGACAGCCTAGCAAATACTGAAACGGTGAACTCAGACCATCAAACTGAGCATCTTTCACTATGGAGCCTACCTCAGGAAACGCGAAAAAAAAAATCAGCTGTCCCATACAAAACTGCTGCACCTAACAGACTCAACTGTAAAAGACAGCTGATTTTTCGTGTTTCCTGAGGTAGGCTCCATAGTGAAAGTTATTCAGTTTGATGGTCTGAGTTCACTGTTTCAGTATTTGCTAGGCTGTCACTTACACCCTGTATACTTACCAGATTTTAAGTCAAATCATAAGCTATCAAACAAAAAAGTTTCGTCAAACTCGGTTCAGTACTTTTTGCATGATATTGTTACAAACAAACAAACATTTACAGTTTTGTTATAGTATAGATAGATATATGCGATGAATAGTTGACTATGACTATGGCTTTACATTTATTTTTCCATGAAGCTTCATCATCATCATATCAGCCGATAAACGTCCACTGCTGGACATAGACCTCCCCAAAAATGGGGGGATTTGCCATAATCGCCACGCTTGGCAGGCGGGTTGGCGATCGCAGTTGGATTGAATGTGTGTACTCAGAGGATGCTGCTGCGCATCTTCCGGTAGATCCATTAGTCGCCTTTTACGACACCCACGGGAGGAAATGAAGCAAGAAGCTTATTGATGTCATATAATTTTAAAACACCTTTATGTGTGATATTTTCATATAAGTACAGATTACCTAATTTTTCTTTGGTCTGTCAATTAAAAGAATAACGGACTTCCAAAGTTAAATCATAAGTTGTGTGCAAAGGAAAAAACGTCAAAGGATAAGGGATATCTAATTTTACAACTTATAATGAACTAACCACTTTTTATAAAAACACGTTGATTGAAATTCGTACCACTAAGTTTCGGGTCATAATATTTAATAATGATTAGCAGCCTACTAAAAACAGGTGCGCACGCGCCTCTTGCGGCGCAGGCGGCCGCCGCGGTCCCCAAATATTTATAATTATCAACTCGTAGCTACTCCAAGAGTAATAATTATATAAGTAAACTATACGTCGCTTAAACACAACTATTCTCTAACAAGCATTGTAATTAAAAGACAATTTAGTATTTCGTGGTTCGTTGAATCATTTGAGAAATAGAGTAACAAAGATCTGTTAGAGCACCTGTCCAATTTATACACAAACTTAACTTAAAAAGTGGTTGGTAAAGAGGTGTAGGTACTTGTTTTCTATTGGATATTATTCTTAGATAAAGTTTAATATCACTATTATAGTAACCTAGACCTAGACATTATGGTCATGATTAAAAAAAACAGCCAAGAGCGAGTCGGAATCGCCCATTATAGGGTTCCGTAGCCATTGCATAAGTAGAACAAGAAAATATGTCGATTATCTTACCTAAAAGAAAATTTGGCGAGTATAAAAGTGTTCCTTGTTTGACTACGGAACCCGTAAAATGCTAGATTAAGGCGCGGTTTATACAGATGAGACGTGTGGCGGTGACGGATAGTCAAAGTAAAACAATATAAACCTTATAGTACTAGCATAGCGTCGTTTGGAGAATTACCGCGCCTACAGGCGAGGGGCGCGATTCTCCTTTACGACAAGAACGACGCTATTCTACGTACTATAAGTATAAGGTTTATATTGTGTTACTTTGACTATCCGCCACCGCCACGTCTCTTCTCTCTTCTGTATAAACGCCTATATACAGGGTCCTTCTTAATATGCAGACACTTTTTTAAGGGGATGACCAGACCATCAAACTGAAGAACATTCTCTATGGCACCAACATCGAAATCACGAAAAAAAAATCTGCTGTCCCATACATTTGGCTCGAGTCGGTTTACTGTTTTGTATGGGAGAGCAGATTTTTTTTTCGCGATTTCGATTTTGGTGCCATAGAGAAAGTTGTTCAATTTGATGGTCTGATCAACTCCTTAAAAAAGTGTCAGTATAAGTTGGACGACAATGCATGACAAGATGTTTTTTTATCTTTTTTTACTAGACTACTTCATCCCACTGCTGGGCAAAGGCCTTCCCTGATACATACAAGATGTATGGATCAAGAAAAAGCGAGACGTGACAGGCAGGACATGGAGACCCAGTCTCTGCCTAGCCCTCTGGGTAAAAGGCTGTACAAAGCGTATACAATTATTTTTCGTTGAATTTTCTTAACTTGCTATTTAATACGGTCTGTATGTTAAGAAAATTTAATGAAAAATAAATACCTAATTGATTTATTATCACACCACATACATGTAAACAACCTAACTAACGATATTTGACTGATGAAGTGATGAATCATTAAAACAAAGTGATTCATTGTTCTTTTTAAATAAGTCAAGTGTGTTTACAAAGACGATGCCTACTTGTAAACTTTAAATACTCATAACCAAAATAATTATTAGTTGGGTTTGATACGGCTAGTAATTTTGAAATGATGCATGCCTAAATTGCCCAAACTACCTACTCACAGACAAACAGACAATAATTCCAAAAAAAGGTAACTATAATTAAAGGGGTGGTTTAGATTAGACAATCTAACTATTCTAACTGAACAACTTTTATACCAACTAAGTACGATATTGCGAAAACAAAAATCGGCAGTTTCATACAAAACTGCAGTGCGTGCTCTACTCTAATGCATGGGACATCCTATATACCTATGAATGAATGAAATCACACCATCAAGCCTCATGAGTATTAAGAATGGTGATCGCACATCTGCCCGCACTAACTTGTAATTACTATGAAAATTTGATTTGCCCGAATCTTCTAGTAATTCAAATTTCACGCGGCACAGAGAGGTGTTCGATCACCAAAACATAACAGTTGAATGAATGCAAATGGTCTTATGTGAAAAAAAAATGTTATATTTAGTAAATAGTTCAGAAGTGTTCGGCAAAATTCAAACACATCGTCAGAAATATTGTACATGGAATATAAATGTAGAGTAATAACTGTCATTGCAGGTTAACGGTTAACTAAAGCTGGCGCGTGCCACACATATACGCAATGCCTTTGTCTCAATGCACGCATAATGAAAAGTTTCTCTATCTCTATCAAGCATGGATGCAGTGACAGAAATAATGCATTAGTGTGTCTGTGAACATGCCAGCGTTAGTTAACCAACCTGTAATAATAGATCGGCAGTGAAGACAAACAAAATTTGATGACCTGCATATCTGAGATAGCTTAAAACGGACAGGTCAGGTATAAAAATGCCATGCAGACAAAGCCACGAGTAACTAGTTACATGTTAAATAATAAAAACTTACCTCAGTAAAAGTTCCCATCTTGTTGCATTTCAATACATCACTCTCCGATGCCATCCTATTGAACATTTGCTTCCGTTCTTTCACAGATATCTTCTGGTCGCTATCAATCAACATACTTTCACTCCTCGAAGAAGTTAATGTAGAAGACATTGTTTCATCGAGAGACTCATCTTGGTTGGGAATAGAAGATCTTTGACCCTGCACATTAGTTATACTGGAACGTTTCTCGTTACTTTTGTCCATGGATTTTTTCCTTGGGTACACTTTAGGTGGAACATCTTCACTCGTGGATAGTGATAGACTTTCCTTTGACTCACTATGAGATATTTCAGCAGGTGAGCTTATTACGGGGGAACTTGTGTCTTGAATAATGTTAGTGAGTATGCTAAAATCTTGATTTAGTTGCAATGGAGGAGGTGGGCGATATGGTGGCTGCACATTAGTATTTTCCGGTGTGGTAACACCGGGCGATTCAGGCATTTTACTATCGTCGGCTTGTTCATTTTCTTTACCGTTATTTGTTGTGTGATACTTCTTCTTCAGTATCAACCATTTCTCGTTATTCTGATTCTTTATTATAGCTAGTGTGTTTACATGCTTCTTGAATGTGCTTCTCGCTTCGTCTACAACATTAATATATTATACAATACAGCGTGAAGACATTGGATTGATTGATTTGTGGTTGGGCTATTGCAAGCAAGGGTTTTTATGTATAACTGTGACCGTCACTGGTCCTTTGTGTTCGCCCCAAGCTCACCCATATTTTACACTTAGGGTCTGTATCAGAAAGACAATCTAGTAAAATGTCTTTGTGGGGTGAAAGACACAAAAGCAAAATATACCTCTTCCATAGGGGCTATCATCGCTCTTAAACCACATACTCTACCCATCAAACTGAACCACTTTTCCAAAGGAAGTATACCTGTCAGAACAAAAAAAAATCTGCTGTCTCACCCATTTGAGTCAAGTAGGCATGCTGCAATATATAGTATGGAACAGCAGTTTTATTTTCACAATGACTGGTTTGCTCCCATAGTAAAAGTTGTTCAGGTAGAGTAAGTAGTTTAAAGGTTAATGATACTTTTCCTTACACCATGTATAACAGAACTAAATTCACAATCAACGTTCCAAAAATTGCAGAGCCAAAAGAGCTCCTAAGTCACACCTTGCACACTTAACTGTTATTTCATACAAATGGGAAAAATTTAAAAGAAGAGGTACTGTAAGTGAGACAGGAATACATTTGCTTACATTTTACACCACAATCCTGCCAGAGGGGGTGAGGTAAGAAATCAGTGGGAGGCAGGGAGTGTCTTTACTGTATGTAGTACTATACTCCATTAAGGAATTAGAGCAACAAAATGTAAACAACAGTGATACCAGTGTAGAAAATACCATCTCGAGATGGAAGAAAACTTATCTCCGGAATGAATAACAGTAAATTATCTATTCTACTCCCCAAAGATTACGACAAATGATTTGTTAATTTTGTATGGAATATAATAAAAAAATACGCAAGTTATAATTTATTTTAGATTAAAAGAACAGTCACGCTGGCTGTAAATATTTTTTATTTCGTGGTCTGGCAACAATCAGATATTTTAGACCTTTGGTTTGTATTAACAAAGTTCTTATAGAAAAAGATTTTTATTTTACACAATAACGTAAACACATCTCTTGATTGTTTAATACCGTCCGTATGCTACGCGCGGATGCTATGCATAGCACAAAAAGCCCACACAGACAGAGTAGCGGCCTACATAACAAAATTAAACAATTTCATTCAAATTGTAATTTGTTTACATTTTGTCACTCTAATTCCTGAACAGAGTATAGATAGTCTTTGTTATACTGTTCCTAAGTGCTCGTTTTTAGCGGACAGTAAACATACCAAGTATGACTAATCTAACGTATTAATGCCACCCAACAGCATGCCTTAAGATGATTGCTGTCTCCCGTTCGCAATGGGGAGGGAAGTCGTTTATTTCTTTTTCCTCACACCTCCTTTCTTCGTTGATTAATTCATTGCGGGTTCCAAGACAGATTAGAGTCATCCCCCGGGCTCGCTGGGTTTCATTTTCTAGTATAGTGAATGTTGATCCTTGTTTACAGGAGTAGTAAACGGCGGTAAATATTGCACATCGACGACGACTGACGAGAGCGACAAAACATAACATAATTATGTACTGACAGAGTGATGCAGCCGTCTACAAAGCCGAAACTAGTTGATGTGAATATTTACTGCCGGGTACTATACAGCGGTGGGAATTTGTGGTGGGCCTATGCCCGACAACAACAAAAACATGCCCTAAGATGACACTTAGGGGGGTATTACAGAACAACACTCAAGCGGAGATCTCTTCTTGAGTATAGGTAGATAAGGATGCAAATACATAGGTACAACGTGTACATGCATCCTTGTCTATCTTTACTTAAGAAGAGATCTCCACTTGAGTGTCGTTCTGTAAGAGGAGCGTGTAATTTCTCTATGGTAATACCCCCCCTCAGACCTGCATACTTGATTTGTGTCAATTCGGACAAAAATTTGCTTTGATTTTAATGAGAGGAGTCTATCTAGTATTTATGTCAATGGTCTAGAAATAATTTTTTATTTGATAGAACAATGATACAAACTACTAGTTAATGTGTTGGTATCAGTACATAAAGAGTTATAACTTACCTCGCATGTCGGGATTCATAAGAAACACTTTGAAATGTTTCACTAACTCATGGTTTGTAACTTTGCCGTTGTGTGCTAACATAAATTTTAGTATCTCGTCAAAACTTAACTCAGTAGGAGCAGACATTTTTGAAAAGATGTAACTAATTTAACATAAATCTATTCAAAAAGATAAAACTAAAATTTTGCAAATAACATGTAGAAAAAATTGTAGAAAAGAAAAACTCGAACGGAAACGTCAAAAACAAAACAGCTTTGCGTTTCGTTCCAACAAAGTAGTACCGTTTCTCTCTAAAATAAATTGGGTTTTATGAAATACACAAATAAATGCAAAATGTTACATTATTCTCTTTCATGCGTTATTTAGACGGTAGGTATTGTAAATGCTTTCCAGAAAATTAATTTCATATCTTTATTCAACGTTTATCTCTGTTTATTTCAATTGCTAATAGGATTGGTAAAAATATTAAAATTAAATTCTATTGTCGCCGTGCACAACATAGGTACATATTTGTATGTACTACCTGGGTTAGGTACTACCTACTTATAGGTAGTAGGTAGGTATTAGGGCATAGGAAGATAAAAGTACATATTCAGCTTAAAAAAAATTTGCAATTTTTGAAAATTCATCTTCAAACACATTGACGAAAAATTTTAGTTCAAACAACCTACAACCTACAACCTACTTGGACAAAAGTCAGGGTATTGTACCTCACGATGGGGCTCATAAATACCTAAGTCTATGACTCATATCATTGAAAGCCATAGATAGGCGAAGTATTTTTCGCTTACGCTGATAGACGTAACATCTAGCTGCTGGCGTAGGAGGTAAAATACGGCGTTTCATGAACCAAAGATTTCCTTTGGCAGGATTGGTCCTTAGGACCTAAAGATGGATTTAAGAAGTGGAGCCACCAAGATTTTTGATACAAGTTTTGGAGGGGGGGGAGCCCTCAGCCTAATCTTGATAAATACATTATTTGAGCTACTAGGCCAAGTTTGGTATCATTTTCGCATAAATCGGGGATGCCGAATTCATTTACGGTATCATATTCTTCTAAGTAAAAACCTGTTAAATAATCATTTTTTTCGTTTTTGACTTCCTTTAAAAAAATGGAAAAATGTCTATAACTCACACAATATTTGGAATATTTTGGGAAAAAAAGTAGCTCTATAAAGCCCTGCTTATCCTTTACAGTAAAAAACATTTAACTTATATTTTGTATGTCTGTAAGTATTAAAAAAAACATAAAAACTAGTTGACGGTACCAAATCCTGAATTCTAAAAATTCAAATAATATGTTGTTTTCGATCTTGGAATGTTTCGCAAACACAATAAAAAAGCAGCGAAGTGTGAGTTGGACTGGTGCATCGAGGGTTCCTTACCACCACACAATATAAATTTACCAAAAAGAAAGGATTTTCTTTCATCCAGTTCGGGATTATTAGGGCGATCCCAACTCGAACTTGGCACATTTTTTAGTATTTGTTCTTTAACTTAGGAGTTTCCACAATAATCATACCAAGTTTGACGCTTGTAAGTATTACCATTTTTACGACAGAGGAAAACAAAAAAAAGTTGAAAAAAACATGTTTCTGGTACGGGGACACCCCAAAATTTTTTGTTTTTTTGTATTTTTATTATTTTTTACGAAAATTTATATAAAAACATGAATTCTGTGAAAATTTCAACCGGCTACCTATCATAGTTCAAAAGATACAGCTCTTTAAAGGTGGGACAGGCAGACGGACGGATAGCGTAAGCTTAGTAATAGGGTCTCGCTGGCACTCTTTGGGTACAGAGTACTCTTTGGATACGGGCGGTAGGTACACGGCGCACCGCAATTTCAGTCACTGTGTAGCATGAACCAATAATTATTAAAACAATAATATTGCATGATATATTTCATATTTCGCTCTGCTCGCATTGCACGTTTTTTTGTTGATATTTTTAACACTCTATTTATAAAATAATGTTGTCAAAGTTTATTTAAGACATGAAATAGGAGTGTAACTCTCTAAAAACATTTATTATGCAATTAAATTGACATTATTTTATGTTACAGAAAATTTAGTTCAAATATTTGAAATTTTAATTTATATTTATAAATTCGCGTGTTTTTACTATATATTGATGCAAATATTCTTCCAGAATTGAATTCCACATCTTTGATTTATGCGAAAACGATACCAAACTTGACTTAGTACCTAAACTTACGCAGATATTAACCTAGGACTTCGCTGAGTCTAAAATGCCCCCCCCTTCCCCTCCTCTGCATCAAAAATTTAGATGGCTCCACTTCTTAATCGGATCCTAGGATCACAAAGATCAATCCTGCCGAAGGAAATCTTTGGTTCATCAAAAGCCGTATATTGACTTTTTTTGACTCCTACGCCAGCAACTAATCAGTGTAACCGCGTATTAGACAGCGATAATCGTAAAATCCTATACAATTTGTATGAAAATAGATGTCTGACTCCGGAGTCAGACCTGTGGTCAGACCATAGAGAAATTACACGCTCCTCTTGGTAGAGGTGGTGTAACAAAGTGGGCACAGTAACCACCAACTGGGCACTAGTTTGTACTGCGATTGTTGTATACCATAGAGAAATTACACGCTCCCCTAATGCTTTTTGTCTCCCCTCACCCGTCCCTCACCCCCTTTGTCGGCGACATAATTTTCTATAGAAACAAGCCGATATGCCATCTCCTCTTACTCCATGGGTCAGACAGCCGTCGAAGAACAAAAAAGTGGCTACGTCGATAAGGACAGCAATAAGTAGCGATCTCCTTTTTTAACCTCCGATGCAAAAAGAGGGGTGTTATAAGTTTAACGCCTATGTCGATCTGTCTGTTTGTCTGTTTTTCTGTTTGTCTGTCGTCGGTCTGTCTGTCTGTGGCATCGTAGAGCCCAAACGGGTGGACCGGTTTCGATGCGGTTTTTTTAATAGAAAGCAACTTTTTGCGGGTGTTCTTTTTTATGAAAATCGGTTAAAAAATCGTAGAAGGTGAAAAATAAGGTTTTTTCTCCCCTCCGGACGGAAAGCGTCAATTGCCGTCCCGCTGCGCTAAACGAAGTTGTCACTTTCCACCTCCGTCGAGGAGAAAAATAGTATAGTAACCTCGGACAGCAAATAAGAAAGCCTCAGATCACATGTTTGTTGACTGAGGCAAAGCCGAGGTACGATTACATGAGATCTGAGACCTTTCTTACTTTCCTGTCCTCGGTGTGTAATCTACTATTAGTGTTTACGTGCACGACTTTACTCAATCAAACCGTCTTAAATACTTCTAAAAGCACAGTCTAAAAGTAAAAATCACCTCAAACCTAGTGTTACCTCTCCTTTGCCTTAATAATAATTACTGCTTCCATGCAGTCATGCTCATTGCAGAAAGAACAGCAGCGCAGGGAGGACATTTTTCTAGAGCTTTTATAGAGAAAGCATTGAGCTACGGAGGTAGATCGCTTATGTTCTGAAAGGCGAGGCAACTCGATCGATGGCAAAACCGAACTCGTGTGCGTTTTCAGAACTGGATGTGCTCGTGGTGAGGGGTCGTCGATTGCTCCTCGGTACATACATTGCCGAGGTCATGATGAACATTGTGGTCCAATATGCCAGCTTTGATGGGCAGGAGTTCACATGCAAGAAAACGCCTGCTTCCAACGCATCGTGTGTTCACAAAAGGTAGGGACCCTGATAAGCGTTGGCCGGCGAGAAGTCCAGACCTGAATACGATTGAACACCTTTGGAACGATCTGGAACAATGAGTTTGGGCCCGTGATCATGCCCATGCCACCTTCCAAGACCTACAGGATGCCATCGTTGCGGAATGGGACAACATGCCTCAACAAGGCGTCATAAAACATTTTGTTGGGTCCACGCATGGAAGCAGTAATTAGGGCAAGGAGAGGTAACACTAGGTTTTAGGTCATTTATAGGTACGTAAGCATTTATTGACGGTTTTATTTAATAAAACGTGCACGTAAACACAATAATCTTTATTTTCACCTACGTTTAATTTTGTTTTTTATCAAATCGTAGTTAAAAAACCAAAATTAATTTATTTTTTCCTAACAAACTACTCATAACTAAACTGGAATGCCTACCTCGACTCAAATGTATGCAACAGCTGATTTTTTTTGCTCTGATCGGTTTGCTCCCATAAGTTGTTCAGTTGGATGGGTAGACTCTGAGTTTAAAATAATGATATCAATTTCACCCTGTATATTTCGATATATTTATTGTTCGAACTGTTATTTAAATAAAATAGTTGTTATATAAGCTAAAGAATTATTGAAAATGTGAATGAATTTAGCGTTATTATTTTTCAACGTTTTTTTAGTAGTTAGGTACTGAAAAGATAAAATTTTATGTACAGTCAAATACTACTTTGCATTCCCTTGCTCGGCTCCTCTAAAGTGTCCCCAGAAAGTGTGAGGTGAGGTGGGGTATCTGAAGTCAGAGAGGGGCGGGGGAGTGGCCGTTCTGAATGTGTCATACCTAACCTTTTCTGTGCCTAAACCATAAAGTTACTATACCTTACGAAATAGAGGGATTGACAGCTGAGAGAGCGAGATGTACCTAGCGGCACCACTGTATAATAGAAAGAGATACGTGACGCGAGGCAATGGAACCGTTTTCTAATCTCTTACCAATTTTTACAATACGATTTCCGTGAATAATTGCGAATCTAAAGCGAAATCGTAGATAATTTTGTGAAATATACTGACACTACTTCATTAATTTATCCACGATTTCACGTTAGACTCAGAATTATTACAGTATTCTAATCTTTGCCTGCGAATAGTCTCCTGAAAACATCCAATAACGGTTTCATTTGACAACTCATGTTAGTTGCTCTATTACTGTAAGGTATAATACCTTTATGGCCTAAACGTTTAAATGAGCTTTTAAATGATACATCATAGGTAGTCAGTAAGATGGAAAAAAAAATGAAAAAAGTTTTCTTTCTTTTTAGATTTTATGGCTTTTGATATTATGTTTCCAAGACATGTTGCCAGTTCACAAGTTTTTATTCCGAAATCCCAAATAATCCCAATAACTAAATGTCTCTTCCGTGCCTTTTTTCTGAAACAACGAGATTTATCCAGAAATTTTTCTGGATCGCTGGTATATATGGTAACTAGGTAAACTTTGATGAAACAATTGAAAAATCGGTGTTCTTTGAATTGATTTCTCGAGTTCACAGGTCGTTGTGATATTTTTTCTCGTCCCGGCTAACGCTAGATTTCTCGAGAATTCTCGATTCGAGAAATCTCGAGCAGAAACCCTTCTAAGAGCAGGGGTCTTATTGTGTAACTACCCGATTCAATCGGTATCAAATTGACACGATATGGTGATTTTTGGCAGTTCTTAGCGATTCTGTAAAATATGATAAATAACTTTTCATTACATCAAACAATTTATTAGTTAACAACTTAACATTAATTTGAGTTAAATTATTAAGTTTATTAGGTTGTTTGAAAAAAAAGGTCTTTGGTTGAATGTCGGCTAAGATATTGCCTCATTTCAACCAAAGGGGTTTGTTGTCTTGTGTTTTGCGAAATTTTATTACATTTTCCTCGCAAGTGTGTGATGAACCTATAGTTATAAGCATTCTCTAAACGAACTTTATCAGAATATTTAACGCCATGCTGTTTAACTTTAACTTTTGATAGGTGTCATACCTATTTAAGAGTTACAAAACAAAACTAAACTTCATCATTAACTAACGGTTAAAACCGTAACCGCTACCCGGACGGACCCGTGTCATACCTATATGCTGAAGAACTTTCAATTTAGTGCCGCTAATACATAGTTGCGGACTTCCTCCTTCTAACAAGAATTCGACATTTAACTTTTAATTGGCCGCTTGTACGGTCTTCAGCAACTTTGCTCGCTGTAAGAGTTTAACTATGTTGTACTGTGTGCTTTTAATAATGACTAAACTAACTTTGTGTGAATCGTTATAGTTACCTCGACAGGTTGAACGGTAAAATTTGCATGTGTGACTTTAAAAAAAAGGATATCACATATTTTTTAATTTTGTGTTTGTTTCTTTGCCAATTATACCTATTTCTTTGCAGTCATCTGATCACATTTATAAGCTCTTTCTATCCATCCATCACAGACTTTGATAAGTCGAATCCGTCCGTCTTCGGACAAAGGGCTCCTCCATTTATGTCTCCATAAAGGTCTGTCCGTCGCCCTCAGCCTAGTCGGGACTCAAGTGTCGCTTTATAAATTTTATAATCTACTAGTGTTTACCCGCGACTTCGTCCGCACAAATTATATACCAGATTTTAAGTCAGATCATAAGCTATCAAACAAAAAAAGTTTCATCAAAATCGGTTCAGTAGTTTTTGCGTGATGCGCGAACAAACAAACAAACAAATAAACAAACAAACAAACACACAAACAAACAGACAAACAGACAGACAAAATTTCTAAAAAAAAGTGGATTTCGAGTCAGGGATACCTAAAAACCATATCGTAATCTTTTTTTTATAAATATCTTCAATGTACAGACACACTTCAGTTACAGTTTTATAATAGTTTAGATTAGATTAGACTTACGTAGCTCTTTAATAAACATTAATAGTGTACACACCGAGAGGGCAGGAAAGTAAGAAAGGTCACAGATCTCATGTAATTGTTGAGAACAAAAAACACATCACATCAAACATGTGATCTGAGGCTTTCTTATTTACTGCCCGAGGTTAGTATACTATTTTTCTCCTCGAAGGAGGTGGAACTTCACTTCACTTGGCGGTAACTTCGTTTAGCGCAGCGCGGGGACGAAAATTGACGCTTTCCGTCCGGAGGGGAGAAAAACTGAATTTTTTACATAGGTACCAATAGTATGGCAGCGCAGGCAGCGTGATATAGCGCTATCGCGGCCTAGCTCTATTTCTAACGAGATAAAAGAGGTGATAAAGCCGTAACATGCGCAACATGCTACGGCTTCAAGCCGTACTACGGCCGCTGATAAATACACTTTTTTAATGGGATGATTCTCTTCTACTACCTCCGTGGTCCAATGGTTAAGAGCATTGGGCTCTTGACACGGAGGTCGTGGGTTCGATTCCCACGGGGGCCACCTATTGATATGTCACTTTGTGCGTTTTTCCCCAGATGGTTACGACATTGCAAGTTGAATCACCCGATTGTCCGAAAAATAATGATGATTCCGTGCTTCGGATGGCACGTTAAGCCGTTGGTCCCGGCTACTATCTCTGGTGGTAGTAGTCGTTACATAAAAACCACGTCAGAGGCCGTAAGGCGGTTTGAATAAACTCTGACACCAGGGCTTGCCCACTCGAGAAGAAGAAGGGGATGATCAGACCGTCACACTGAAACTTTCAAATCTATAGGGTCCAACTTAATATGCTGACACTTTTTTTAGAGGATGATCAGACCATCAAACTGAACAACTTTCTCTATAGGACCAATATCGAAAGCGCGAAAAAAAATGTGCTCTTCCATACAAAACTGCTAACCTACTCGAGCCAAATGTATGGGACAGCAGATTTTTTTTCGCGATTTCGATGTTGGTCCCATAGAGAAAGTTGTTCAGTTTGATGGTCTGATCATCCCCTTAAAAAAGTGTCAGCATATTATGTAGGACCCTGTATATGGGCCCAACGTCGAAATCGCGAAAAAAAAACTGACCCATACTTTTGGTGTAGATTTGTAGTTTATTGAACACACGATATTTTTTTGGGATTTCGATGTTGGTCCCTTTGTGAAAGTTGTTCAGTTTGATGGTCTAACTAAGCCACCCCCCCTTAAATGTTTATTTGTATTTTTGTAACACCAAACACATATTTACCAGCTATTGATACCTACCTATCTGGAAAATTTTTATAACCATTTTGTAAAAGGATTTTGTAGCCTGTCGCATCTCATATTATGGCGCCTATAGGTAACGAGCAACGAACGACAATAATTATATTTTCTCAATCATGTAAATTATCAGCTTGGACAAAAAAAAAAAAAAAAAGTTTCTTTATTTTTATTAATGTCAAGAGCGAAGACCACGTTGATGTCTTTTGTATAGAAGTTATTGAAGCTATATTTTTTCCGTTGATTTTTCAATACGTAGTAACCTAGGTAGTAACTCAATCATAATACTTATTTTTCAAATATTTACTACATAATATACACAAAGTCAACCTAAATAATATGAGTATTTAGCCATCAACGTTTGTACCCCAGTCAAAAAGATTAATAGTTTATTTAAGGTAGGTATACTTACACCAACGACGACAAAAACACAACATTAATTTAAAATTGACATACAAGTGTACAGTTTATACTTAAAGTAATTTAAAAATGGTTTTTATTAAAAATTTTCAATGTCAAAGCAATAAATCAATCAACTCAACTCACATCTACATCTACCCACTGCAACTATTTTCTAACGCTCTATTTCTGTTTTGATACAAAGTAAATTTTGAGCATGACCTATTAAGGCAGCTTGAAAATTATCTGACAGCCTAACTTGCCTCTACTAACCCACACTGGGCCTGCGTTGTGGAATATGGTCAATTCCTAACTTGCCTCTACGAACCCGCACTGGGCTTGCGTTGCGGAGTATGGTCCATTTCTAACTTGCCTCTACTAATCCGCACTGGGCCTGCGTTGTGTAGTATGATCCATTCCTAACTTGCCTCTACGACCCCGCACAGGGGCCTGCGTTGTGGAGTATGGTCAATTTCTAACTTGCCTCTACTAACCCTCACTGGGTCTACGTTGTGGAGTAGGGTCCATTCCTAACTTGCCTCTACGAACCCGCTCTGGTCCTGTGTTGTGGAGTATGGTCCATTCCTAACATGCGGCGTTAGTTTCCATAAATCCCATAAGCCCCCCTCGAAACTTCTTTTAGGTCACTCCTCTACAATGTCCCTGACCGTTTGTTCCGGCGCTCCACAGTCGTACTCTGGGGACGTCCTGATCCATTTGTCCATGTTGCTATTGCACCAAGTTATCCTGTTAAGGGAGACCCGAAACCTGCGGTCTGAAATCCTGTTAGCATCTTCGACATTCTAGCCTGTGCCCTGCAGTGGGACGTATAGACTAATGAAGAAGAAAATTTATGTTTTGATAATAAACAAAGGTTCACGTGAAGATTACTCGAGCTTTTCGAGTCTGGTTCCAAAATAATACCTTCCCACTTATCAGACCGATTGTGTGTTTAAGTGGTGTCTAATTACTTTCAGGCCACAATCTGCCGTTGCTGAGACCACAATAATACACAGTACCATAATACTTGGGAAAGCACTGTTGTTCTAATTTTAGTTTAGTCTAACTAAATAGTCGCCTTAACGGAATTGTGACGCGGTTAAATTCAGTTTTGTTATTAATAGGTATTTCAATTAGAAACTCACAAGATAAATAGATTTTCAATATAAAATCGTAATAAAAACTGTTTTTTGCAATGAAATTGTTTACATGTCTTTCACACGATGACGCATTGTCGCAGTGGCAGACGTCAGTCCGTCATTTGTGAAGCAAGGAGTTGTATGAAACCGCACGTAGAAGCACACACGGTGACGCATTGACGCACATGGTTTGGTTCTATGGACTGCCATCTGCCGCTCCGTCAGTGCGTCATCGTGTGTGAACGCACTAAGTATTAGGGGGATGCAACTTTTATCTGTTCATTATCAGGTGTTAATACCTACCTCATCAATGGCCTATCTACCTGTATACTTTGAAATAATATTATGGAAAAGAGAAAATTTTACAGCGATATCACAGTCTATATGCTTACTATTAGGCTTTATTGTATTACTATTAGGCTTATAGGACTAAACTAAAACTTATAGGTTAAACAGTAGTAGTACCTACATAATGTGGTATTTAATATACAAGTTTTAACCAAAAATCCTAGTAATCAGACCATCAAATTAAAGAACTTACATTATGGAGCCAACTTCAACTTCCAAAATTTATGTTTTGATAATAAACAAAGGTTCACGTGAAGATTACTCGAGCTTTTTGAGTCTGGTTCCAAAATAATACCTTCCCACTTATCAGATCGATTGTGTGTTTAAGTGGTGTCTAATTACTTTCAGGCCACAATCTGCCGTTGCTGAGACCACAATAATACACAGTACCATAATACTTGGGAAAGCACTGTTGTTCTAATTTTAGTTTAGTCTAAATAGTCGCCTTAACGGAATTGTGGCGCGGTTAAATTCAGTTTTGTTATTAATAGGTATTTCAATTCTAGGAAGTTTCAATTAGAAACTCACAAGATAAATAGATTTTCAATATAAAATCGTAATAAAAACTGTTTTTTGCAATGAAATTGTTTACATGTCTTTCACACGATGACGCATTGTCGCAGTGGCAGACGTCAGTCCGTCATTTGTGAAGCAAGGAGTTGTATGAAACCGCACGTAGAAGCACACACGGTGACGCATTGACGCACATGGTTTGGTTCTATGGACTGCCATCTGCCGCTCCGTCAGTGCGTCATCGTGTGTGAACGCACTAAGTATTAGGGGGATGCAACTTTTATCTGTTCATTATCAGGTGTTAATACCTACCTCATCAATGGCCTATCTACCTGTATACTTTGAAATAATATTATGGAAAAGAGAAAATTTTACAGCGATATCACAGTCTATATGCTTACTATTAGGCTTTATTGTATTACTATTAGGCTTATAGGACTAAACTAAAACTTATAGGTTAAACAGTAGTAGTACCTACATAATGTGGTATTTAATATACAAGTTTTAACCAAAAATCCTAGTAATCAGACCATCAAATTAAAGAACTTACATTATGGAGCCAACTTCAACTTCCAAAATTTATGTTTTGATAATAAACAAAGGTTCACGTGAAGATTACTCGAGCTTTTTGAGTCTGGTTCCAAAATAATACCTTCCCACTTATCAGATCGATTGTGTGTTTAAGTGGTGTCTAATTACTTTCAGGCCACAATCTGCCGTTGCTGAGACCACAATAATACACAGTACCATAATACTTGGGAAAGCACTGTTGTTCTAATTTTAGTTTAGTCTAAATAGTCGCCTTAACGGAATTGTGGCGCGGTTAAATTCAGTTTTGTTATTAATAGGTATTTCAATTCTAGGAAGTTTCAATTAGAAACTCACAAGATAAATAGATTTTCAATATAAAATCGTAATAAAAACTGTTTTTTGCAATGAAATTGTTTACATGTTTTTCACACGATGACGCATTGTCGCAGTGGCAGACGTCAGTCCGTCATTTGTGAAGCAAGGAGTTGTATGAAACCGCACGTAAAAGCACACACGGTGACGCATTGACGCACCGGGTTTGGTTCTATGGACTGACATCTGCCGCTCCGTCAGTGCGTCATCGTGTGTGAACGCACTAAGTATTAGGGGGATGCAACTTTTATCTGTTCATTATCAGGTGTTAATACCTACCTCATCAATGGCCTATCTACCTGTATACTTTGAAATAATATTATGGAAAAGAGAAAATTTTACAGCGATATCACAGTCTATATGCTTACTATTAGGCTTTATTGTATTACTATTAGGCTTATAGGACTAAACTAAAACTTATAGGTTAAACAGTAGTAGTACCTACATAATGTGGTATTTAATATACAAGTTTTAACCAAAAATCCTAGTAATCAGACCATCAAATTAAAGAACTTACATTATGGAGCCAACTTCGAAATCGCGAAAAAAAACCGCCGTCCAATACGTTTTAGTCTAGTCGTTACTGCAATTTTGTATGGAACAGCATATTTTTTTTCGCGCTTTCGAAGTTGGCTCCATAGTGAATGTTGTTCGGTTTGATGGGCTGAAGCACCCCCTTAGTTATTAATAGGGCGTTTTGTTACACCCTGTATATTATTTCATTTTATTTTATTTGTGAAACCTGTAAAATTGTGTACCTGTAAAATTACGAAAATCTCATATTTACAATCTGAGATCATCAAGTTTGGTTTTTTTGTGCGCTTTTAATATTTCGTTTCGTCGTAGGTACACAAGTACATTTTATGTTATTTGGCCATTTGTATATATTGTTTGCCGGAAGTGGAGCAGGCCACGTTGCACGAATGGATACTGAGCGTTGGACCAGAAGAACACTGGAGTGGAGGCCCAGATAAACCACACGTGGTAGACGCCGCCCACCACGCTGGTCCCAACTGGATGCAGAGGGCTAGGGACAGAACGTCATGGAGAAATATGGAGGAGGCCTATGTCCAATGACGGTCTGATCAAGGGCTGTGATGGATGGATAGATTGATGGTTGAATATACTGTGATGCGTCGAATGGCGCCATAAAAATGAGGTCTATGCCCAGCATAGGATTGAAGTGGGCTGATTTATTTGATTGAATAAAATCCAAAAGCATGTACCTAAAAGTTAGTGAAATTATAGAAATATTCGTGTAATGCGTGCAAGACATGTGTAATGTACCTAATAGTAGATTACACACCGAGGGCAGGAAAGTAAGAAAGGTCTCAGAAGTCATGTAATTGTTGACCTGTAATTGTTAACAAACGTGTGATCTGAGGCTTTCTTATTTACTGCCCGAGGTTAGTTTAGTATACTATTTTTCTCCTCGACGGAGAAGGAAAGCAGCAACTTCGTCTAGCGCAGCGAGGACGAAAATTGACGCTTTCCGTCCGGCGGGGAGAAAATTACTATAAACGGAAATTTTTTATATTGTGCTGTTTTTCTACATTTTGAATGACTCAGGGCGAAATTTACTGACTATAGGCAGCTAGGTATTAGAAAGATTTATAAAAAAGTATGTTCTTAAAGTCGTCTTTCTCTCATCATCTATATAGCAAATCAAGTGGAACGGACGGATAGAAAACAGGTTGGCTATCTAAATGGTCACCTAATCTTTATGTGACTTTTACTAAAGTTTTCTTTAACTTTGCAAATAAACTTTTAATTTTTAGTCAGATTAAAATATTGTTAATTTTGATGGGCAGCATGAATGTTTTTTTTTATTGTTGGATGTAGTTCATGATAGTTCATGTTCGGAGCTGGTGAGCGAACATTGCCAGAGAGGTACGGCCATGTTGCGGCCATGGACGGCGCGGCGGCGGGAAATCGCGGCCGCCCATGGGAGGCGTGCGGCGCCGGACAGAGTGAACGGGAGGGCGCCATGAGGGCTCGGGGCGCGCGAGCGAGAGACGCGCGAGGCGGCGCGACGCAGAGGGCGTTCAGCCTCGCGGTCCGCCACGCACTCCTGTTCCGGTCGCGTCGACGGGCGGCCGGGAACCCGCGCCTCACAGCACTGACTTCGCACACGTTTCCACAGACTTTTCTCCTAGTACGTTTTTGAATGCGCGCCGGTATCAGCGGGCACGTGATACGCCCGCGGCCGCGGCTGTTTTTTTCTCTCTCGCTCAAGTTTGTGACAGCTGAATGTCGCGTGCGATCGTGCCCTTTTCCCGCCACTCGCACTAAAAGTAAAAAGCGAGTCGTGAAGTTTTTGGCGCCAAATGCAGGCAGCGGTATTGCCGTCAGAAGGATGCTGAATTTCAGTGTTAGATATTAAAATGACGGTATAGTTGATTGTTTGTGAAGAGTATTGAGCTGTGATAGTCGTTTCGCGTTTATTTAACTTAAGGCATAGTTTTTCTCAAAAATGGATGACTGGGAGCGGCACGTGACTCCTCTTCTGCAAGACATGGGCTGCTCTAGTGAGGAGACCCAAGACGACTTCTTTCATCAACAAGACGTAAGTATCATTAAATTGAACCACATTACTCTGCGAACATCATGTACACACGGCGACAAATCAAGCTATGTAAAACTACTATAAGCTGGACGCGCGTAGAGTGAATAACGTATATTGTCGCGAGGGCAGATTATTTTGGTTTTGTGTAGCTTGATGTGTCGCCGGGTGTACCCATTTGAAAATTAACTGAGACAATGATTATATATTGATACACGATATCGCGATAATGGTCGGTAAGCTATCATTAACAATGGTACCGAAAAGTTTATGTATCCTATTATGTACAGAGCTTATTGCATTCTCAGCTGATCTAGTTTTCTAAGAGAGCTTACACACACTGACAATCATTGGTGAACATTGTTACAATAAGGGCCTGTTTCACCACTTCTGAATAAGTTCTTGTTAGCTTATCCGACAGATATTTTGACATAATTTCATACAAAATATGTCAAACTATCTGTCTGATAAGCTAACAAGAACTTACCCAGAAGTGGTGTAACAGGCCCTAATAGTTAATAGTTAAAACCCCCGAAAGGGAGTTTAAGCAGCGTATATGTAAAGCGTTCTATTTGTTAAAGTTCTGAAATAATGCTTCACCGTTTTGATATCCTTGAAATCGTTTTGATATCCTGGAACTTTTACAAAGTTAGTGTACCTACATATTGCGCTGCGTACACTCCCTTTGGGGGTTTCAAAATAAAGTTCGAAAATAAAAAAAAAACAGGGTCTATATCCTTTTCCATTTCTTGATTCTCCTTTATAATAAACTAGTTTTTCCCGGCAAATTTTCATGTCTATATCCTCTCTCAGGTTTAAAACTATCTCTATACCGAATTTCATCCAAATCGGTTCAGCGGTTCAGCCGTGAAAACGTAAAAGATAAACAGAGAGACTTTCGCATTTACTATACCTATTAGTGTGGATGGATGTATGGATATAGCTTTCCCTCCTCGACTACTACACACAGGTAGGTATGTAATTTGTAGCCTATGTTTTAATCTAAATTGTAATGCAATCCAATCAACAAAACGTGTCATCCAGCCATCATAGAGTAACGGAAAAAACAAAATCATACAATCTAATCTTTAAAATATAATTTAATTGATGATTTTCAAAACCTGCACATACACGTTTTAACACACTTACGCTCACGCCTGTGTATTACTGGGGTGGGCAGAGACAATAGATCTTCAAATGCTACAATTCTGACTCGCATATCTCGCCTCTCCACCATCTATATGTCTCATTCATCATAAATGCTCGTAAGTTCCGAGTACATTTTACTTGGCCCTTCTGTAATACGCATCTGTTTGATTGAACAGCGTACGTGCGTCTAGGGCGATCAATTTCAACTTTTCTATTTGCGATGTACCTAAATTACAATGTGTCAACGTACTTTCTCTCATTCTCTCCACATGGCCAAACCACCTCAATATACCTTTATCAATCCTTGCCAGTACTCCATCTTTCAGACCACTGTTTTTTTAATGGTATGGAGTACACATTTCAATGATTTTTCACAAAACATATTCTCACAAAATAGTAATGACGTCAGGAAGCTATCTATTTTACAATTATGGTGTAGGTACCTTTATAGGGTCCTTCTTAATATGCTGACACTTTTTTAAGGAGATGATCAGACCATCAAACTAAACAACGTTCTCTATCTATAGGAACAACATAGAAAACGCGAAAAAAAAATTATCTGTTCCATACAGACATCTGTTTTATTATCGCGATTTCGATGTTGGTCCCATAGAGAAAGTTGTTCAGTTTAATGGTCTAATCGTCTCCTTAAAAAATAATAGAGTATTTCATTATAGAAGTCCCCAATTCAGTCTGAATATATACAGACAGTGGACAATAACGCAGGTTTTCTCACGAAGTTTTCCTGCACCGAAAAGTAGTACTGTTCCAAGTTCCTAAAAATTCATTGGTACGAGTTGAATTCAAGCTATCCTAGCTATCGTACCTATTACTAAAGTGTATATTTACAATATCTCTGACTGGGTCCCGTTGGAGACTGAAGTCGTGATTCTTATGTTTATGTATAATAATAGATCAATAATTTCACTACATTCCACATGGTTCAACGTTCTAAACTTCTAAATATTCCTTCTCTCAATTGATTTTCATTCTTGCCTTACAAATTGGGTTTTAAATAAAATATGTTGTAACTTGCTTATACATACTCTAAGGATGTAACCAATTATCACTCTTTTGACTTTTTTTCGACGCGTTCCTAGCTTCGTCTGTCTATCTGGACATACAAAGATGGCAATGCTAGAAAAGTGCTAGAAGTACCTACTAGCATTTTCAGGTCAACCTTTAGTTTACTTTTCCACCACCAAAAGATATAATTATAATGCCTTTTAAGTAGAATAGCCACATTTTTATTTCGGATCCTAGTTAAAAGGTTTAGTCTTCAATGAACAGAGTCGACTATGAAAACCTTTTGAAAATGGTCAGTCTGTCTGCTGTAGTGCAATAATAGTCTGACACCTTTGTACAGTAATTCTTGAAACCAAATATCAGGCTTGGATGCGATGAATTTGAAAGATGACAGTTTCTTATTATATTGACTGTGTCCAATGAGCGTTTTTCTTTTCTTTTTTAAATTTAGTTCCTAAAAAACTCGACAGATGTCATGTTTATCGCCCATAGAGCCGTACGCGAGATCCTGTCAAAATCTTGTCAAGACTGTGCCTGCCTTTTTATTGGAATGCCAAGGGATCGAGCCCATACAGTCATGTCAGGTGTAAAACTTTCGAATTTTCGATTAAAATTATTAGTAAATAATGAAATATGTCATTAAAAGTTGCGTTGGCATCTTCTTGATCATCTTATCACTCTTTATTATTTAAAAAAAACACTTTTTGAAATGTTGACGTTTCTTCGCACAGACCGTAGCGCCATCTATCGATCCCCAAGAAAAAAAAAAGAAAAACGCTCATTGGCTGACACTAAAGTAGGCCGATTTCATTTAACTGACTCACGCTTTAACAATCATGTTATGAGGGTGCTTGGAAGGCACCAGATAGAGCCATTGAAGACGGTGACCTATACTTATTTCTTAAGCCAAACCAAGAATATTGAATACTTTCACAGCAAGGTAACTGGCATCCACCAACCGTGAGAAGGGACATGTGTCCTGTATGATGAGTAAATCTGTTAACAAGGGTGGTTTTCCTACATTTGAGTTATATTCTCTGTGTCATGGTTACTCATAGACATCTTATAATATACAAACAAGACTCACAATCAACGTTCGAAAAATGGCACAACCAAAAGAGCTCGGATGAGCTCTTTTTTGTACTAGCTGATAGTTAACAAGCGAAATACGACTATGTTTATGAATAAAATACAACGTATTAGTGACAACCAGCAGCATGCATACTTAATTTGTGCGGTTTTTTGCGTCAATGTGCACAAAAATTTGCTAAGATTTTATAGGACACTGTGGGTCTAGTATAGGAGGTCAATGTGGTTACTATATGATTGTGGAGGAAGGAGCTAAGTGGAAGGTATATACAGTTAATTAAACTTTTTTTAGATAGGTTCCTATCACAATCAGCTGAATTGAATTAAGCTATTGTCTAAACTAACTGTTCTAACGAAAATGAAAATTTGTGATACTTATACATAAATTTGAGAAAAACATAATTTAAAAAAATGCTCTTAGCATCTTGTTATTGATAAAATGGGAAACCCAAAATTCTACCTGCAATTTAAAATGCGTTAAATTCTTACATGATTGTAAAATCGAAGACGGGAAATCGAAATGAAGGTAAAAGCATCTGGGATGAAAAGATATGCAAAATGGAACCTTTAGTGCTATTGCAATTTGCGACATTTACTGTAATTACTGCAACTTTGTTTAACCACTTCTTGTAAACTTTATGCTAGAACGATTCTAGACTTTATGATACTATTTCGTGGTGTACATGTAAACCAGACTTTTATTTTTGACATTGTGACTCAAAAAACAAAAAACAATATCCAGACATGATCCAGGACAACGATATTGTCGCTAGAGTATATGTCTATGATCCAGACCATAATATTAAAAAGGTCAAACTACTTATTCTTTATAAAATTGTCGTCATCCAAGAAATTAAAATGAATAAATGATTTTATTGACCATTATACCTAGTGTTAGTGATTCTGTTTTAGTATTATATAGCTGACGAAGCTTTTAGTTCTCCTTCAGTTCCTTGCCTGCTTGCGGTGCCTTTGTCTTAGACTTCAAAGTTAATAATGAACATAGGCCCCAAGGATCGCTATAACAACTGGTCCTGCGCTGCCATCATCCAACGGGTTCCTTCTCCAGGTCTTCGGTCCACCTTGTGCGGGGGCTACCCATGCTGCGCTTTCCGGTACGCTCCACGCTCCGGTCCACTCGAGAACTTTTCGGCCCCTTCTTTGGGCTACGTCAGCTACTCTGTTTCTTCTGCGGATCTCTCCATTTCTGATTCGATCCCAGAGGGAAACTCCGAGCATAGCCCTATCCATTGCCCTTTGGATGACTATCAGCCTGTTTATGAGGCCTTGAGTGAGCGACCACGTCTCTGTTCCATATGTCATCACTGGCAACATACACTGGTCTACGGTATTTGGGACGTGAAGAATACCTATCTGTTTACGTACATAGGTACGTAATACATAATACTTAAATAATAAGCTTTACTGAACAGAAAGCATATGTTTTTGAAATTCTTACCAATACGTGCTGTCATCTATGTTTCCCAAGTAAGACTCTGCAGTTCGTTTTTAGAGAAATACTTGTAAGGTCTCCAAATTGTATCATAAAGAAGACTTAAATGCATAATTACTTAGTTACGGGCAAGCTGCAACTTACAACATGATTCCAACCAACTGATGAAAGAATTATATCGATAACATAACAGCTCAACGCGACTTTTAATTTAGTCATGATTCGATATGAAACGAATCTCTATCTTTATTTATCCAAAAAAAGAGAATTTAAGTTTTAACAAATTCGATGAAATGATTATAAGAGAAACATCGATCATACACATAGACATATTACTCTAGCGATAGACAAGCTCGTTCAACAAAGCGTCAATTGTCGTTCCGCTGCGCTAAACAAAGTCTTCGCTATCCACCTCCGTCGAGGAGAAAAATAGTATACTAACCTCGGACACTAAATAAGAAAGTAACCTTTCTCACTTTCCTGTCCTCGGTGTGTAATCTTAATCTACTATAATACCTATATTTATTTATAACAGAAAATATTAGATACTAGCGACCCGCCCCGGCTTCGCACGGGTGCAATGCACATATAAACCTTCCTCTTGAATCACTCTATCTATTAAAAAAAAACACATCAAAATCCGTTGCGTAGTTTCAAAGATTTAAGCATACAAAGGGACATAGGGACAGAGAAAGCGACTTTGTTTTATACTATGTAGTGATAGTATAGGTACCTATTTTATTCCTTAACTGATAAAGACCTAAATAGTACGTTGGTACCTACTGTTAACAATCCATTCCTTTTTTTTAATACTTAGATGGAAGAAATGATAAAGTCCCAGAACGTGATTATCACAAGCGTAACTTGTCATTCGTCGTTCGATAATAATAGGTTTAGCCGCAACTGCCTACGTTGACTGTGTAATTTCGAAGAAATCACACATTTTCCCACTGAATATAGGCACCAAATAAATATCGTAAAACACTCAAAATCGATCGTCATGGTAAGGGTTGACTAGTTTTCACGATGAATTTTTAAGTCATGTGACTCATGTGTATGAGCTATCAAATAAAATTAAGTAGCAAGTCAGCTTCCAAAAGATATACAGGTCCTTCTTAATATGACACTTTTTAAGGGGAGCATCAAACTGAACAACTTTCTCAATGGGACCAAAATCGAAAGCGCGAAAAAAATATTCTGCTGTCCCACACATTTTGCTCGAGTTGGTTTTTCTGATGTTGATGCCATAGAGAAAGTTGTTCAGTTTGACTCTGATCATCCCCTTAAAAAAGTGTCCGCATTATTAAAAAGGTCCCTATAAAAGGATACACGGACAAAATCGGATAAACTTCAGTAGCAAGCTGTAGCTAAATGTAGTGTAGCGTAATCGGAAAAGTAAGTACTTATAGGTGCGATTTATTTAAAAAATCACAGGCTATTATTCGTCGAAGGAAAATATCGTGAGAAATGTCAAATTTCGAGGCGCAATTGTGTCCACTGTGCATTATCACAGTGCTCAGTACTTGCCACACTACTGGTTGAAAAAAAAAATGTTTGCATTGACTTACCAACTACTGGACGTAGGATAAAACTGATTAAAAAAAAACGGTGGTGTGGAGTAAAGAACACCAAAACATAAACACCATATCGTTGCCTTTTTTTGGGTAAATATCTTCATTCGTCAATTTACAGAAATACTTTTGTTACCGTTTTATAATAGTAATAGTCTAGAAGCTTTGAAACATTTCCAACAGATGCACTATCACAGCCTCAAGCAAGACTGAGTGATTTTGCATCTTTCAGAGGTTTCCCTGACCGAGCGACCTTGACCCTTTCAGAGCCGCCTCACCTCTACTAAACTACGTCATTTTAGTAGGTATACCTACCTATTTTTGACTGGCTTGTCCTTCATTATATCACTGTGGTGCTTTCTAATCCAAGGAAATCAAATTCGAAAATCATAAGAATTCGCACCAATTTTTACAACTAAATAATTAGCTAATTATACTTCATAGCATAACACGAAAGTAGATGCACATAGTACAGATTTTTACCAATATTCCGGCTTTCCTTTGAACACAGGTTTCATAATGTATTTTGTAGAAAAATAAGAAATATACTTCATAGAAAATAAAGCCGAAATGTTGAAGATCATTGCTATTATATTATTTATTAATTCTTCTCAAAACCAGCAACGGCCCTGCGTTTTCATGTCGGTAATTTGTGTTTAACTCAAATTTTCTATTTGTTCTCCTAAAATCATAAATAATAAGGTAAATATTCCCAAATCTGAAACATCCTGCCATGTCATGTTTCAGCTTAATGCATCTTTTCAACTAACTGTACATTTCTTCAAAATCTGTAAATGCCGTTTCAAATGTCTCAAAAGATAACGGTTTAGGTACCTGCCCTTACAGCCCCGTCTCAAAAATCCACCCTGTATATTATGTACATTTTGATACGATTGTGAAAATCATAAATAAACACAGTCAAAACTTTCAACGCAAAGGTGGAATGGTTTTGAATTGACAATTTTCTTTTAAACAGACAATAACTAACAAGATGATGGATTCCGAACACTTTTTCAAAGTCTAATTGCGAACACGAAACACGATACCTACATGTATAAATAACTAGTGTTTTCCCGCGACTTCGTCCGCACAAATTATATACCAGATTTTAAGTCAGATCATAAGCTATCAAACAAAAAAAGTTTCATCAAAATCGGTTCAGTAGTTTTTGCGTGATGCGCGATCAAACAAACAAACAAACAAACAAACAAACAAACACACAAACAAACAGACAAACAGACAGACAAAATTTCTAAAAAAGGTTGATTTCGAGTCGGGGATATTTAAAAACCATATCGTAATCTTTTTTTTGTAAATATCTTCAATGTACAGACACAGTTCAGTTACAGTTTTATAATAGTTAAGATGTAAGCCTGTGAACCAATTTTTGTGCTAGTAATAAAAACCCGGCCAAGAGTGTGTCGGACTCGCCCAAGAAGGGTTCCGTAGTCATTACATGAAACGCCTGACTTGTACCTACGCTCTATTTTTGAGAGCACATACATACAGGGTCAGGTTTCAGTTTTGTTTGGAACAGCAGATTTTTGTTTTGCGATTTCGATGTTGGTGCCAGAGAGAAAGTCAGTTTGACGGTCTGATCATCCCCTTAAAAAGTGTCAGCATATTAAGAAGGACCCTATATTATATCTCGAGGTAACGACTAACACAAGTTCCACGTTACAAGATTCTAGATACGACACATCACTCGATTAAAAAAATGTTTTCTTCTTACCTCATTTCTGTTTTTTGGCTTACTGTCTTCATGCAAAATTTCGACTAAATAGGTGCAATAATGAGCGAGTAATTAAGGGGCATACAGACAGATGGATAAAAGTATAAGGGTTCGATGTTTGATTACGGAACCCTGAAAAGGAAGTAAATTTTTAAGCAAACACAATTTGCATTGATTCTTACAATGGTTTGACGCAATATTTACCTAAGAACAACACGCTAACAAAAATAATTTTTCCTCCGTTTGCGACGAGCCTTAATATTTGCGTGATCCGAATGTCAGTTGATACGTGTGGACTGTGGACACGTTGACGCATAATAAGCACATTGTGGAAAAAGTTAAGTGAAGAAGAAATTATAACTTTTTTTTGTGCTTTAAACCTTATAATATATCGTATCGTACTAATTTTTATGAAATGTTTAAGGAAGTGAAAGTATGCAGTAAACTTTCTGATCAGTCCCGTCAAATGAAATAACTTTAGATTTTTAAGTTTAAGTCGTTATAAGAAAATAAATATTATGTCCAAGGGCAAAGGCCTTCTTCCGTTCTCCGAGCCAGTTCTTTAAGAAGCCATCGATTTCGTCCGCCACCTTCTTCTAGGTCTGCCTCGATTCCGATTTTGTTTAGCCCATATAGGTCATCTGGCATGCGGCAGACATGTCCAGCCCAATCCCACTTCAGATTGGCAGCGGTGGTGGCGACGTCTGCCACTTGTGTTCTGGCGCGAATGGTCACATTTCTGACCCGGTCGATCAGTTTTAATCCAAGGATGCTGCGCTCCATAGCCCATTGACAAACCTTGAGGCCTGACTTTTTGGTCCTTTGTCAAATTTAAATCAATGATGAAAATATCATCATTTTACAATGTTATTTTAAATCTGATGTATTAAAGTCAAACTATTCAAAAACTCCACTCTGTAAAAGTTCTACGTTTTTTAACTTATAAACTGCATTATTCGTAACGTGTGCATTTTTTTGTTCCCAGTTTCGAGTAAGCCCGCGCCATATCGCTATTTAGTACGTATACGTAGACTTGTAATTCCTTAAAGAGATTTTTTAACATAGAGCTATAGAAAACTTCCTATTCCTATTTTATCGTACCACAAGAACGATAACAGCATAATTATGAAAATATTTATAAAGTACAGAAATAATTTAAACAATGACTTATGTTATGAACAATCTGCAGTGGCTAAGTTAAAGTAAGTGGCAAATATTCGATGATAAGTCTTCTAATGTCATAATAGTGCAAAAATTCTTTAAATTATGCTAATGAGTTAAATAATAATTATCATCTGTTAAATTTTTTCTTTATGATGTTTGATCCCCGTCCAGGCCGACTCGTACCAATGAGTTTTTCAGAATTTATGTACGATTTGTAGCACCACTTGCTTTTCAGTGAAGGAAAACATTGTGAGGAACCAGTCCATTACAAGTGGCGACGGGCTCACTCCCCGTCACACTGAACAGAGTTTCAGTACTACTCGTGAAACGTGGATGTTCTGAGGCTTCAGTATATCTCTAACCATCCCCTAGGGCAATATAGTCGTGAGCATTTGCTATGCATATGCATCCCATTATTTGGTGTGAGCTCCAACGTGTCTTGTTCTTCCATTAATCTCTATTCATCAGAGATGGGCGATTGTTACTGATTCTAATATTCGAATGGTTTGATAGTACTAATATTAACAATCGAATACAAAAACAATCGATCGCTAGTTCGCAAATTCGAATAAAACCGCTAGTTCATTCATTCACTTTGCCATACAAAATTGGGCTGTTTCTTCTTACAATAAAGTCTTCTTTTAATTTATATTCGTAGTAATAAGTAAATAGTTACTGATTTGCGAACCGCTAGTTCATTCATTCAGTTTGCCACACAAAATTGAGCATTTTTCTCATATTGTTAAGATTACTTTTAGTTGATAACAATAATTAGTTACTAATAAAGCCAGGAATGTCTCCGTACGAGGGATCTCCTCAACGGGTAACAGCATGGACTTGATTTTTTTTTGCATTCGTTCAGTTTTGATAGGCAAAACACATATTTAACTAGAATCTGGTGCTAAGCCAGGAATTTCTCGTCGTCGTCCTCCGTCCTCCGCCCACGCCCGCCCGTCCTCCGCCCGCTCCCGTCGGTCCACGTCCTCCGTCCGTCCTCCGCCCGCTCCCGTCCGTCCACGTCCTCCGTCCTTGGCCCGCTCCCGTCCGTCCACGTCCTCCGCCCGCACCCGTCCGTCCTCGCCCGCTCCCGTCCGTCCTCCGCCCGCTCCCGTCCGTCCACGTCCTCCGTCCTATGCCCGCTCCCGTCCGTCCACGTCCTCCACCCTCGCCCGCTCCCGTCCATCCACGTCCTCCGCCCGCTCCCGTCCGTCCACGTCCTCCGTCCGTCCTCCGCCCGCTCCCGTCTGTCCACGTCCTCCGTCCTATGCCCGCTCCCGTCCGTCCACGCCCTCCGCCCGCGCCCGTCCGTTCTCGCCCGCTCCCGTCCGTCCACGTCCTCCGCCCGCTCCCGTCCGTCCTCGTCTTCCGCCCGCGCCCGTCCGTTCTAATGTGAATAGCGCTAAGTTCGATGGTTGAATGAATGATTAAATTTGCCACACGAAATTGGGTATTTTTTCTCAGTAAATACAGTTTACTTTTAGATGATGTTACGGATATTCGAATAAATAAACTAGTAATAATGAAATTTGAATCGGGAAGAATGAGACGACGCAATACATTCTTATTTACATCTCGCTTTTTCTTCAAATTCGAATGAAATGTAAGGTTATTCGAATAATTCGAATGACTTCTACAATCGAATTATTCGAATAATTTCATTCACAATCGCCCATCTTCACTATTCATCATTCCAGTGCACACTCCTTTCTTACAAATGTCGTCTTTCACACAATCAGATTTAGTATCTAATACTAGCTTACCACTGTCAAAAAGCTTTAGAAGTCCCGCAAATATGCCTGCGAGTGTAATGATTGTGGGGTGTCACGGAGGAATGCAACTGTTTGTGACACACCCAGTCGCTGAATTGCACCAGATCCGTTTTTTTTCACTAGTCCAAGTTACAGGAAGACACCCTGTGTGTGTTTTATGTATAATTCACCTGTAATTCATGCAATAAATTATATAAAAAAAAAAAAAAAAAAAAATTATATTGATTTACCCTTTTTCCATAGATTTAAGTTTTTTAAAGCTATCAATTTATTTATCATAAACAACACGTACCATTCGTACACTACAACCCCCAAAATTTCTTGAAAACAAATGCAATTAACACCGCAGTAAAATCTGTTCGGTTTATTATGGGTTTATTGTTAAAATTCACCTTCAGCTTGAGATTCTTTAAGTAGTAGATTTTCCCAGATCATATTTTACGCCTTTGTTCTGCAATGATACGTGTATTATCATAGACTACATTTCTTGTTATACATTCGCTCTGATTGAAATCATTAGTACTTCACACAGATATTTTACTTTACAATTTCCTCTCATTGAGTACCTAGATGCATTTAATCTTGTGAAAAAGCTATCAATTACGTCGACTTACGCTTCCAGAGCGTCATATAAAATAGTTAACTTACATTTTAGACATGATTCACTTTACTTAAGGGGAATCGTTTCAATTTGAAGCTTTCTTTTTATTTATTTATTGTAATTAAAATGACAAAAAATTTAAATAAAAATGGTTTCAATGAAATTTTCTGGATGGCATCACAATCTCAAAAATTTTGCTGCTGTCAGATCTAAAGTGTTCGTTATTTATTTCTGCTATTAGAAGAGATTATTTAATTTATTCAAAGGATTTTGTTAGTTACAATGTAAAAAACGTATTATATATACCTGTAATATATAAACATAAAAACCTATAATAACGTATAGTAAACATCAAACTGAACAACTTTCACTATGGGACCAATATCGATATCGCGAAAAAAAAATCTGATGTTCCATACTAAACTACAAATCTACTCGAGCTTAAATGTAAGTATGAGATACCTGATTTGTTTTTGTTTAGTATTGAAAAAATAACCAATGCGCGCAGCAAAACTATAATGTTTATTTATCAAAATTAGTTTATTTTCCGGTCCAATCATTTACTGAAAAAGAACGTTACATAACTGTAAATTAATGGTTAAATAACAAGTCCATAGGTAAAGCCTTAACTAGGCATGTGAAGAAAGTACTGTTTTTGTTTAGCGTCTCTCATTGATCGTTAATAAAGTAGTTATCTTGATAGTCGTTTGTAATAATTAGTTCCAGACTAAGCGGTTCATTAACTTAAGTCCGTGTAATGCTGCCCGCATTGTTTAGTTTTTCCTAAAGCAATTATTAGGAACACATTTCTTTTAAGATTCAGAGTGTCGAAAGTCAAATGTTATGCCATTTTACTGCGGGTGGACAGCTAAGTGCTAGTACTAGTTTTTCCCATTATGTTTAACACATTAGCAAGAGTATTTTAGTGCACTTTACCGTGGGAATGACCAGTGAATAGAATACACCAAAGACATGTCTTTTCAAAGCGCCAAGTTCATTTACGACAACCTTAAGGAATTTTTGAACTAAGTGGCAAAGGAAACGACATTAGATGAGCTAATGAAAGTATACTTGCTTTGATCTATCGTACCTTATTTTCCGTATTTTCACGATTCACGCAAAATAATGGAATAATTCTAGTCTTTTGTAATAAAATAAAGGACGGACGGTCTGTCGCTCCGTCAATACGTCATCGTGTGTGAACCCACTAAGTTAATTTCAAAAAGGGAATTTAATTAACAAAGAATATTTCCTTGTTGGTACTGGCCGTGGTGGTCCAGTGGCGAGTAACCTTGCCTGCTGTGCAGAAGGCGATGGTTCGATCCCCGTCCAAGCCGACTCGTACCAATGAGTTTTTCGGAATTTATGTACGATTTGTTACACCACTGGCTTTTCGGTGAAGGAAAACATCGTGAGGAAACCTGCATGCTTCAATTTCGAGGCGTGTATTGTACCCACTGTCCATTATAAGTGGCGACGGGCTCACCCCCCGTCACACTGGACAGAGTTTCGGTACTACTGGTGAAACGTGGATGTTCTGAGGTTTCAGAATATCTCTGACTACCCCCTCGGGGAATATAGTCGTGAGCATATGCTTATGCTTATGCTTATTTCCTTAGTCTAGTTTTGGTTGTGTACTTTGTGTTTGTGTTATGGTGTATTGACAACAGTTGTAGGTACTTGGCGATTTCACTATCTTGCACGTAGATTCAGGTGGCATTAGGAAGCACTTCCTTGGACACGTGTGCCTGCCATTTGCTAACCGTTCGTATACCCGCATTATTTTACCCAAGAACCGGTAATTTTAATGAAATTCTATACTATATTGCAGCTGTGCTCCACTCGGTTGGATACTACGCAAAGGCCGAATAAATTTCATACACATCAAAACGCATATTGAATTTTAATCGTACATTGTAATAAAAATATGTACTAGTGCACACATATTATTATAGTTGATTACTTTAGTTCAATTATTTTATAATTTTATTGCATAAGTTGATAAAACGGTCTACCAAGTTCGTCTTTAGAGGCAGGTGTAATTTAAATTCTAGATACACGTTTTGCTTTTTGGCGAATTAATAGCGACATACAAATTTTGAGAAATAACATTAATCAAAAATGATAAATACATCCAGTACGACAGTGTGTTTATAACAAAATATTTTACAATGATTATTATGTTTTGTTTACAGTTTTTACAACTAAGATTATGTAGTTCGACAAACGAGTACAAATTGTGAAAAAATTTATTCGTTGCATGTTATAATAACAAGTCGTTGAGTAGGGAATTAGCATTCGGCTGCGCGAAGCGATCGTTCTACTGCGAGCAAACGCTCATTAAACTCTGACAGTGGACGTTATCTCCTTATCAAGGCATAACCTTTCCGTGATGAGCGTTATTATAACATTTAATATAATAACACAAATGATAATAAGGCAGCAGTCGCTGGTGTATGATAATTACAATATTAAAAGTATAAATAATTCAATGGTATAGGATAGTGCATGGGTTGGCAGTGGTGTTGGTGAGGTAGTTTCGACTGTGTGCGTTCGACAAAGGCTATTGCGCCATAAATATAAGGTCATCAACAATTATTAATAAATAACGCTTTAATTTTATTATAAATATTAGTTTAATATAAATATTGCAGTCATCACTACTCTTGTATATTTTATTCGAATAGAATTCGTCATAGAGTGAAAGTGGAAAGTCAAAGCTCATCATTTCTATATCACTTCTACTTCCTCAGTGGTACATACTTCTCTTACACTGTCTGATATTTCCTTTATGTATATATGCCATGTTTTGATGTGAAATAACGTATATTTAATAGATTCAAATATTATTCGATGCATCTATTTATATGCAAGAAAAGCGTTTGGCAAGAACTCAGATCAATCCGAACAATTACTTTATTATTATTGTTTTATAAAAAAAATACATAAATTGTTATGAAAGAAACTGACTGTGACCTGAATAAGCAAAAATGTTATAAGGCGAATATTTTTTTTTCATAATTATTAACGTGACTAAATTTTCAGGGTGGTTCAGACCATCAAACTTTACAACTTTTAGAATGGAAACAAACCTAAAATCGCGGGCCTTTGTCACCGCCAATTTAACCGTCGTTATGCTAGAGCCAGTCTGTCTTATGTGGAGTGATGGCAAGAGGCTTGATGAAATGGACGCAGTTCCGCAAAAATGATCCAACCCACTATAGAGCCCATTGTGGGTTGGATCCTTTTTGCAGAACTGCGTCCAAATGACGCTCGTTTCGAGCAAATCGGGAGGTCGCTGGCTGGTTTGAGACGCAATCTGTGTGAATATAATGGCTTCGTCCCACGTAATACAAGCGTCCTCATCCAATACAGTTGCAGTGGTGCTGTCGCAAAAAGATGAAGCAAAGATGAAGCGCAAATATGAAATCCTCCCTATCATTGCGGACTTTGTACAGATTAAGTAGGCATTGTCAGCAAAGCTAAATCAGCAGTGTTCTACAAAGTTGATTTGTTCCATCTATTGCGGACATCGTCCAATCGCGACCGTACATTGTTGACCATGCCTGTGCTAGGATGTAGGTATATGGGTGTACCATGCTGTGCTACTAATAGGTACTAAATTTCTGCGGACTTTACCAAAGCTACTTGTACAATGTACAGGGATTTCTGACAGTGCGTATTTTCCGATATTGCACGTAACATCCATAATATTGGACACCGCAGTCTCTCTCCAGACTCCATTAATTGCACAGTTTTAAGTATTAAATAAAATGTGTACTATTTGAACATAGTGTTCTAGTCTATCTTAGTCAACTAAGCTGAATACAGAAACACAATAAATTGGTGGCGGTGATGTCAGGTTGTGAATATGAAGCAAACACGTGTGTTTTATGTCTATTCTCAGTGTGCTTTAGTCGCCAGTCGCCAAACTATTTGCTAGCCAATGCCAAATGCAACTTTATGAACACAAGAGTTATTGTAACTATAGTTAATTCCATAATAAGGCCGAAAAGATTTTTCGATTCCTATTTAGCTTTCTGGATAATTCTGGAGTCCATAATAATTTTGACATTTTCAACTGCTGAGCCCACCGAATGAATTTTAAAAATCGCACTCCTAATTAGCAAATATTATTCATTTATTTATTTAAAAATATGATAAGTACACAGCCTTTAAATTACGTTGCTGGAGTAGGTATAATTTCTTAATTTGCGAAATTGCGTCACTTTTCCAATGGAAAACCTCTGATAATAGTTCCCACATAAATCTGTTTAGTTTCCTACTAAGTACTTCTTTAAATTAATATTTTAATGTTGTGTATAATGTGTGGGAATCATTTATATTTTTGTTCTATCGTGCTACCTAAATAAAAGAAAATAAAATGCATCGTAACTTAACCGCAAGCAACTGGCTTTAAGATAACAAAATATAAACAATGGGTTCAATAATATCTCGTCCTTTTGAGTTAAAGGGTTGAATTAGAGTTATGATTAGTCTGAAACCAATTTGAGTGTTAGCTAGATATATATTTACATCTACAAATAATCCCTGAGGCCTGCTGGACTTCATTGTCTGGTGTTGTCCCCGCCCCGCCCCGCTCTGTTGATTCTGGGGTCTTGTTGTGTACTACCCGATTCAATCAGTACCAAATCGACATAGTGTTTTTTGGCAGTTCTTAGTAATTTTGCTTCTTAATATTAAGTTAATACATTTCAGACAATAGATATGAAACAGCGTTTTCCAAGACACTCGAAAAATCACTAGATGGCAATGCTATAATCTAAACTATTATAAAACTGTAACTGAAGTGTGTCTGTACATTGAAGATATTTAAAAGAAAAAGATTACGATATGGTTTTTAGGTATATCTGACTTGAAATCTACCTTTTTTAGAAATTTTGTCTGTCTGTTTGTTTGTGTGTTTGTTTGTTTGTTTGTTTGTTCGCGCATCACGCAAAAACTACTAAACCGATTTTGATGAAACTTTTTTTGTTTGATAGCTTATGGTCTGACTTAAAATCTGGTATATAATTTGTGCGGACGAAGTCGCGGGAAAACACTAGTTATTTATAAACCTGTCACATTGACGGCAAAAAGTGCTGTTTGTCTATGGTTTGCATCAAGTCTGACAGGTGTTGCCAATGGATAAATTGTTCACTACCCAATAAATTTATACGCAAAGGCAACGAAATTCTAGTTTGTTATTTGTTATACGTAAAATGAACATAAACTGGGGTCAGGGCCCGTGCTCCACCTAGGCTCTCCACCTGGGTGGAGCATGAATACTTACAGGTCGTCGTGCTCCAACCGATGACGTAACCGATGACGTCCGGGCCCGTGCTCCACCTAGGCTCTCCACCTGGGTGAATCATGGTATACTTACATGTGGGTCCGTACCCGTGCTCCACCTAGTCTCTCCACCTGGGTGAAGCATGGGATACTACACGTGGGTCCGGACCCGTGCTCCACCTAGGCTTTAAAGGACAAACCATAACGGAATTTTATTATTAATATAACTATAATAATAATTAAACAAGAAAAATTAATTATAAATAAAAAAAATGTATATATATTAAATACATATAAAATTTATTATAAACAGAAATTAAAAAAAATTAAAATTAATTTTATTAAATAAGACAACCTTAGAGGTGTTATAGTTGTGAAACAAGTCACTTTTAATCGATATTATGTATGACACTTTTCAAAATGTTTTTTATTCATTTATTCAACACTTTATTGTACACATAACATTACAGATAAACAATTGAAGTAGACATGTACAAAGAGCGAGCTTATCTCTAAAAAGATTTCTTACAGCAGACCCGCAACAGAGACTGTTCTAAAGTGTGAGACAGTTTTTAATCGTATGACGATACCTAGGTAGAATTTCCTTATACCTACCTACCTAGTCGCTACAATGCATGTGGCTCGAGTAGGTATTGCAGTTTCGAATGGAACAGCAGGAATCGCATAACTTACATCCTTACTGTAAATAACAACCTCCGTGGTAAAATAGTTAAGAGCATAGGCTTTTGGCACGGATGTCGTGGGTTTGATTCCCACGGGGGACAACAAGTTATATGTCTCTTTGTAGTATTATTATATACGTTTTTCCTCAGTTGGTTAGGACATTGCAGTCTGAATCACCTGATTGACTGAAAAGAAAGTAGATTCGCCGTGGCACGTTAAGCCGTTAGTCCCGGCTACTGTCTCTGGTGGTAGTAGTCGTTACACAAAAACCACGTCATAGGCCGCAAGACCGTCTGAAAAAAATCTGACACCAGCACTCGTAGCATGTTACACGTGATACGGCTCTATCACGTCTTTTATCTCGTTCGTTCACGTGCAAATAGAAAGAGAGCGAAGGTGTGATAGCGCTTTATCACAATTTCATGCTACCTATGCTGAGCTTGCTGCCCACACGATAAGAAGAAGATTAAATATTGAACTAGTAACAAAGTATTTAGTGCATTGTCAGTAAACGTCCAGTCCAGTGCGTCAGATGTCAGATACGTCAAGTTATTTTGATTGTACATTGATGAGATGATGACGCGACATTTTCTGGTCTCGTCATTCATGAGACAGTTTAAGATTTCGATATGGAGATTTGACTTCAAGTTGATACAGACGGTAATACAAGTATCAACAATATTGTATCGTTCATGGTTACTAAAGTTACAAAGTTAGTCAATTCAGAACATAACGTAAAATGGAATTTGATGGATTGAAATATGAGTATTTTTGTAGTTACATGCTTTATTTCGTATCCAATCCCGTGAAAATAATAACATACACGTTACTGATCATTGTTTTATTGCTGAATCGTGTATTGTATTGGTTAGAATTGTTATGAATTGAAAACAATTTCATAAGAATTAACAATGAAAATGTCGACCTATTTGCAGGGTAATTACAGTTTCAGTTAGTGTTAAACTAAAATACAGTAATGAAGAGTGAAAAGTATACACGTGAACAAACAAAATAACATGGACTACAAATTGCTAAACAGTTTCACGGAATTCCATTATCCAGCTGTATGTTCTAATAAGTCATTTACAATTCTCTAATCGCTTTATTTAATGAGAAACAATTAATCGTGCTGCCATATCCGCCCGGATATTTGTTTTTGAGTCAATATTTAGATGCAACAATAAAGTTATAATTAAATGCAAGCGATGGTGTGAATAGTCGGTAACAAAATTCATATTCTCGACCGAAGTATTGGACTGATAGTTGGCGCGAGATAACGTCCAATTAAAACAATTCCATCAAAACATTTTGTGTCAGGTCATTCCACCTGCCGCCACGTTATAATTTATTCATAAGGAGTCGACGGCGTGCGCGGCCTGCTTATATTTATCGCTTATATCGTGTGCTTGTGTGGACGAATGCTTGTCGGCGTGTATCAGTCCGGCGGTTTCGACGAAATTTATGTCGTGCGACCATTGTGCCGTCATCGTTTCGTCTAAAAAAAAATTGTAAGTGTGTACTTGGTTATCTTGCAAACCTTGGTCTATCTAAGTCAGGGGGATGACATTTTTATGAATGAAACTATTTCTTCTGCAGAGATAACACAGTTAAAATGCGAGGCGTATGACTAGGGTATGCTCCAAGCACGTATCCAGACTTTTGTTTCGGGGGGGAACATTTAATTTTCGGGGGGTATCTTGTAAGACTCATATTGCTACGGTTTTGGCTTTATGTTTTACAGCCGGCCGCCTGCCTGACGCCAACCCTCTTTTGGGGTATATTAATAGAAAAACAATGAAAAAGTAAGTGCTGTAATCACTTTTTCATACAAATATTCGGATTTCGGGGGTGATAAATCCATAAATCCCACCTATCCCCTCCCCCTGGATACGTGCCTGGTATCTTTTTTAAAGTCCACGCGGAAGGAGTCCCTGGCGACAGCTAGTGGTTTTTTTTTTCACGTTTCCTCAAGGTGACTCCATAGCGAAAGTTGTTCAGTTTGATGGTCTGAATTCACCGTTTCAGGTAGTAAATTATAGTACTCTGTGGTTTCAGTATTTGCCAGGCTGTCACTTACACCAGTATAATACTCTTTGCTGTGTAAAACTATTCGATAATTTCTCAGAACAAAAGAAAAGTCAATAATTGTTTTAGCTTATACTTCCTCAGCTAGAACGTTACTACAAAGTATCTAGCCAGTAGCGAAATAAGCAGTATTAAACCTTTGAAAAGAAACTTTATTTTAATTAGCATCTATTTCATGTTTCCTTTAACCTGTAGCTTCCGCAACAACTTTATTTATTTCAGGCAGACCTGCCTTACTTTTGCATTTATTTCTTTGTTATCTTCCCAACCATTTACATTTGAAATGAATCGGTAGCTCAGTTTTATTCAGCACATTACCTGAGAGCACGCGATAATACTACAAATAATTCATGTAAAAGCCACGCATTACATGACATTGAAAGACTAATTGCTACAATAAAGAAAGTGTAACAGACGGTGAAGAAGTTTTATAACAATAGAAAACTGCAAATGACAGTTGACGTTTTTGAGTTAGGTATCATAGTGCGTGGTCACACGTGCCATGTATGGTTAATGTCGTTTAGCGCTAGCTTCCAGATTTTATACTTTTACACTTCTTAAATAACGAAAAATAGAGCCGATGAAATCTACATTCACATTAACCCTAAAAGAACATTAATTTGTCTTACTGCAGTCTTTTACATTTACAGGGTAAAATTGATATCATTAATATCCTTCTAAACAAAGAGTCTACCCATCAAACTGAACAACGTTGACTATGGGAGCAAAACGATCGGAGCAAACAAAATCAACTGTTGCATACATTTGAGTCAAGTAGGTATTGCAGTTTAGTCAATAAACAGCAACTCTTTTTTTTTGCTCCATTCCATATGCTCACATAGTAAAAGATGTTCAGTTTGATGGGTAAACTCTTAGTTTAAAAGGATGCTAATGATATCAATTATTTAACCGTGTATAACAACAATTTTCTGACAGTCTTTATCTAATGACTCTACTAAAGTAAATAGTTGTTACCACAGAAGAGAGAACTCTGCTTCTTTTCTATTGTTTTCACATTCACCTACTCCTGTTCCTCCTACCTGTTTGTTTACTCTTTGTATATTATGTTTTTTTTTTGTGTAAAATAAAGTATAATAGATTGATTGATTGATTGACCTACTACGATACAGGGTGTAAGGCAAAGTATCATTAACCTTAAAACCACATACTCTACTCATCAAAATGAACAACGTTTACTACCAGAGCAAAACCACATGATTAAATATTCCTCATGTGGCAAAACTGTTACAGCGAAAAAACTGATTTTTTTCCATAGAGTCGAGTAGTCATTGCAGTTTAGTATGGAACAGCCAATGACATTAGAATGTCATTGGGAACAGCCGATTTTGTTTTGCGCTGACAGGCTCACAGGTTTGCTCCTATTAGCAAAAGTTGGTCAGTTTGATGGGTAGAGTACATGGTTAAAAGCTTAATGATACTTTTCCCTACTCCCTATACATATTTATCGCCGTGTGAGTAAAAATCTGAATGTGTTAAACATAGAATAATTATAAACAAAAAAAAGTTAATTTAATAAATTAGCAAATGAATGATCTAGACTTTCCTTATTAGGTCAGCAACGACGTTGGATAGAGCAAAAAAAGTAGTTAGGGTTAACGAGGTCAATACATAACATGGTGGTTGCGAGGTGTCGATGATGAAGGCCCCAAGAGCTGGTCACCGACGTGTCTGTCAAGATTACCATCGCGGCGGTCCCTGATAACGCGGTAACGAGCCTAACGTCTGCAGTACACTCGCGCTCAGAAGGCTTTTCTGTATAGGTCTCACAAACTTGATTTTATTATTATATTTTAGAGAAATGCCGTTAGTTATCTAGCCCAGTCAATTTACAGAATTTTGTACCTTGGTACCGGCACCGGTCACATTTTCGACGTAATCTCGGTTAGATCCAAATTATCGATTTTCCAAATTCTAACTATCAACTTGAGAACTCAGCTGCATGGGCTATGTACCCGTAGAGTTAGTATGACTAAAAAAGGCATTAAAGTAATAATAGACGCGAAATATGGCGTGAAAGTGAGCAAGAGAAAAACTAAGGTATTTTTGATGACTCAGCTGAAATTACTAACAAAATCTTTCGATTTAGTCAGGCCAAGGCACGATTTTTCATGCAATTTTGCCATATCTCCATCAACTTCCAGTATACGCGTTTAGCGAATCTATAAAATACTCAATCAACGTATTTACCTACCCATTGCCTTTCCGAAAAGATGAATAAACAACAGCATTTTTATCGGCTTTGGAATCTACCTGTTTACACGTGAAAACTGGGGAAAAACCACAGTCCTAGGTGGCCTTCTTGGCAACATGCGCCGGCAGGGGAGACACTCTTCGATTTTGGGGAATTCTACAGTCGGTTCTGGACTTCGGTGCTGGAAGCCGTTGTTTGTACTGGCGCCGGCATCTAAAATGGCAGCGGAGTTACTCCCTTGTTATTAAAGAGCTTCTTTTTCTCTTTTCAGATGCAAATTTTTTATTATCCAGTCGAGTTTTTATTTTTGTTAATAATTATTGACGTCATTTTTTTTAACTCTATCATCGCGTCGGAAGATGTTCTTTTGTAGAGAAGACGCGGCCAGAAATTCTACATACAACACATACATATTTTAAACAAAATAAAGTATACAAAGTACAATCACACAACTAATTAATAATACAACTTAACCGAGTAAATAGTATTTCACTACAATAGGTTATCGGCCCAGCACTTTTCCTCTGCGCTTCAATAGCATTGCTCATCTTCATAGGTATTTAACACGTCACAATTATTAAATAATTTTGACGTGTTAACAAATGAATGCAAAAACTGAAAGTTATTGATTTAGTAGTATTAAAAATTCGTTAAATACCTATGAAGATGATCAATTTCTTGTTTCAAATTTAAATGCATGACGACTATACATTTTCATTAGCTATTAATTAGATAGAAAAGAAATTGTGCGTGCGTCTGTACCTCCACTTACAGTTGATTGTAAACAGCTTTTAAAAAACTTCGTTGTCCTTTTATCTTTTGTTGCTGGTAGAAACTAATTATATGTTATTATTTAATACAATGTTATTACATAGTGTGTGCCAGTCTCCCTTATAAATGAATGAGACCTCGATAAACAGTGTTAAAACAACGTGAATGCGGAGTGAAATGAAAATTAACGAGTGTATCGTTTTGTTACATTCGAAGCTTTCTACACAAACGGCTATTTAAGTTTTTATTGTTGTTTGATTGTTTACCGCTGAGAATACCGAATTCGTTTATTATTCATGAATTTTAATTATTAACGTATCCAGCAGACGCTATGCTATAATCATAATTAAGTATCTGCATTACATTTCTATCATTATCTTCATTTAATAACGTGTTTCATTGTTTGATAGATTCAATATAGTTAACTCAATTGATTGTCCTTTGTTTTTTAGAGGCTCTTGTTAAAAATATCCATTTGAATTTTCTCATAGCTCCCTAATAAGAGGCTTTTTTATCAGTGTAACAAAAATAACCGCTATTAACGTACATTTAATTTTTTAAGAGTTGGATTGGATTACATTTACACGAGACGGTATGAAACTTCATCCAATATTCAAAGAATAGGTAGATTATCAGCAGAATGTGTACCTACCTTACCAGTAATAATATCCTTTTTTTTATGCGCTTAGTGTCAGAGATAAGTTGTATGACGCTGTCGCGCACACCAACATAAGAAAGTTGGCCCTTTTTTTTTTTTTTACTTAGGTCGATATAATTTATTATTCTGTTATTAAGGTGACATAGTAGAAGGAAATACGTTGGAGGCATCTTTTATTTTTCATGTTTCGACTAGATTTATACAAATTACCGAATTATAAGTCATACCTCAGTATTCTTGGATAGTTTATCTAGTGAAATCATCAATTAAATACACGATTGGAATTACTTCACTCGATAGAAAATCGTCACAAAGATGTCGTATTTTTTAACATTTTAAACGATTTTTTTCGCTTTATAAGAACTTAAAGTAGGTTTCATTCTTTTTAATTTATACTCACATATTCACCATTGATTCTTCTAGTGAATTCATCAACAAAAGTTATAAAAAGTAATTCCATTATTTATTTATCCTCAAAAATACGAATGGCGTACCAAATATTCTCGGAGCGGGTCTTAGCGGGGCGCGCTCAGACGGCTTTTAGCCACGGTCGGAGCCGGACGCTCGCCAATTTTTTATTTTTTGACTTTGGAGTACATCGACTCGTCTAGTAAGTGGTTGTTACTAGTTCTGCCCACAAAAACGTCGATGTACAGCGGCTCCCGTCTAGGGTTGCACGAGCTAGACATATTGTGTCACGTTCGCTAAATGCTGACGTTTAGAGTTGCCACCTTAGCTTATTTTGAGCTAGATTTTGGATTTTTTAAACTCAACAGGGGAATACGTTTGTATGGCCAAAATGGTATCCGCCAATCCTCTTACCCAAAATGAAAAATCACGTGTCAAAAATCAATCTAAACAATTACTTACGTGATTAAATTGATACTTAATCTCACATTAATATTTACAATAAAAAAAGATGAACACTTTTCACACTAAATATTGATTTTTGACGATGGTTTGAAATACAATAAAGTGGTAAACAATTTTTAATTTTTTTTGTTAAGAATTTATCCTTTCGGAAAGGCAATGGAACTAGCCCTTAAAGCCTGGTCTTTAGTTATATTTTTCTTTGTTCTTAACCTAACCTAGCTAACTCTTGAAATGCAAGGGTGGTTCAAACATTCCAATTAGATGAGTTTTACACGAGGATTAATCCAAATCAAACGGAAGCGCCTATCTTTATTTCTCACTTTAACTGTAATATTGTTCTCCATTAATGGCACATTATTAAACTATAAAACTATATGTCAAATAAAGACGAAAATAAGAAGATGACAGCAGCAGGGCTACGAAACCTTTTCAGACCGTGATCGTTTTATAAAAAATCAAAATACCGATTGGCAGTGTTCGATAGAAGAATGTTATATAAATACAAAATAATTATAGGAACATTATCTTAAATTAAAAAGAATGTCGTCTAAATTAAACGTTCGGTGTTGATGGAAACGAAAGAAAAAATCAGTTTTGTGCTCACTAGGTCCGTAATTCCGTATGATTAAACCGGACTGAAAATCGATTTTGAGGGCGAATTAAACAAGTTTTCTTAAGCCTTGAACGACATCTGTAATCAATCAATCAATCAAATACACTTTATTCAAAGATGAATAACATCAATCCAAGTATTAATACGTCCTTCACATTGTTTGTAACTACCTAAATCTTACTAATGCATTAAAAAAAATCTCCCTAAAGTTACGGAATCGATAAAAACACGTAACACTATAATTAATCTAACAAAAGATTGCCACACCACCTTAAATTCAAATTCAACAATGTTTTTCCTTGCCACATTGTATGTACATAAGGGTTAGTCCATCTAGTTATACAATTGGTTATACAGTATAACAGAATGGACAAAAAAAGTCTTATTTGTTATACAGCTTAGTATAACTAATTGGATTCGAAAAAAATATAGTAATGTAGACGTACGTAAGATCTTTATTAAGTATTTTTATCCTTCCAATGACAAGGATTTTTTTAAAGGGGATGAGCTTATTGTGCTGCCTCCAATCGTATTTTTCTATTTCTAAACAGTTAAACAACATTTCCAAAAAACAAGAAAGCATTCATGCATGGCTAGCATAGATTTTTAAACGTCATGCGCGCTCTTTCTGGCATACGTAAATATAATAAGGATGTAGGCACATCTCGATTTTTATCATTTTCTCGGGGGTGGCATGCGAGGCCTACTGAATGGCCTTCAATTTATCGAAATTCACCAAAGACCGTCGCTTACCAACCGTGGTCAGCCTTCATCGCCGGAATAGTCTTCAAGTAGGTACTACCGGACCGGAAGGTGTTTGCGTCTAAACCTGCCCTTCGAAACGAGTAGCCCCCTTGAATGTTAATGGAATAACTACACTGAAGTCATGGTTGCAGGGTATTTATCCAAGACAAGATACCATAGGTTCGTAACTCCATAAAAAAATACTAAAAAAGTTGGAAGACTTCAATCCTGCATTCCTCAATACTTATACTTACCACCGTGAAAAACAAAATCAACTTTTTATTGTAACACTAATTCAGAGTAGGTAATTCTCGTGTATCTCATCATAATATAACAATTTCTAATCAAAATAAGTGCTGACAATAATGCGTTCTCCAAGAGCAGTAAAAATAAATTATTTTATTTATTTATTTGTAATACAGTAAAAACACAAGACACAATATACAACTTAAAATAGACTTAAGTAAGCGTCTCCAATATTGTGCAGGTGTCAGTAGATGGAATACCATCAAGGATAGGCTTTTTGTCCCCAACAAGTGACAAGGATGAAGAGCAAGCGATGAAGCAAACATCGTGAGGAAACCTACTTACGCTGAAGAAAAAATTCGGATGCGTTATATGAAGTCTACCGCATTCATCAATAAATATTTTTGAATTTGAATTATTGACGTTAGATATGACGAATGACGATATTACGACACATTTGGCGTATGCTTTCCAAAAATTTACTCAGCCGTTTCCTACCTGGAAGAGCCCACGCTTGGTATGTTTTGAAAATATTTTTTGGATTTTTTAAAACATTATGGCTGAAAGGTAATGACATATAGTATATTTTTAAGACCGACTCATGAAGCCCTTTTATTTAATACCCCACACGATAGGTTTCAGAACAAAAATTTATGACGTCATAATTCGTCATAATTTCATCTCGAGCGTTTCCGTGCTTCGGAAGGCACGTTTAGTCTCGGATAGTTCCGTCAGATGTCGTTGTAACTATTTGTTGAGCCAGGTCGAGGCCTATTTAGGTGGCTTGAAAATTCTCTGACAGCCAGCTGATCACTAACTTGCCTCCACTAACACGCACTTTTTTTTTAATTTCATATTCTTACATCTAAATTAACAAATTTTAATATCGCCAAACTGCTGAGCAGTTTGTAGTATCCCGTGTGGTAGAGTATGGCCCACTCCCTCTCACACCTATTCGTGAGAGACGGCCTTTGCCCTGCAGTGGGATTCTACAGGCTATCTCTTGTTTTTTTTTTATTTCAAAAATAATGATACCATAGACTCCAAGTACAGATTTGTGAAGCGTGGACTGTATGTTAGGTATTTCGGTGGGTTTTCTTCAATAAAAATGCCGATAATTTCTTCAGTACGGTGAGCCAGGCTGGAGGGTAGGGTAGAGAGGGCTAGTGGTCGCAGTTTTCTTTCTTCCAAGTGTTTTCTTCTCGAGTGCTGGATCCGGAATGAATTTCGTGCCGATTTGGCGCCATTTTTATATCATTTTCGAGCGACCACCCCTCCTCACCCCGCACTCTTCCCCTCGACTCAAATCTTTATTTTACTCAAAGATCTTAATATCTATGTTTGACAAACAATATTCATTCTATAGCTAATCGTTTTCTTAATCTAAAAATAACATGTGCATCATCCGCCGGCGCATAATAAAGTGAGGAGCGCGCGAAAACGTTTCAATATTTATATTACCCCGGCCCCCGCTTCCTCATACCGCAAGTTGCGGGCGCCGGGGCTCCCCTCGCTCGTCTGTATGCGCTGACAGAGATGGAGTGATCTGTCTCTTTCTATCGCTTATTTTCGCTAGGATTCCTTCCTTTCTAATCAGATAGTGAAGCTTATTTGCGTAAATTCTACTTGGAATGTTGTGTTCTAATATGAGTCTAATTGGGTTATTTACTTGTTCTATGTAATATTTCTTATTGGAAAATGTGTACCTAAGCGTTTAGGGATGGAATCACTAGCGAAATCACATAAGGAATGATAAAGACTCCCCTATCCGAACTAGTTTACAATCTTATTAGCTAGGTCCCTAATCCTAATTGGAAAATAATGTTTATTTAAAGGAGAAAACTTAATCTAACTTATCTTACTAATATAAAAGGTATAATAAAATGAATTAAAACGAAATAATGTAAAAGCTATGTACAAAATAGTCAATATTAGGTTCTGTCGTGCACATTTCTCCCGCCGTCGCAGCTCTGCGATCCAACAGGTAGCACGACGATTCTCTTGGTCGGTCTTCGGAGGACGTGCCCGTTGCTGGTCTCGACGTCCACGATCCTCACCTCGCCGTCTCGCCCTGGGTAGATCGCGACGACTCGTCCTCTCGGCCATGGGTTGCGCAGCGGGTTGGGGTCGCCGACGGCAGGTGGTGTGTTCATTGCGCGAGCCTCCCGCCGGTGTTGGAGTAGCGTCCGCCAGGCGTTGAGCGCGCCGCCAGTGCTTGCGCGCGGTGAGGTCGTCTGCGGTGAACTCGCCAGGTGGTGGGACGTGTGAGTTGGGTCCCAACAGGATGTGGTTGGATGTGAGCGCCTCCGTGCCACCGCCATTTGTGTCAGTGGGCGGGGGTTTACTGCGTTCGCCTCGGCGACGTGCGTGGTGAGATGCACGCGCCAGAGGAAGGTTACCGGTGGCCGGGGACGCAGGCTTCTTTCTTCTCAACCAGCATCGTCGACAGCGCTTGATGACGTCACGCACTGTCGGTCGTATCTTCACTATCCATGTCCGTTGTCGTAGTTTGGTCACCACGGTTCTGTCGACACCATGGTGTAGTCGCTCGTGTACGTGTTGAATGTACAGTCGCGTGAAAAGATGTTTCCCGTCGAGTACGGCCGGGCTCGCAGTCTCTTGATCGATGTCAGGTGAAGCGTGGATTCTTCCTTTGAGCCGTAGAATTCCATCTTCTCCGACGACTACTGATAGCGCCGACAGTCTATCTGCACGTTGAGGCGCTGCGCCGCTCTTGACTCGACGAAATTCTTCGGGAAAACAATCTTCTTGTACAGCTTTCCACCACAGTTTCTCAGCGCGAATGAGATAGTGCGCTTCGATACCGATGATGTTGCCGTCTCTTTTCTTCTCGTACGATGTCCCGCTCTTGTGTGTTTTCTTATCAGTGTTCTTATCAGCGTTCCATTCGGAGTCGTTTTTCTTGTTTTCTCTCGTTCGATTGCGCTTCGTTTCATTTTTCTTTCTTCTACATAGGTCGACGAACTGTAGCACGCGCGCCGTAGTTCGTAGTAGGCGCGTGAACGAGGAAAATCGCTCGACTCGAGGAAGGTGAGCGTGGTTAGGACACTGGTGGGTGACGTGAGATGTCTCCCTCTCTTCTTTCTTCGTCTCTTCAGTGTTCGACTTCGGATCGATGCAGTCCGTCTTCTCATCGCGTATCGTTTCGTGCGTTTTCTCTGCCTCGCTCCCGCCGATAGCGACGGTGGCGACACGCGGGTCGGCGGCGAACTGCTGTACTGTCGATCTTGTTTCGAAGCGTCCGTCGGGCAGGTGGTAGCTTGTTTCTTCAGATATTTTCAATACCAGCTGCTCGGGATCGCTTTTCTCTGTTTGTTTCTCTTCTTCGATCGATTCTAACTTGAAATGATTCGTGATTTTCTCCACGTAGTCTTCGTTTTCTTGTATGACGGTTAGGTGACCGCAGAAGGTTTCTGGGTACACCATAGACGATCGGCAGCCGTGAAGCACCCATCCTAGCCGTGTGTACGATGCGACGGGCTTGTCTTTCCGTCCCGCTCGCACCGCACCTGAGATGATTAGGTCCCAGTTGTCCTGCCCGATGAGTAACTTCGGATGCGCCTCTTCATATACAAGTTCATTTTGAATTTGATTCAAATGCGGACAGTCTTCGACGTCTCTTCTAGTGACCCGTTGAGTAGCGAAGTCGAGGCCTCGTACGGTGCGTGCGTCGCGTAGGTCGAATGTTTCGTCTGCGTGCTTGCCGCGGATTTTCAGGTCGACGCGCTTGCTGTTCGCGTACTGTAGCTCTGTCCCGCTCACACCTCGGACGCACATAGGATCGATGGGCCCGTCGACGTTGAGTTTTTTCGTAATTTTCTCGTCGATGACTGTAATAGTGGAGCCCTCGTCGAGTAGCGCGAACGTTTCTACTTCATTTCCATTGGCGGCGGTGAGAACTACAGGAACGATTTTCAAATAAGCGTGTCGTGCGGTGCCGTTGCTCGCTGTGTTGTTCGTGTTTTCGTACGCAGAGCCGACTTCTTCGCGATGCGGTGGCTCTTGAGTGCGACGTGGTGGTTCTTCGCTACGCGGTGGCTCTTCAGTCTTCGGTCTTGACTGATGGAGAAGCTTGTGGTGCGATATGGTGCAGCCCTGGTGGCCGCACGCCTTGGCTCTGCAGTCTGAGTGTCGGTGATTGTTACGCAGGCATCGGAAACAGACGCGACTTTTCTTCGCTATTTCCCATCGCTCGTCCGTGCTGGCAGCCAAAAACTTCTTACAGTCGTGCAGGTTGTGTGGTCCGTCGCACGCCGGGCAGCGTAGTGTGTTTGCGTTCATGTTCAATGTTCTTTCTTGCGTTCTTTTCTTGAATTTCTCTTCATGAATGTTCTCGAGTGAAGCGTAGGCACCGCATTTGTCTGCTTCTTCGTTGAGGAAGGCGGCCAGTCGCTTCAGCTCGGGGATATCTTCTTTGTTTCGGGCGGCGTAGTCGAACCATTTGCTTCTCAGGATCGGTGACAGCTTGTCCACTACGTTTCGCGCCATTTCAGGATTGTACAGGTATTCAATTTTCTTCAAGGCTTCTACTGTTGCGACGATGTTTGCTATTTTGTTTGCAAACAGTAGGAGATCGCGTGGGTTGTCTCCTATCTTCTGTAGTGTTCTTATCTTGTCCATTTCGCCCAGGACGATAGCTTCTGGGCGACCAAATCTTCTCTCGAGCGTTGCGATGATGACGCCCGGCTCCGGGTTGGATAGGAGCAGGCTCTGGACTGCTTCTAGTGCGGCGCCCCGGAGACTTCTTCTCAATCTTGCGATGTTTTCGGTGTTCGTGAATCCTTTTGACGTGTCTTCATATGCTGCCTTGAACGGCAGCCACGCGTTCGATTGTCCGTTGAAGATAGGTAGTTCTTGAATATATTTCGGCGCCTCCCTCGTTACAGATCTCATGGCCTGGGTGATGGCCTCCGCCAGTTCAGAGATGTGACGCGCAGGCCCGGGCTCTTCCTTGCCCTGGGGACCACTTCGGTGGTCGTCCTGTCCTCGTACATTCGTCCTTGGTGCTTCCCGCTTCGTGCGGGGCGGGGGTGACGTCGCTCTTCGTTCTTCATCTTGTTTCTTCAACCATTCTTCAACACGAACGGAGGATTCTTCTTGATCTTCTTTTTCTTCTTCTTCGTCCGACGATTCCATCTCTGCTTGGATCTTCGCCAGCCGAAGTCTCGCTATTTCAGTAGCAACACGTAGCTGCTCTCTTTCGAGCTCCGCCACGCTCTCCTTGGCCTCCAGCTCCGCGAGGAGCCTCTTGCGGGAGGCGGTGGAGCGGCGTGACGGCGCTCTCGACGGTGGTCTTGATGGCGCTTTCGACGGCTTCAATGTTGTGTCTTGCGTTGTGGTCGTGGCGCCCGACGTCGTGGTTGTAGCCGTTGTCGTGGTTCCGGACCCAGTTGCGCTTGACTCGGCGCTCGTTGTAGGGTTGGACGTGTTTTGCGACGTCGTCTGCGACCCGTCGCCCTCCCTCCCAGACTGGCTCCTTGTGGTGATCGGCATCTTCGATTCTTCAAAATCTCTTCAATATTCAGTTTTTCTCTTCGTTTATCTTCGATATTCTTCGCTGGTTCTTCTTTATTCGGCTCCCGGAGGACCAAAATGTGAAGCGTGGACTGTATGTTAGGTATTTCGGTGGGTTTTCTTCAATAAAAATGCCGATAATTTCTTCAGTACGGTGAGCCAGGCTGGAGGGTAGGGTAGAGAGGGCTAGTGGTCGCAGTTTTCTTTCTTCCAAGTGTTTTCTTCTCGAGTGCTGGATCCGGAATGAATTTCGTGCCGATTTGGCGCCATTTTTATATCATTTTCGAGCGACCACCCCTCCTCACCCCGCACTCTTCCCCTCGACTCAAATCTTTATTTTACTCAAAGATCTTAATATCTATGTTTGACAAACAATATTCATTCTATAGCTAATCGTTTTCTTAATCTAAAAATAACATGTGCATCATCCGCCGGCGCATAATAAAGTGAGGAGCGCGCGAAAACGTTTCAATATTTATATTACCCCGGCCCCCGCTTCCTCATACCGCAAGTTGCGGGCGCCGGGGCTCCCCTCGCTCGTCTGTATGCGCTGACAGAGATGGAGTGATCTGTCTCTTTCTATCGCTTATTTTCGCTAGGATTCCTTCCTTTCTAATCAGATAGTGAAGCTTATTTGCGTAAATTCTACTTGGAATGTTGTGTTCTAATATGAGTCTAATTGGGTTATTTACTTGTTCTATGTAATATTTCTTATTGGAAAATGTGTACCTAAGCGTTTAGGGATGGAATCACTAGCGAAATCACATAAGGAATGATAAAGACTCCCCTATCCGAACTAGTTTACAATCTTATTAGCTAGGTCCCTAATCCTAATTGGAAAATAATGTTTATTTAAAGGAGAAAACTTAATCTAACTTATCTTACTAATATAAAAGGTATAATAAAATGAATTAAAACGAAATAATGTAAAAGCTATGTACAAAATAGTCAATATTAGGTTCTGTCGTGCACAAGATTTTTTTTTTCTTTTTCAGTACCTATTAACACCAATAATGTCACATCGGCGTAGAAAATGTCAAGTTACTCTGTGAATTTTACCTATTCTATTCTATTTTTATTTAATGGCGTTTCCTTGTTAGATTTCGCCAGTGTCAAGTATTGAAGATATATTTATTAGATATTGTACGGTAATAGGATATGGCGATCTCAAAGCCCCGTTTTTAGACAAAAACACACACTCGAAACCGCCATAAAATGGCGGAGCCACGTGGCCAATCAAATCGCAAGCCGACGAAACGTCTACTTGTTACCCCCTTAGCCACGCGACTGCATTTTTACCTATCTTGGCCGCCAGCAGCGTGATGACGTCTAAGTCACGAGTGACAGTTGATAAATTACATACAGAATCATAAACATACATAAACTCACGACCGTAATCCCTTTATGGGTGGTCAGAAATATTGCTACTCCTACGTACTTTCTGTTCAAGAGTGTAGTTATACTCGTAGTAATGCTCACATTTTAGCAATTTAAGTTCCAGGATGGAATGACGTGTCAAGTGGTGAGAGGTGGCTAACCCTTCACCTGTAAACACTGTATGAGAAACCTTTAATCCCTTAGTCGCCTCGTACTACACTCACGGGAAGAATTCGGGTGGTCCATTATAGGCTGGAACCACACAAAAATGTAACTCCTTGTTCGTTTTTAGGGTTCCGTAGTCCAACAAGGAACCCTTATACTTTCGTCCATTCTGTCTGTCTCTCTGTCTGTTGCCCTACCTCAATAACACGCTCATTTTGCACCTATTGAATCGAAATTTGGTATGAATACAGATAATAGTACCTAACCCAAACAGAAATGAGGTAGTCATAATCATGAAGCAAGTAATTTTTTTTGAAAAATATTTTTTTCCTACCACCTTTTCGTTGTATGGGATACAACGAAAAGGTCGTTAAAAAAATATATTTTTAATAATTTGAGTGTGGTGTCGTTGGATAGGTTTTGTCCAATGGAAGAAAACTCCTATAGAAACTAAATCATTACAATGCTTGAGTCTGAGATATTTGCGCTCAAAGTCAAAAATAGGGCGTACCCCCATCTAACTTCTAAAATACAGGAGTAAAAAATCTGAAAATGTGACACAATGTAAGTCTGTAAGTACTTTCAAAGAAAATTATAACGGAAGCTTATGCCCAACTAGTTTCGGAGAAATCAAATAAAATATCGACCGTCGACCGCCGTGTCGGCGTCTATCAATAGATGGCGCTGAACGAAATTAAATCGCACTATTGTTTGCTTCTTGAGGATTTTTTAAGTTATTTAAGCTATGTTAAGAAAAGATTTTCATATTTACTACGGAACCCTACCTTGGGCGATTCTGACATGCTCTTGGCCGGTTTTTTATTTTGTTTTAGTAGTTGCCACAGTACCTCAGGCAGGACACAAGAATGCATATTTTTCGAGGCTACGAACTTAGCACTAGGAAACTTGTCATCAGAGGTGTAGCTACCGCCGTATCTGCCGTATCAATTATACGGGGCCCCCGACGTGCGTAAGCAAAAATTAATAAATACTTCCCAAATTTCTTCATCAGCTATAAATGATTTAATAAATCAGTTTGCCGAAAAAAGGCAAGGAGAGTGTAATATTCCATTTGAATTGTTTGATTTTTTTTTGGAGAAAGTGACAGATACTTAGATATGATGAATAAATATTTCTTTAAATTTTAATGAAAAAATTTTTTTTTCTTTTGTGAGAAATCTTTAGCCTTCATAAGGTACCCAAACAAATTTTTATACGGGGCCCCGCCAAGGCACCCTACGCCACTGCTTGTCATTATTCATTTTAGAAATTAGTCGCCTAAATCCTGGCCTGTACGTGTGTTCTGTGTTACAAACTATTAAGTCTCTGCGCCTACTCTAGTACCTACCTCAATAACTTGCAAACACATTTTTTCTAGATTTTTCAAATTTAGATTAGAGACAAATCTATTCATAAATAAATACAACGATGCTCAATAACGATTTGAAAGAAGTTCTACTAATCTTAGTACATTTTTTAGAATTTTTAAAAATATTTTTTCATGTTTCCATATGATATATAGCTCCACCTGGCGGATATTTTTCATAACTATCTTTAAAAAAGCTTAATTGAAAGGAAGACGAACCACATGTGTGCACCACTGCTTCTTTAGGTCTTTCAACATCGCCAATCGCTTTGCAACATTGTTGTTTGATACAATTTTTCCTATTTCTTTAAAGTGTGTACTATAAAGAACCTTTTTTTCCTTCTTTTCACCCCTATTTGTAATGGAGTATAGTATGATATTAAATTTCACATAGTTAGTAAAAAAAATGATTTATTTAAATTTCCGGAAAAATCCCGGAATCGGTGGTCGATACGGTTGGCAACAGAATATGAACCCAGAGCCGTAAAACTCTTTCCAAAAAAAAAGTTGACGCGGGGTGCCACCCGCCGATGGGCGGGACTACTCTCCCGTCACTTCCTCTGCTTCACCCCCTCAAATACCTAAAGAGCGGCGCCGCATCACGTCTTAATTAGAGAGTCTTGAAAAAGAACAACGGCCTTAGAACAAACTACAAAGAAAATTATGAACACGTTCATTGACTTACACTTTAGCGATAGACAGGCCCTTTCATAGAACCAACATGTTCCACTTGAAAACGGTGCCCGCACCGCATTGATGTTCCTGAGTTCACTTCGCACTATGGCAATGACAGACCGCAATGTGTCATTTTGTGTATATAATGTCAGTGAACACGTTGCAATTGTTGTCCTAAGACATTATTTGTAAGGTGCGTCTATGTTACCTAATAATATTATGGTGTTCTATAATATAATGTTAATGTCAAAATCTAGAAACACAACGCTCCAAAACGGCAGATTCAAAAGTCAATAAGGGTAGTTTTGACAAGACAATTTTGTTTAGACAAGAAATGTTTTCCCTCTCATCCACCTTGATTGGTAACTAGCTACGCGTTGATATACCCCATTTATTCTATGATATCGTTATGGTCTTTCAATAATATGTTATACAGGGTGTTTCATAAGTAACAATAAATATTTAAAACTCTTAAGGGGGTTGTTTAGACCGTCAAACTGAACAACTTTCTGTGGGACCAATATCGAAATCGCGAAAAAAAAAAATCATATCCCATACATAATTAAGCTCTAGTCGATTTGTAGAGTATGGAACATCAATTATTTTTTTCGTGATTTCGATATTGGTCCCATAGTGAAAGTTGTTCAGTTTGATGGTATATACCACCCCCTTAAAGGTTTATTTGTATTATTGTAACACCTTGTATACCTCGCCGTCGGACCAACCCAATCGGGTGTCGCAAGGGGCGACTAATTCCTTCAGGTGTCATAGACATCTTTGACGCCTAAACCGTGTGGCTGACGGTTTTAGCCACTGCATCTAACCCCACCTCTGATCGGATCGGTCTCCCGTTCCGTCAGACATAGGAGGGTAAGATAGAGAGAGTGCATCTATGATTAGCGCGAACACTTAGGTAGTTAGATATGCACTTCAAAATATCCTGTGAACCCACTATTTTGCTCCTCGTAGTGCTTTCCTGACTGCTTTTCTATAAAGATTAGGCACCAGTCGCGCCGTAGTCAAAATCGACTAAGAAATTATAAATTATATGAAGAATCCATTATCATCAGTGAAGTCTGTCAACGCATGGTTAGGTATGCCTAAAAATAGTTATGAAGAGTTATACTTATGTAGTTGTTTTTCAAAACTGGATTTACATACTTATTATGAAATCTCTAATTAACTTAACGATACTTTATTACTCGTAAATGCCCTTAAAGTGGTTAACTTTATCATCGATATGAATTGTATGTATAATGTAAAGATCCGACTTATACTCACTTAATGATATTTTATAGAGGTTTTGAAACGAGCAGTAAGAAAAATCATTAAAATAATATTCTCGAAGTAATTACTGTTATTATAAATGTTATCGGCAATACAGAAGCCAATCGAAATAACGGAGGTATTTCGTTCCATTATAGTTAGCCTGAGGCACAAAGCGGTCAAAGACAATCCTTAACCCAAGGTCTGGCGCTGGCTCGGGGCAGTTTTTATTTGAGAATATTTTCCTAACTAATTAAAAGCGTTAAAATAAGAAGATAAAAACTGGCTTCGTTATCGAAGGCATCGACCCGCTTTTGTGTTGCGGCCACCAGCGCGGTCGCGGACTGCGCCCGCGCCGCAATGGCGCTTAGTTGCCCTCAGTAATTAACTAAAACCAAGAGAAGCGGACCCTCGGCCTCGCTTGCGTCTATACATCCGATCCGGGCATAACAAAGGATGCACAACTCTCGAAAAATGCATGTCCACGTATAAAATTGCAACCGAGCGCACAACAAAAGCGAGTTCTGTTTGCTCAAGAATCTTCTGTCTTGCTGTTTCGTTTTTTTTCATTGTTTTTTTTTTGTTCACTTCTAATGTTTTTATTAATTAAATACCTTTTAATTCTTTGGTATTCGATCCCTACGGTCGTTTTTGTAATTTTAAGTAGGTATAAGCAGTGATGCCCATAAGAACTAATTTTAACCTGCTATCAATCTCATAAAACCATTACGGACAGGTTTCTTTCAGTTACTCTCCCAAGACCGTTGTTTAGAAAAAACCTTTTTTATCTCTAGCGATGGTTGATTTTATCGTGATATAAATCCAGATAATTAAGTGGTGTGACAAAAAATGGAGGCGCGATATGTTTTCGGGCCGTCGACTCTTATAAAACTAGATGGTAATGAATGAACAGAGATAAGCCCTGGCAAGATGAAGGGATGGGTTCAGAGGACAGGGGACAGGGCCTTTGTGAATGAACATTTTCGATGTCCCTACTCGTGCATGTGTAGGTATCTACCTACACCTTGTGTTTTACTTGTTTTGCGTGTGTGACAAAGGTCGTTCAGATAGTATCAATTTATTTTAACGTTCCTTTTAAAATCCGATTCTTTTGGATTTAAATGATAAAATATTTTCTTTTAATCGATTTTACTGAAGATATCTAAAACGTGGAAAACCTATAAGGGCTTTGTAAAAAAACAGGACCGCAGATATAATTAGAGTACGTTTCTAGTTCGTTTTCTATTTCATATTTTTGCGCATTTAATGTTTTGTCATTCTAATTAAGATAAAGGTACCCACCTACCATCTATCTTAATTAAAACTAATGATCATATTTGTCGATTTGGATTTCGCAAAATAAAGCAAGTAAATGTAGGTAGATTCAGTACAATTGCAATATTATAAAAATCAAATGTATTCGGTTAGTTCTATGGTTCTATGATCTATATAGATAGGTAAAGGACAAATGTAGAAGTAATATAAGACGAATAACAAATGAAGAGGGGTTAAGAAGAAATTCAAACAAACTCTTTAAAACCTTACTGGAAGGGAAGATAAAGGGCAAGAGAGGCAGAAGAAGACCCAGACAGAGTTATCTATCTAGCCCAAGTGGAGGAAAAGGTTAATGTCGTGTCATATCAAGAACTCAAGACACTACTGGCGAAAAGTTAACAGGATTAGCGAATACTCCGACAAAAACTCCAACAAGAGCGTAGCTTTTAAATAAGATGATGATGATGACCTCGGCCACGTTTTCAGTTTACCGTCTTGAACAATACCTATCATATTAAAGTTATGATTTATTATGAAGATAAACAAAGACGCAAATTTGCAGAAAGCTACACCTGTTATGACAAAGTTTCTTCTTATCAGAATTGACTAATCTCCAATTATAATTCGTCAGTGAATAGTAACTGAGACGATTTCACAATCGACAGGGGTGCCGCAGCATCAACTCGAATTTACGCTTTCGATAATATCGGTACAAATCACAGGCGCCCCTAGCCTCTGCGTAGTCAGAAACGACCTAAGCGGAATCGCGCGTACTTATATATTGAGTGCTCCTAATCCGGTTGCTCACCCCTGGTTCGGTGGATCCTACGCATCACCGTCCAAATGTGATGTTTCAATAATTGATCGCAGTAACAGCATAGCATATGCTCAGGACTATATTCCCCGAGGGGGTAGTCAGAGATATTCTGAAACCTCAGAACATCCATGTTTCACCAGACGTACCGAAACTCTGTCCAGTGAGACGGGGGGTGAGCCCGTCGCCACTTATAATTGACAGTAGGTACAATACATGCCTCGAAATTGAAGCATGCAGTAACAAGGAAGCAAAAAACCTATTCCTAAATGAAATCGACTGCGATATTATCGTATTCTCCCTTTGAGAGTAGATCCCCAGGCTCAGCTCCTTAATATTATAATCTTATTCTAAACACAGAATACATTAAGTAACAGTCAGCCCAAGTTGTTACCTTCAGTCTGTCGTCATGACACAAAGGGATTTTGATGTATTCGAACCAAGATTCGAACATGTTTCAATGATATTTTCTTTTAAACTTTATTCGCTGTTGTTTTGATTTATGATAGGTATTTTACCCAGTTGCGTTTGAAAGTTTAAAAATCAAATAGTAAAATATTCGTTATTGTGGTTAGTGTCGATCGAAACTAAAAATATAGTAGCTAAGAGGCACAAATGAATACCTAAAAATAAGACAATAGCGGTTTCAAACGATCTTCTAATAACACAGGCCAGGTTATCCAAGTGCAAGCGTCTCTTTCTTGCAAGCATAAGTTTGCAATTAGCCATCCCGCTCCAATTGAAAGCAGGATCGCAAAAAAACGGGTTTTTCATCAATATCTTTGCTCATGGGTGTTTCTAAGCTCAAAATTCTTAGGAGTTCACTAGAAATTTTAGTATTTAGTTAAGTACAAGAATAAAAAGTTAAATATCATCAGTTTAATCATAGTATTGAAAAAACATAACAAAAAGGGGTAACTTTGGTATTTTTTTCTATCTATTAAACTTAATCTAATCGTGTAATTGAGAACGGTCGCCTATCAGCCAGATCCTTAAATAAGACATAATTGGTTTTCAGACTTTAAAACACAGTTTAAAACACTTTCGTTCGTGTTCAAAAAACGTCCTCAACCGGATAACAGCGTCTTAAATGGTTGTATTGTTATTTCAATAATAATTAAAGAAAACAGATTTGTTCCATTTTGTCTCTCAAGATAAAAAGATAAATCAAAATAGACTTAGGCTAGGATTAGTCAGGTCTATCTAAATTCTAAATCCGAATACTTATGAAAAAAGAAGCTATCCGCGTCTGTACTCATCATTTCTGTTTCTCCGCTTACTTCTTCTAAACCACGCCATGCCACCATGGATTTTGATACGGTCTTCACTGCCATTTAGAGATCTTGTTCCGGAAGGTGAATGTGTTAATTCCGAATGTGTTTATTATATTTATTTACTTATAGTATAGATCCGACACGGGCGAAGCAGGGGCGGGCGGGTCGCTGGTATACCCGTACTACAAAGCAACCAGATTTTTCTCACCGTGCATGTTTACTGAGCCATGCTACTTCTGCACACTTAAAAAGATGTTTATAGTTAGCATTAAACTATTAGGTAAGCTATATGTATTGACTAGAGTAGAGGTGACACGACAGCGCGGGCGGGTGAAAGAGAATCGATTCCTGGGTCCTTTTTAATATAATGCCACTTTTTAAGGGGATGATAAGACCATCAAACTGAACAACTTTCTCTACGGGACCAACATCATCATCGCGAAAAATAACAGTTGTTCCATACATTTGGCTCTAGTAGGTTTGCAGTTTTGTATCCAGGAACAGCTGATTTTATTTTTTGCGAGAAAGCCTTTGCCTTAGAGAAAGCTGGTCAGTTTGACCGTCTGATCATCCCCTTAAGGCTAGGATATCCCAGTGCAAGCGTCTCTTTCTTGCAAGCATAAGTTTACAATTAGCCATCCCGCTCCAATTGAAAGCAGGATCGCAAAAAAACGTGTTTTTCGTCAATATCTTTGCTCATGGGAGTTTCTAAGCTAAAACTTCTCCTGAGTTCACTAGAAATATTTAATGTATCTAGTTAAGTACAAGAATAAAACGTTAAATATCAGCAGTTTAATCATAGTATTGAAAAAACATAACAAAAAGGGGTAACTTTGGGATTTTTTTCTATCGAGTAAACTTAATCAAATCGTGTAATTGAGAACAGCCGCCCATCCGCCCGATCCTTAAATAAGACATAATTTAATTTCAGACTTTAAAACACAGTTTAAAACACTTTCGTTCGTGTTCAAAAAACGGCCTCGACGGGATAAGAGCGTCTTAAAAAGTGTCAGTATTTAGATGGACCATAATACATGGTGTAAGGGACAGCCCTCCGCTAACTGAAACGGTAAACTCAGACCATCAAACTGAACAACTTTTACTATGGACCCTACATAAGGAAACGCAAAAAAAATCTGCTGTCCCATACAAAACTTCCGTACCTACCCGACTCAAATGTATGGGACAGCTGATTTTTTTTCGCGTTGCCTGAGGTAGGCTCCATAGTGAAAGTTGTTCAGTTTGATGGTCTGAGTTTACTGTTTCAGTTTGCGGAGGGCTGTCCCTTACTCCCTGTATACAAAATTTATTGAGAGTTGTGGTAACTTTGGATAAATCAACATGTTCCTTTAGATTCCTACAGGTAGAAACTAAACCGTAATCTCTACGGGTATGTGATTGAACCTATGTAAACACAAGCCAGATTACTTGCAAAGTCTGTTTGTTTACCACACCCCTTACTTTGGCTTTAAACAAATACAAGTTCCTAATAAAGTATCCTTCGAAGGCTGATCAAAAGCGAACCGGATGTAGGCTTTGAAGGAATGAAATGGGGATCGATCAGCTAATAATATATATACCTACAAGACAGGTACATGGAAACAATCAACGGCACGTGTGGACTCTCCCACAGGATCGTGTGACATGTAAATGCATTTGGGGAGTTCGTCTTGGAAAGCTCTTAGTGTTCGGCGAACTAGATCTAGAGTAGGGGAGGTGGGGGCAGGTTGCAGCTTGTCTGTTTAAATTTTAAGAGAAATGGTTATTTTGTTTAAATTATGTTTATTAATCTCTTAAGAGATAAGCTTGCGCTTTGTACATGTGTACTTAAACTGTTTTTAGGGTTACGTACCCAAAGGGTGAAAACGGGACCCTATTTATAAGCCTAGGTTGTCCATCTGTCCGTCCGTCCGTCCGTCCGTCCGTCCGTCCGTCCGTCCGTCCGTCCGCCCGTCCGTCCTACTATTTAGGGCTGTAACTTTTGAACCGTAATAGCTAGATACTTGGAATTTACACAGAATATGCGTTATGGCGAATTTGCTAACAAATAATAAAAATGTCAAAAGGTTAAAAATTAAGGAGGGTCCTCATACAAGAAACTAGTTTTTATAAACGTTTTCCTTCGCGCTCTATCGTGAAAAGGATAAAACACATACAAACGTCAAACTTGGTGTGATTATAGTTGGAGTGAAAGTTTTGTATGGACTGAAATGGCTTTAAAATGAAAATTTTTCTCTACGGCACCAACATCGAAATCGCGAAAAAGAAATCAGCTGTTCCATGCAAAACTGCGAACTTACTCGAGCCAAATGTATGTGACACCAGATTTCGCGATTTCTATTATGGTCTGATCATCCTCTTGAAAAACTGTCAGCATATTAAGTTGGACCCTGTATACAGTGTGTTTCATAAGTAACAATAAATTTTTAAAACTCTTAAGGGGGTTGTTTAGACCGTCAAACTGAACAACTTTCTCTATGGGACCAACATCGAAATCGCGAAAAAAATAATTTTATATTCCATAATATATTTTAGTTCTAGTGGATTTGTAGAGTATAGAACATAATATTTTTTTCTCGCGATTTCGATATTGGTCCCATAGTGAAAGTTGTTCAGTTTGATGGTCTACACCACCCCCTTAAAGGTTTATTTGTAGTTTTGTAACACCTTGTATATCCATGAACATAGAGTTCAACTATGGGTTGGTTGATCTGTCGCCGTGTTAATGTCGCTATGTTTAATTCAGCAGTATTTATTAATCTAAAAATAAATACGGTTTACTCGTTCGCTCCTCAATTTCGATATGTTATTAGCTAAGATTTAATATTTAAATTCTGATACTCTATTAAATCAATTGCTATTTGCAGGATAATTGATAATAATAAAATAACATAAGAATACAATAAAATAATATTTTTACTCGTAATATTTCTTTACTGTTTAAACAAAGTTTTTTGCTATACCTAGTTTCGTAAACGTCTAGGCCAAAATGCCTAGAAGTCATAGAAAAACACATAAATAGATTGGGCACCCTTTATTTATGTGTTTGCGTATTATCCGAAATAGTTTGTTCACCCCAAAATTAAAATGAGGTATATCTACCAACAACTACATGAGCTAATGGAATATCTTTCATGGGGACATAATTTAGAGCGCGCTCCATACAAACGAAGTCTGGTTATGTTTTTAATTCTAACCAATTAAAGTCAATTAAAATAAGAAATGATCTAGAAACCAATATCTGTACTTTACAACCAATGAGTTTTCGAAATTTATGCTTGATTTGTAACACCACTGGCTTTTCGGTGAAGGAAAACATCGTGAGGAAACCTGCATGCTTCAATTTGAGGCATGGATCCACCGGCGACGGGCTCACTCCCCGTCACATGGACAGAGTTTCGATACTAGTGAAACGTGGATGTTCTGAGGTTTCAGAATATCTCTGACTACCCCCTCGGAGAATATTGACGTGAGCATATGCTATGCTATGTATGCATGCTCGTTTTTCAGATTTCCATTAAAATATTTTAAAAAAGTATTCTTACAATTATAAAAACCTATTCACGATTTCAAGATAATTATTAAAGAATATTTTTTTTGACTTCTAACCTATCATGTCCTCAAATCTAACCTTCGACATTATTGTAGCTTGCGTGCGCCTAATACAACACGACCGTGTTAATTAAAAAAAAATCACATTTCTGTAACACGATAAACTAACGAAATTCTTGTAAACATTTTAAACACGTGTATGGCAGATACGCTGTAAATATACTTACAAGTGGAGTGGATAACACACTTCCGCCAATATCCGGTAAAGTTATCAAGCTGTTTGTCAAGTGGCTGATTAGTTTTAAAGTCCTTGAAGGATTAACGAAGACGTAAAGACAGATGTGTTCGCGTTTTTGTCGGTTAATATTTGGTTTTATGCTGCCACTAGCCTACACCGCAGGGGGCGTTGAGATAAGATATTTTTTTCGTGTAAACTCAAAATTAACATTTAGGCACTTACTGCCTGCTGTTTCTCTATTTTTGCTGTAATTTTAATTGAGCAGACAACATTAAAATAAATAATATGATATGTGTTTTAGCACCTAAAGTATGGCTATAAAAGTCTGTAGGTATTCAACGTTTTCTACTAAATTTTGGCTGTCTGACAAAAATGTTTAATTAACTAACCTATTGTTTGAAAAATTATTTTATAAAATATTTGTTCACAAATCTTTTGAAGTTAGGTAAAAAATTATAATAGACTTAACAAATTGAATCATTACGTGTTGAAACCAAAATTTTTCATTAGCTGGTAACCTAGGTAACGAGATCAGATTAGTTGGTTTTAGTAAAAATATATTCCCGTCTACTTTTCGTGCTAAGTGGTTGTTACATATTTTATGATTAATGACGACGAGGTTCTAACAATGAAAATGTAATGTTTTGTTTTTCGATAATGAGCGTTAACTTGATAAATAATTAATGGGTCTGTGTCAAGAGTTATGAGCGATAGCAGTTTGGATCAACAATGGTACAACACTTATCAATTCATTGTTTAGTACACTAAGCCCGGCTTGCACCAACAAGTATTTAGGCTTAAACGTATTTAGTGATAGTTCTGCCACTCACACTGCTCATACAAATGACAGTGACAGATTTAAACATGTTTAAGCCTAAATACTTTTTGGTGCAATTCAGCCTAAGGGTCTGTTTCACCACTTCTGAATAAGTTCTTGTTAGCTTATCAGACAGATATTTTGACATAATTTCATACATAATATGTGAAACTATCTGTCGGATAAGCTAACAAGAACTTATTCAGAAGTGGTGAAACAGGCCCTAAGTATTTTTACGTGCTGTTTGATTAGTTAATAGGTAAGTTAGACTTATATTCTGATAAGATACAATTTGCAGTCAAAATAATATTGGGCAGATAACTCTTCGACGTAAATTTTTTGACTCTACCACAGCATAGGTCTTCTGTTGTAGTGAAGTTGCGGCCAGTAACTCTACAACTCTCTAAGCAACTGATCATTGAGACTCAACATTATTCTAAATTGTAACAAAATACAAGGTGTTACAAAAATACAAATAAACATTTAAGGGGGTGGTTTAGACCATCAAACTGAACAACTTTTACTATGGGACCAATATCGAAATCGCGAAAAAAATAATTGATGTTTCATACTCTACAAATCGACTCTAGCTAAAATATGTTTGGGATACTTATCTGATATTTTTTTTCGCGATTTCGATGTTGGTCCCATAGTGAAGGTTAGTCAGTTTGATGGTCTAAACCCCTTAAGAGTTTTAAATATTTATTTTTACTTATGTCACACCCTGCTGTATAGTCTTAATTTTGACACTTTTTTAAGGGGATGATCAGACCGTCAAAGTGAACAACTTTATGGCACCAACATGGAAATCGCGAAAAAAATATCTTATGATTCTTATGAAACGATAAACAAATTTCAAACCTACTTGAGCCAAATGTACAGCAGATTTCCATGTTGGTCCCATAGAGAAAGTTGTTCAGTTTGATGGTCTAATCATCCCCTTAAAAAAGTGTCGGCATATTAAGAAGGACTCTGTATAACAATAATACTGCCCAAATAACAGGCAACAGGGTCTATTATCAAAAATGTTGGTGTGCGTTAGTTAGACCACGCACTGAGAAGACAGGATAAACGCCCGCAACGCAATTCAGCTGCCTATTCTACAGGCGAATTCAATTAACAGTACAAGGCTCGAGAGTAATAAATTCTCTAAACAATCAGAATTCGAGCCCTGGTAATATGTCCGTCCGCTTGCATACGCATTGCGGCCGGACTCTGTTTAATCAACGAATAAACACGATGTACCTACGACCGTCCCCTGTGGGACACGTGTATCGGTATCTATGTGTGCAGACCTTTTTTTTTCGCAACCGGTAAAGCTTTATTTCCCCATTGTTTTGGCAAGATCACTTTTTGGGTAACATTTTTTGGGGGGAGTTAATTAATGCGAATAATTGCGATATGTGGCTCTATAAAATCCATCGTAAATAACAGGGTTTGGTTTTGTTATTAAAAAAATAGAAAAAGAAGAAAATAAAATTATGAATGAAAAACAAAATTTTCTCATTACATTATCGAATTATAGGTGCAATAAATAGTAGGTATAGCGTTCCCATCAAGTTTATCAGAAACACGGTACTCAGTGGCAGAAACGCTCATTAATGTTAATCTTCCATTAAATCTCTTGCTAGCTTTTACTACGTCAACAAGACAAAAAGTGACGGCATGAGATTTAATGGAGGATTAACTTTAATGAGAGTTTCTGCATCTGAGAGGAGAACAACAGCACAATTCGGGATTTGAACTCAGGAACCTAGCTGATGTCACAACAAGTAGGACTATTTTAACCTAAATGATGATAGCAGGCTCTCCTCAACACCACCTTGAACGTCGTGGTAGAGTAGGTAGATAAATAACAACAAATTGTAACGTAAGGATTATTCACGTAAGCGGATTAAGCCTCTCACATAATTTATATCCGTGACTCGAGCCTAGCTCCAAAGCGAGTTTCCTTGTTTTTCTAACCTAACTAATCCTTTTTTAAAGTGCTTTCTATGGAAATTGGTTTTGTAAATTATGTTAACACGTTGGCGGTCGTGTAGACGAACGGGCCATTGTCTGGCGAGGTGGCAGGATGGCGGGCTGGCGGGTCGCGACCGCCGCAACCTCACCGCTCCTTCATTATTCAACGGCGTTCTACTCGAGACGCGGAAAAACCTCCTCACCCGCTAATTCAACCTTAATTAACCTTTAGGTATTCGACGCCGGGCCAAGACACCGCGACTACGACAACCGTATCGGTCCACCGATTCCGTTATCTGATCCATCGTAAAAATTAATTACGTACACATGTTCATAAATATCTAAACTGTTAGCATTTACGGCTAACGTTCGCGTCGGCGGTTCACGCGAGCGCTCACGCACCTTCAGTCGCAGTCGCGTAATTAGTAAGTCGAGCAAAAACCAAACATGTCAACCACTACTTTATTTAGTGTGTGTTTTTATGTTACTTCCTGCCGTGAGATCGAGACGCCTGGGCGCTCTCATATATTCCAAAAATGCGAAATTGGCTCAAATTGCTTGTTATTAACGATGACAGATGTCTTGGCGCCAGCCCCTATTTCATTACTCCTTCTAAAATAAACCTTCTGCATATTACTTAGGGCCGTGTTTGCGACAGTGACAAGTAAAAATCTGTATAGACGACTGATCGGATGTGTTGATACTAGGGCTATGGATATGCAATTAGTGACACAAAGTTTTTTTATTCATACCGAAGAAAAATAAGATGTGAAGGTAGAGATATTCCGTAATAGTAAGACGGCCGTTTACAACTGTTAATGTTGTGGTTGTTTTTAATACTGCCTTATAAAACTCGAGTTTAATCACTTTCTTGATTGTTGCTTTCATTATACGAACCTTAATTAAGTGTGATTCTATAAACATTTTTGTATATTTTGTACTATGGCTTCTCTCATAAAAAATTTGATGATACAATTATTTTGTAAAGAACTGTTATAATTTTGTGTCACGCTTCGTAAACTTCTTTGCTTTATAATACCTACGTATCTACACTATTGTTGTCAGAATAATAAACTATGATATGTGACGAGTGTTCTTTACAGAAGAATTATTCGGTCTAATGCATTTTATTGACTACTTTAGATAGGTAAATTGTTCAGTGAATTCATTAAATTGAAACGGAATGACCTTTCTGATCCCAAATAGAATGCTTTTTGAATAAGTTGCAATTTATATGGGTATTTCTTATGGGGCTGGTCATCATTAAAATGTCTCATTTAAATGTGGGTATTTCTGTCTCAGCTTTTTTAACCGCCTGGCCACGGGACAGGGCGACCGGCGGCGCGTCTTGAGATTTTTGAATACACTGCCTACGCGCCGCTGCGTGCTTGCGTAATAGTAGGGACACAACGCTCAGTGTATTCTAAAATCGCAATTCGCGCCGCCGGTCGCCCTGTCCCGTGGCCAGGCGGTAAGATGCTAACCCTAAAAAATAATGTTCTAATGTACCTACACAGTGCTTGAGAGGTATTCCCAAATTATAGGTTAGTCAAATATTATAGGTTTAGTCTTGACTGACACTTATTTGGAGATGACTACGTAAGGTTATTTAACGACATTTATGCAACGCATTAAACAATAAACGCAAAACCTGAAAACCGTTTGATTAAAATCGATAGGAACAACATGAAATAATAAATTTATAATGTACACACGGCGACAGATCAACCTACCCATAATTGAACTCTATGTTCATGGACATAAGGTCCAACTATGGGTAGGTTGATCTGTCGCCGTGCGTAGGTACTTACAGTTTGAAATTCGCATTTTTGTTCCGACTTATCATACAAACTCGACAACTTATGAAATTAGGTACTTTAGTTCTGAGAATTTCGTAAAGTTATGTTTTTAAATGTTGTTTTTAAACAAATGTAAACATTAGATTTTTTTGTTGTTATGTTTTAAGGAACTAGGTACTTTTACTTCAATGCAGACATTAAAGCAGTGATTTGGTGAAAGGTGTTTGAATTTTGTGCTGTGTCTTAAATGTGAAAATTTTACCCAGAATTACCGAATCATCTATAAAATATCAACATAATTTTATCGTTGGTACTAGTGGTATATTACCTACACGAAATCTTGAAAACTAATGTTTCACTTTTGTCATCCTTTATAAGAGTAAAGGCATAGATATTACCTAGTGTGGGGTAAGTAGATATAATATAAAGAAAGACATCAAAACGCAAATTGACATCTATTCACATCTATGGCAAATGTCCACTAGAATAAATGAGAGATGTCATGTATGTTTTAAGGAACTAGGTACTTTTACTTCAATGAAGACATTAAAACAGTGATTTGGTGAAAGGTGTTTGAATTTTGTGCTGTGTCTTAAATGTGAAAATTTTACCCAGAATTACCGAATCATCTATAAAATATCAACATAATTTTATCGTACTAGTGGTATATTACCTACACGAAATCTTGAAAACTTATGTTTCACTTTTGTCATCCTTTATAAGGGTAAAGGCATGGATATTACCTAGTGTGAGGTAAGTAGATATAAAATAAAGAAAGACATCAAAACGCAAATTGACATCTATTCACATCTATGGCAAATGTCCACTAGAATAAATGAGAGATGTCAATGGTATACAGATGCCATCTTGACTTGAAACCATAGCACGCCGGATCCCAGCTAAGGGCTTTTCATTATGCCCTTAGCTTAAGGTTGAAATGGGTTCAATTTGCTTAAAAAAGTGCAGACATTTGTTTAACTAAATTTTTAGTTAATAAGTCAATGGGTCAAATTAAAAGCTTTTACAAATAAGTATAACGTACCTAGAGTACTTACCAATATTTATTCTGTGGTAACAATATTAGCATTATCGCTTTGTTGTAAATTAAATAAATTATTTCTGTTATATTATCAATTTATCAGCCTGCCTACCAAGTAACAAGAAACATAATATTATTTAGTAACTATAGGTATATTGGTGTAATGAAAGTAGGTATACACCTACCTAATAATTAAATTGTATTATATTTATTATTAATTTAGCCTTACCTTAACTTTTATTTTCCTTTCGAGTTTAGCTTATCTAGTTTTATCGAAATATAAAATGAATTGATCTGTGTGACAAAACTTGGTTAATTAATTTTATTATCATATCCTATAGGAATATTATTTTTAGGTTTATGGCCACACTGATTCAAACAACATTATATCCTACTATGGTGTGCAGAACCTACCGTTTGTAATGGAAAAATATATTTTTTCTTGATTTGGCATTGGCTCCACAGTGAATGTTAATCAGAATAAATAGGTAGGTATGTGACGTTTTAAACTTTACATTCTGTAGGTATACATTTTGGACTTTATTTATAAAAAAAGCATACCATCTATCCAGATTCGATCTAAACAAAATTTAATGTAAACTTTTTGAAATTAGCAGATTTATTTAGAGTTATGGTAATAGTAATTTTGATGGGTAAGTATAACAACAGTTATGAGCACGATCGTTCTATTTAAACCTGGTCTTCTTCTTCTTATAGTGTGGGCAGCAAGCCCTGGTTTCAGAGTGTTTTCAGACCGCCTTATGGCCTCTGACGTGATCTGACGTTGTTTTTATGTAACGAGTACCTACTACCACCAGAGATAGTAGCAGGGACTAACGGCTTAAGTGCCCGAAGCACAAATCATATTTCCCTTCAGACAATCAGGTGATTCAGCCTGCAATGTCCTAATCCTAACTAACAGGGGGAAAAGCACAAAGTGACATATCACTAGGTGTCCCCCGTGGGAATCGAACCCACACGCTCCGAGTCAAGAGCTCAAAGACCATGGAGGAGGTTTAAATCTGGTAATGTCAGAGTATTTCATCTAGTTAAACTACTTTACTGTACTGCATTAAACACAATCTACACTACACATTATGTATGTTGTGTTACCATTACCATTCATCACCATCATCACCACCACAACCTATATATCTACGTCCCACTGCAGGACACAGGCCTACCCTCAGGGAGGGGGTATGGCCGTTAGTCCAACACGCGTGCCCAATTCGGATTGTATGAGACTACGCATCGAAATTATACTTCTCTAGCGTATGCAGGTACCAAAATACCATTAGGTACCATTACGGTAAATAAATCTGCTAATTTCAAAAAGTCATCTTTTTTTTTTCGATCGCATATGGATAGATTCTTTTACAAAAAAGTCTAACATTATAAAAAGCATATTTTACACATGGTGAGCATTATTTAGATAGCATACAATACAATTGAATAGAAGATTTTATAAAGATAGGTAATAAAAATATAGATACGTAGCGAGGGGGTTGGCGATTTAAGCGCCACCTGTCATCGACGTAATAAACCACATCGGGTGTAGGGCTAGGCGAGTTCAAGGGACCAACCATTCAATTGTCGTATGAACCTGGATATCGCTGTAATCCTGATGGGTTTGTGAAGTACGAAATTGTGTAACAAAGCAGATTTAGGGCCTGTTTCACCACTTCTGAATAAGTTCTTGTTAGCTTATCCGACAGATATTTTGACATAATTTCATACAAAATATGCCAAACTATCTGTCGGATAAGCTAACAAGATCTTACCCAGAAGTGGTGAAACAGGCCCTTAGTTAAAACAAATACAGCTATCTAAGTAGGTACCTAAGTGACGAAATAAAGTATCTACTTGTTTAATAAAAAAATCACTATATTAGGTCTTTTTTATCACCTACCTACTCCTACTAGGTAATTCAAAGAAACATATTTTCAATCATCCGACTTAATTACGAATGTGTACAGGTACCTAATGTAAAATAATTAACTTGCATACCCCCTACGTGAGTCACAATGGTGTATTTTAAATAAATTGCCTTCAATGCAAGTCTCTTCTCAATATCGACATAGCTGTTAAAGCCTATAAAGTCGATTCTTAACTCTACATGGTTCGTAAATCTGACGAGGTGAAACAACTTGTCCTCGGCCGAGCCATTTTTTGCCACTAGAGATTTGTTTGCTCGAGGTACAGCGCTCGCCGACTGTCTCGACGGAAACCCATAAACATGATCAAGTCGGCGCGACTCTGCCGCTTTTTTCCCGTGCCCCACCCGGACGTGGGCGGATTGCGTCGAGTAGGCGCGGCCCGCGATAAGAGGGGATACTCTTCACCAATAGCATCCCGTATTTTGACTCGGAATTTCGAAAAGGACAGAAAATGAAGTTTATCATTGGCTGTCGGATGACGGATCCGCCTCCGGGGCGGGGCTAAATTGGCTCTCTCCTACGGCGGAGGGGCGTCGGAGGTAGACCGCGCGCCAGTCGGTGTCGAGAGGCGAACGCGTGAAGAAGGTGTAGGCCGGTCGTACACGAGCCCGAGGTCCGGCATGCGCGCTTCGGCCCGCTGACGCGCGCGCGCGCAGGGATGGCAGCGCGCCGCGCAGCCGCCGCGCATACACCCACAAACAACTGTGATACATTAACTTAATTTGATACTAGCAGTAGTATTTGTAGGAAACCAATACGTCCGTGTTTATAAACTTCTAAGAGACAGTGTTTTGTGTGAAGCCGCCCATATGATCGTCCCGATGGCAGCATATGCACAATTTGGCTACTCATACCCGCCCGCCTCGCAGGTTAGTAGATAAAACAACGATTTACTTTACTAAAGTAGGTTTTATTTGATAAGCATGAAGAGATTTACCATACTTACCAGATTTGTTGTTATTCTTCATAGGCCAACATAATAGTCACATGATTAGTAACTGGTAAGTAGACAATGTTGATATTGAAGTTGGTATACACTTAATAGGGTGGATACCTATTGGTGAAACCAGCCGCAAGTAACTTCTATTAAGTTCCAGTAAGACAAAAGATGATTGCTACCTATAACGAAGCGACGGCAAGCAGATTTTATTTGAAAAGTCACAATGAGAAGTAAACCTACTAGTAACAACGATTATTTTTATATTTTTAACTTGTTTTGATATCTTTTGACTCTACATAATGTGAATTTAGGACAATTATAATTATCTAACTTTGACACAACTGTTAATTGCATATCTGTTTTTAAATACTTCATAGGTGTACATTATTTGTAACATATTTAACCCTTACACAAGTAATTATGGTTCAAAACTGTTTTAATAATTGGGTAATTGACTGATAAAGAGAATTAAAAATATGTTTAGTGAAGTATTTAAACAAAATGTTGTATTTTATTGTTTGTGTTTGACTACAAGTATAATAATAGGAAAAATTATGTTATCTATTATTTTCAATACGCACAAAACAACTAAAGTGGTATACACCACCTATTTGTAAATTTATTTGGATTCAATTGCGATGAAACTTTTAACTTGTTGTTGTTGTTTTGGCACGATGGTACCTGACAGACGAAAAATCTGAAAAAAGTCGCCTTTGCAACGTATGCCGGATACAGCTAGTATACCATATTTACTAAACAATTAGTAAATCGGGATAAGGAAGATCTTAATATCATTAGGTTATAATTAGAATGTTTTATTTAATATTTATACAATTATGTATTGTACCTATGATCGTTATCAATTATATTTTTTTGTAGGTATCACCTATATAACTTATGGATCAACAAGAATTGACACTAGGGAAACATTCCGTAAAATTATACAGGTTGATCTAATTTTGCAGCTTGCTTTTATTACCAGTACCGTTAACTTTACAATCCGCAATATAAAAGACATCAACGTGGTACCCAAACATAATGATATTTGTTAATTCTAATAAGAATTGTTGCACTGTATTTTTATATAGCTATCGTCTTATTTCTTTCTTTTTTCTTATTTTATATACCTTATTTCATATCTTATTTGGTTTCTGACCACCCTGAAAGGGATAATGGTCGTGAGGTTATGTAAGTAAAGCCCGACCAGAAATATAAAAAACCTCGCCATGTTGCGGAAAATCATTGGAACAAATTTTTGTACTTGGAACACTAACATTAAAGGTGACAGTCGATTGCAGCGCCCCCAATCCAGGTTTTTTATATTCCTGGTCAGGCTTTAATAATCATATTTGTAGTAAATTGCATATAGTAGAAGTCTATAAAACTTTACATGCATTCATATGCTAACGCTTTTGTGGACGTACTGGGGTAAACTTTTAGGTATACCTACCTTAAAATAATAAGAAAAGAAAAACATTTTAGCAAGTTTTTTCTTTCTTAATTTTTTTATTTATGGTGTTTTTAACCATACAGCTAGGTGTGTCATAATGATTTAGGTCATCTTTAATCCAGGTTTATAGTTTTTGATATCGCAATAGGTTTCATTTCTTATAAGAAATAGTGACAAAGGGATGCCCTTTTCCAGCAGTTGGATGGAGTATGCAAGAGAAAGAAAATGGTGAGGAGAACTAACATTAAAAGTAGATTTATGATTAGAAAAGACAAAAAACATGAGTAATGTTTTTGGCATTTTGCCTTAATTATAAATTTTGAATTCTGTCTCTACATAGGTAACATTATAAACAAAACATTATTGTTATATGTCATACTCACCAATGTATATTTACTACTCGTACATACCACCACGAGTATGTATACATTAAAGAAATGTATACTCCAATAAAGTATATCTATCTACACGGATGTTTGGTTTAGATTAATTACAAAGCATTTGGACTCGTAATGTTGTCCATAATCTGGTACACACATTTGTCAATAAGATTTTGTTGGTCATGTTCATTTAGGCCTGAAACAGTCTTTGAGTAGATTGTAATTCATTGTTTTATCATTTTTATTAAATGCATATGTAGGTAGGGGAGACTGGGGCTTGTTGTAACAGTTTTTGGGAAAATGCTTGTATTTTCAAATTCATGAACATTTTTAGAACTTTGAATTAGTGTGTATGTTGAGTAACTATTTGAGCACTATATTCAGATAACAAACCATTTAAAATCCTTTCCTATCCTCCACGAGATACCATTTAACAAAAAATGGGAGCTGTTACAATTTGCCCCTTCTTTGGGGTAAGTTGTAACAGGCTCGGGGCAGGTTGTAACAAGGAGAAACCGTCATTATTTTCGATAAAGTGTACGTTTATATTTATCAATTAAACAGTGTTAACGAACATTTTTAATAGTAATTAGTTTTAAACATTTTAATCCTCGCGTCTATAAGTGTACTTCTAATAATCAACAACAGCATTTCTTCTTGTAACATACCTGAACAAAATAGCTAAATAATCATTATTGTGAATAGATAACACCAAATTTTGATTTAGCCTTTGCTTCATTGCTACATTTCCCTTCTCTTTCACTTTATTTTCTCTTTTTTCTGGTTTCTCTCTACAACATCTTATTTTCCGGTGTGTCAGTTAACACAAGATAGCGTTTTTCTTTTTTTAGTGGATGAAAAAAATCTTTTAAATGGCTATCCTTGGATTTAGAAGACAGGTAGATTCTATGTTGGCTTTATTTGGGCGTTTGAACGACCAGTAGGAGGATTTAGTAGCTTTAATTGTGCACTTATTAATAGCTAAAGACTCACTTATATCGTTTTGAGGGTTATTTGGACCAATTTTGAGTTTTATAGATGTAAAGCCAAATTATTTATGATTTCGTTTGTTTCTGTCGAATTTGGATGATTATTGAGATAGCTAGGACCCATTTCGTTATGTTACAACCTGCCCCGAAAATTTGTTACTACATACCCCGGTGACTCATATTTTCATAATGTCAACATTTCTCAAAAACTACTAACCTATGGAAGAAAACGAAAGCATATATTAAAAGCTAGATATATTCTTATTCTATTTGGTAAAAAACAATCAAGTATTTATTAAATCTAGAATATGAAAATCAAAATTTACTTTTGTCATTTTTTTATAATACCTGCCTAAAATTGACCATGGGTTCACCACCTCTCATTGCATTGTCCTATGGGGAACTATCATTACTTACACAATGCCTCATGTTATAAGATGAACTTTCACCTTACACATGAATCAAAAATGTTAAAAATTCGCGTTGAAAATTGACTGTTACTTCTTACCCCCGTTACAACAAGCCCCAGTCTCCCCTACTACAATTACTTACACAAATGTCTATTAACAGGGTGTACAATCAAATACATAACAAGTTAAACGTGGTGCTTCAGACCATCAAACTGAACAACATTCACTATGTAGAAAACATTCGCAAAAAAACATTTGGTTAATTTTTAACAGAAAGCGCCAATTATGACTACTCGACTTAAATGTATGGAACAGCTGTTTTTATCCCCTTAATCATTTAACGCATTTTAATTTACAATTACAGGATACAAATAAAATAAAATTTTAAACAATCCGTGTATTTTTTTTAATATTTGCAATATAGGTAATTAATTGGAGGGTTGAGGATAGAGTACTTTGAGAGTTTATTTGTTAATGCACTCATATTTTAAAATGTACTAAATCGATTTGGATGGGAATACAACCACAAAAGGGGTTAGTTTGGATTAACATTTAGGGTTTATTTCATCGCGGGCGTACTCTAGTTGTTTGTTACTATGTCTGTACTTAAATAACACATTATTAATAATCTTCTCTCTGTTTAGCCTGAAGAATTACAAAGTATATTTATACAACTGTAAGTAGTCAGAGTTATTCTAATTATTGTAAATAATATACTTAATCTGAAAAAAACTAGGTAAATATTTAGGAAAGCATATTCTATAGCAAAAAAAAAACATTTAAGAATCTTTAGATGAGTGTACTACAGTCAAGAACGAGAAGATGTATTCACTTTTGTTCCACTTCGTCGTAGTACCAATACATGTTTTTGTTGTTGACTGTACCAGACATAAATCCCAATGAAGGACTCATGTTTCAAAATCCGATAAGAAATAAATTGATAATTGATAAATCGATGACTCATCTATTTAGCCAATAAAGTTTGCTATAACGTTAAGTATGTTAAAAATATTATTACCTATTGGCAGCAAAGGATTTTGAGTAAGTTAGGGCCTGTTTCACCACTACTGAGTAAGTTCTTGTTAGCTTATCCGACAGATATTTTCACAAAATTTCATACAAAATATGTCAAATTATCTGTCGGATAAGCTAACAAGAACTTACTCAGAAGTGGTGAAACAGGCCCTTAATATTGCAAATATGATAGAGTTACTTTCTTTTTACACACAAAATGCTTTACTATAATATAAATAAATACATTTATAGATGCTAGGCGTAAATTTATACAGGGTGTAAACTTAAATGCTTTACACATTAAATTGGGTTGTAAAGACCATCAAACTGAACAACTTTCACTATGGGACCAACATTGAAATAGCGAAAAAAGAATCTGCTGTCCCATTTGGGTTGAGTAGGATTTCAGTTTTGTATGAAATTGTTCAGTTTGATGGTCTATCATCCTCAAAACCATGCTTTACAGGGTGCTTCAGATCATAAAACTGAATAACTTTTAAAACCACAAAAAAAAAATTAGCTTCTTCATAGTTACTGGGCGAGTAGCTATTGACATTTTCTATAGAATAGCTGATTATTTTTTCACGGCTTCAATGTTGGTTCCATAGTGAAAGTTGTTCAGTTCGTTGGTCAGAAGCACCACCTTATGTGACATAGCCCAAAGAATTGCTAAACTGAAAAGGCAATGGGCGGGGCACATTGCTCGCAGAACCGAAGGCCGATGGGGCCGAAAAGTTCTCGAGCGGCGACCGCGTACCGGAAAGCGCAGCGTAGGTAGACCTACGACCTGGTGAAGGCGGCGGGAATCCGTTGGATGAGGGCAGAATCTGGCAGAATCTGTCGTTGTGGCGATCCTTGGGGGAGGCCTATGTCCAGCAGTGGACCCATCGGCTGAGATGATGATGATGATGAGTGTAGTTTAATACGTGTTTATCATCATCAGTCTACATACGTCTCACTACACTAAAAGTAACGCGAACAATCAAGTAGGTAGGTACGTTGATGTCTTTTGTATGACTAATAAAGATATATATTATATTTGTTTGCCTGTCTGAATGTAAAATTTTCATGAGAGGACTACTCAACCAAATCAGATTTTACAGGTTAGTGAGAAAGCACACAGGCTATTTCTTATCATGAGTAACTGCTAACTGTTATGTGCACTACTTAGGGTAATCGCTGCTGTGTAAGAATAAAGAGTCCTCCAAAAACATATCTTTTTTTTGTAGTAGGAAGGTTACCTGTAAGTGCGTCAATCCGCACCGTGTGTGCTTCTAAGTGCGGTTTCATACAACTCCTTGTTTCAAAATGAGTGATTTTCTTTTCTTTTTTAAATTTAGTTCCTAAAAAACTCCACAGATGGCATGTTTATCGCTCCATAGAGCCGTCCGCGAGATACTGTCAAAATCTTGTCAAGACTTTGCCTGCCTTTTTTTGGAACGCCAAGGGATCGAGCCCATACAGCCAAGTTAGGCGTAAAAGTTACGAATTTTGGATTAAAATGATAAGTAAATAATGAAATATGTCATCAAAAGATGCGTTGGCATCTCTTGATCATCGTTTCCCTCTTTATTATTTTAAAGAAACACTTTTTTGAAATTTCGACGTTTATTCGCACAGACCGTTAGCGCCATCTATCGATCCCTTAAAAAACCAAAAGAAAAACGCTCATTGACGGACTGACGTCTGCTGCTCCGTCAGTGCGCATTGTGTGTGATCCCACTTAATTATAGCTACAATTTCTTTTGGTATTGAATGGGTATGGGTGTCATTTTATCTTTTGATAATTTTCAAATAAATGTATAAAACACAGAAATTAACCCATGTTGCAGACATCCACGCATGCTTTGGAATCATAAGCCTTACAAAAATGAGTTAATAATAAAAACGATATAAAACCCTAAGTTGTTTTATTAAAAATTAAAATATACCCATTAATTGTATTGATATTCCGAACTATTTCCTGTTTGTAAAAATTTTTCTTAAGCCGTAATACGGATGCAACCATATTTTTAACTGTTTCATAGTATCTTAAACACGAAAGTGACAATAATTTCGATATTTAAAAAAAAACTGGAATTGTAGATAGCTGTAGCAGAGCTTCTTACCTCCCCAAAAGGTAACATGGTCATGAGTTGACGTATGTAAGTGTACAGGGTCCTTCTTAATATGCTGATACTTTTTTAAGGGGATGATCAGACCATCAAACTGATCAACTTTCTCTATGGCACGAACATCAAAAGCGCGAAAAAAAACTGATGTTCCATACAAAACTGCAAAACTACTCGAGCCAAAATGTATGGGACACCTGAATTTTTTTTGCGAGCCTGATGTTGGTCCAACAGAGAAAGTTGTTCAGTTTGATGGTCTGATCATCCCCTTAAAAAAGTATCAGCATATTAAGTTGGATCCTATATACGTGAACTAGAGGTAGAGGCATACATACTATAGAAGTGACGTCATAAGTACGTATTGACACACAAATCATTACGATATGTCATACACACACACATCTGTTTTGCATTAGAAAGAGAGCCTTCTATCCGATTTCAATTACATTTGAACATGTTGCTGTCAATTTTTTTTGTAATAATAAGATATAAATTTTCAGAATCAGTTATCTTCATTATGATAGAATATAGCCAGCTTCATCATCATGATCACGAAAAACTTATGATCATCAATAAATTATTATTTTTAACAATAAATAGATTATAATTTTAAACCCTAGGAAAAGGGTTAAGATGTAGGAACTATCTAAAACATAAATTAATACTTATAGTTGGTACACACGAAGGTACGACAACATATCTAACGTACCTTATTCTAAGCATGAACAAGTAATTATTTATGGTAATATTACCTATTAAGTAAATTATGGCTCTCTTGGCTATGGGAATAATCAGGTATTTTCTTAAATTGTTCATGTTTTTCATACCTGTATTCTAAGTACGAATAAAGTAGACAACAGTATTCTAAAAAAAGTGCTCGCTAATTTCTTGGGTAGTGGTACGGAATAGATTTATAAATACAGTTCATAAATATTAATTGTATTATATTTCTAGTTCAAACTGACTGATTAAAATAAGTAAAAAATATATTTAATTGTAAACTTTTTAATTTTTTAATCGTTAACATTTTGGCAACCGACAACGAAATGCACTTTGTTTAACATAAGCGAAACGACATTTAAAAGCAAAATTTTGAAATAAAGAAAGTTTTGCTAGAGAACTAACACCGTGAAATTGTTTAGAAGTCATCATTCCTACTTGTTTGGGTATTTTAATATCATGGGTGGTAAAAACTAGTAAAAAAATCCATAAATTGAAAAATTCTATTCAACAGACATTTTAAACAATAATTTCTCTGAGAATTTTTTTACTATTTTAAATACTTAAATGAAACCTAAAAATTAAGGGCCTGTTTCACCACTTAAGAATAAGTTCTTGATAACTTATTTGACACCTTACTTCGTTTGAAATATTATGTAAAATGTCAAACGAGCTGTCAGATAAGCTAACAATAACCTAGTGAATTTTGTTAATCAAGTTTAAAAAAAAAAAAAAACAGTAATTGTTAAATTATCACATCGATTTATTGTTGACCATTTATTGACAGAGCAAAAATAATGAAAAAACTAGCACATGTATATTTGAATGCACATGTTAATGCTTCGTGAGTACTAATTATTCTTTTTTGTCATTTTTATTGATGATAATTTTATTATTAACAGAAAGGCACAGCGGGGGAGAGTAAACATTCAGAAAAAAAAGAACGTGGCGTTTAAAGTTTTTGTGAGTCCATACCACAAAAAAAGACGACCACCTGATGATATTGTAGTTAAGTACTTACATAGGTATAGATTTCGATATTTCTATAAATTCTTTCTAAGATTCAACTTGCACCAACTTCTCAATACTACATGGCGATCTAGATAGATGTTTAACCACCAGAAGGAAGAAACTCTGATTTATACATACTCATTACCGTATTATGTTATTATCTCACCCAGATGCTTAGTTTCAATCTCTTCCGGGATAGTAATAAAATCCTGAAATATGTTTTACTTAAGTACTTAATTATTTTGCAAGATTGACTTAGATAAAATTAATCTCATCATGTTTCAAAGAAATTTTTTGCTCGTGTCATAAAATTAAGCACACAGACGGTAAAATTTGACACCCGCTACGTATTTAGTACCAAAAAAGTGCAGATGGCGCCTCCGTCGAAAAATGAGATCAGATAACGCTTCAGAGGCAGGTAAACTGACCCTTGGCTTAAATTATGATTCTCTTTCCACACTTAAAAAAAAGGTTTAATAAATCTTGTTCTTGCTTAAAATTGTCTTCTTAAAAATTGCAGTAGTTGATGTCGTTTGATGACATTGTGATCATCTGGAGTATTCCGTATTCTGGGTATCGTCATAAGAATACCTGAAGAAGCAAAAAATCACCAGGTGTTCAGTAAAATTTTTTATGCGAATCGCTTTGATATGTTATATTATATGTCAAGATAGATAGTCGAAGCTACGAACGCGTTGAAAAAAATTATCACCCATGTCTAGTGTGATAAACCCTATCACTGCACGCACAAAGACACAAGTATATGACACCTCACGCACACCAACATAAGAAAATTGGCCCGATTGTTTTACATACAGGGTCCAACTTAATATGCTGACACTTTTTTAATGGGATGATCGGACCGTCAATCTGAATAAATTTCTCTATGGCACCAATATCGAAATCGCGAAAAAAGAATTTGCTGTCCCATACAAAACTGCAAATCTACTCGAGCCAGTATGGGACAGCAAATTTTTTTTTTCGCGATTTCGATGTTGGTGCCATCGAGAAAGTTGTTCAGTTTGATGGTCTGATCATCCCCTTAAAAAGTGTCAGCATATTAAGTTGGACCCTGTTTGTAAAGATAGAGTTAAACAAACGGGCCAATTTTCTAATGTTGGTGTGCGTGAGGTGTCATAAAACTTGTGTCTTTGTGCGTGCAGTGATAGGGTTTATCACACTAGACATGGGTGATAATTTTTTTCAGTCGCTCTAGTCGATTTGTAGAGTATGGAACATTATTTTTTTTTCGCGATTTCGATATTGGTCCCATAGTGAAAGCTGTTCATTCAGTTTGATTCATTCATTCATTTGTAGTTTTGTAACACCTTGTATAACCAACTTTTAAAACTCGGCTTACCATATCAATTATAGTATTATAGGTATCGAAATAAAACCACTTTGATCGTAATTGTAAACAATACGCAACTCTTGTGCGACTCCGATTGGCGGAACAGTCATTGGCTAGGTACCTACACAAAGGTATGGTGCTATCCCACAACAATTTTCCGTCTAATTGAGCGAATGCAATTGACCATTGAAGTGGACTCGATGCCATTAATAGCCTTCTGATATGGGTCCGTAACTAGAAAATTTAACAAACTCAGAGAAAATTGCCCTGCATACCATGGCATTCCAAGTACTTAAGCTATGTCTATTATTTATTGAACTTTATATTAGGTAGTTCTTACAGTTAATGATTTATTGATTTCTATTTCGTCTTATTTTATATGATTAGGTAGGTATAGTAATTTAGTATCTAACTACCGTAATACATTATTTATTTTATAGTTTTGTTGACAGTGAGCAATTCATTGTTGATAAGAGTTAGAATGGAATAAAATAAATTAAATTTTTATAACGCTGGTAATTAACACTTTGTAATACGATAATTATAATAATATCTTTGTAGATTTGGCATGTAGAGTCTCATTAGAGTCAAGTATGTCGTAAGTAACTGTTTATTCAATAACATAAGATAATGTTGAGGTGGCTGAAATCATTATCATTAATTCACCCGTATTTTGTGCGAACGCAAGCAAGCGCTATGCGTAAAGTGGATCCATTTATCTGGCAATTCGGTGGGAGGTCACGGCAAAAGTCCACAATAAAACCCGGGTCCGGTAGCACAGTTTAATTGAGTCCTCCGACCTCATAATCCGAGCCTCCCTTTCCGCCCGCTAAATGTTATTTATACGCCAAACTCCAAACACCCGCCGGCCGACGCGCGACGCACATACAACGCGTATACATTTTAGCCTATTTCACCCCATTCTACCCGCTCGCTACTGCCGCGTTTCAGCAACGCGTCATTGCTTTTACTGTTTTTCTTCGCGCTCGCTCTGAGCTGGTAATTAATTTGTGGCGATTATTGCTATTGCCTTTACGCTTGTTATTAAACTTGTCGATAATTTAAGATGGAACACGGATCTCAAATTGCCGCGTCGTCGCGGACGATTGCACTTTCGCGTACCTACTTTTAGATTGTGTTAGTCGCGAGCGATTACTCAACACGTTTTCATTTGATTTGTCTATGATGTTTACTGCGCACAGGGAACAGGCGCAGCTTCATATTCGAGTGAGTTTTATTTTGTACTCCTTTTAAGGTTGCATTCAATAAGAACAAAGAGTTTTTGCTGCTCGTAGCTACATTATTATACTCTTTCGAATATCCTGTCCTCTGTTTCTTTTTCATATTTGAACGTTGGAAAAAAGTAAATTATTAATTGTTGAAGCCATTAATCGACCCTCCTTCGTAATTTCGTCAGGTGAGTAATTAAACGATATAGCAAGTGACATTTTTTATTCGTTACTTTATAACTTGTATAGTACATTAACATACTTTTACGCTCTGGTGGTTACGAACGTTGCAGAATTAATGCCCAATGGTCACCGATTGAACATGTGGCGAGACGATTCCTCGCATGGCAAGAGCCATAAATGAAGTACCAGCCGAGTATTAACTACTGGGAATTTGGCCATCGGAATTATCGACGCAATCCGCTTGACGATAATTGAATGGAAGCGCGTTAAATAAGCATTAATTGTTGTTGCGGGCGCGATTGATATTTATCAACGTAGCGATCAGCAGTCCCGAGGTACCGCCGCTGCCGGCGCATCTCTAATGTCGGTTCTGTGTCCACAAATGAATAGGTATGAACGAGTCGTGCGACAGCCAAGTGTCAATCGTCGTGTATTGGGTTGCACGCACCGCACTAACTCGTTTCGTCGTGACATCGCATATCACGCACATCATTTTGAATTTATATTCAAATAGCACAAGCAGCGACCTCCTAATAATTACGTCTAGTAAAGTGCTGTTTTTGTTTGCTTAAACATATATTCACTTGTTAGCATGCGTTTGAAATGCCGACGTCTACTCTCTACTCAGACTGAGTCGGATATTAAAATACCCTTATGACTTGACGACGTATTATGTTATACAACGCTATGCAGAGAACAGCTCCGTACAATAATAATAATATGTCAGTCCAGTGTAATGTACGTACACTCGAAGAGACACTGTCTTATTATAGAAGAAGAAAGGTGTTTCTGTCTAAGTAAAAGTGCCACATATCTAAGTGACTACTTAGTTCTCTCGGATCTGTACTTCGTCCCGCGATTGTCGACGTGCAGAATTTGTACGGAGGTAGAATGAGAATTTGAACTCTGTGCTCAAGTGTACTTAGGAAGGTAGGAGACGCGACAGGCGTGGGCTTCAGTGCGACAATTTTTCCGCCGCGCCCGCCGCTGTAAAGCGCCAAGCAATATTTATTTCCAAGGAATGGGCCACGAAGATTTATGTTTATGATACGCATAATAGTGGCGTCAATTGAAAGCTAGCGTTCTGGCAACAAAAGAGACAACCCTTTTTGTATTGCTTCGCGGAGCCAGGGTTTTTAGGGATGTCTCCACCTATTACTTGGATACTCAGATATAAATACCTCTTCAGCCCATTATTAATATAAGCGGCCATCAACAAAAAAGTGTGGCTAATTTAACGATCGAAGAATAAAAGCCTCTTTTATAAAAGAACACAGTAGCGTTTAGATTTAAAGCCCGTAGAACAATGTAAGTAATTTTCTTTGCCGAATAGCGATTGTTAAAACGAAAAATGCAGTTTTTGATAAACCAGTCTGCAAGTCAGCCGAGCACGCATAGTCGAGCGGCCCCGCTTCCCCCCGGCCTGTACGCTGTTCTCAAATTAAAATACGACTCCCGTTCGTCAAGCGTTTCAAAAGAGAACAAGAATGGCGTTTACAGCCCAATCATTATAATAATCGGTTATCGATTTGCTGTATGCGTGCTCTTCTAAAGGACCAAAATTTAGTGCGCCCGATTACGCCGGCGGCCGGCGGCTATTCCGTATTCTATGTGCGGGCAGCCTACCGTCCGTCACGATATCGTCGACTTATCTTCGTCGTTCACTCTTATAATTTTGGAAAATTCATATAATAACATCTGATAACAATCTAATTATTATAATGTCCTCTTTAACATATCCCGTTGGCCCGGACGAAATTGGAGCGGCGGAGGAGCCTTCGAGACGGGATAATGCCTTTGCTAATGTAATGGAAATTATGAGATCATCTTTATGCCTTTTAACTGTGCTTTTAAAATAAACACATTACTACGCCTTTACTGTCCGCTGGCCGGGTTTATGACGGCGCATACCGAGTGTGAAACCGACTTCACATTCAAATACAGCAGGTAGCCGATGTTTTTCAATTAAAATAATCTGAAGTGAGTGTAATGGACATTTACAGTCATTTTAATTATATCGCCCTGTATACTTCATAATAACATGTTCAACAGTGACGTTAGTCAGACTATAACTTAGTCTTAATAATATCTTTATGTAGTCACGTCGTTTCTTCGGTGATAAATTACGTAAAATCCAATCTTGATTATACCTACCTAAAATTAATAACTTGTGCATACTGTATTTTTAGAAAAATAATAATAGTAAACTCAAAATAACGTTGCAAAAAGACATGCAAGTTATAATGTTAGGAATCGTCCCTTTTTTAAGGGGATTATCACCACCAACAACAACCAAAATCGAAAACGCGAAAAAAAAATCTGCTGTCCCATACACTTGGCTCAAGCTTGATTGTAGTTTTGTATTGAGCAGCAGTTTTTTTTTCGCCATTTCGATATTGGTGCCATACAGAAAGTTATCCAGTTTGACGGTCTGATCATCCCTATAAAAAAGTGTCAGTATACAGCTTAGGGTCCTTCTTAGTATGCTGACACTTTTTTTAAGGGGATGGTCAGACCGTCAAACTGAACAACTTTCTCTATGGGACCAATAATGAAATCGCGAAAAAAAAATCTGTGGTTTGCAGTTTTGTATGGAACAGCTGTTTTTTTTCTCGATTTCGATGTTGGTCCCATAGAGAACGTGTTCAGTTTGATGGTCTGATCATCCTCTTAAAAAAGTGTCAGCATATTAAGTTGGACCCTGTATTAGCTCGAGTAGGTTTGCAGTTTTGTATGGGACAGCAGATTTTTTTCCCGATTTCGATGTTGGTCCCATAGAGAACGTTTTCAGTTTGATGGTCTGATCATCCTCTTAAAAAAGTGTCAGCATATTAAGTTGGACCCTGTATTAGCTCGAGTAGGTTTGCAGTTTTGTATGGGACAGCTGATTTTTTTTCCCGATTTCGATGTTGGTCCTATAGTGAAAGTTGTTCAGTTTGATCGTCTAATAAATGTTTATTTGAATTTTTGTAACACCTTGTATAACTATGGCTAACTAATATGAAAGGATTGTACCTAAATTAAGAAAAATATCACCTGATGAAGGTGTAAAGAACTATAAACTTTACATTTTGCTTGCAACATGCTACGAGCTTTGCCCGGTCAACGGCCGAGTTGCAACACCTTGTGCACTCCACCCGTGAAGTGACGTGACATGTTTACAGTGTTATTTTATTACATTTTTGTAACTGAATGCTTTTCTAGATAAGTATTTTATAGGGTCTTACCTAGTAAGCTAACAGTTTTTTAAGAGTATGATCATCAGACCATCAAACTGAACAACTTTCTATAGGTACAGGGTCCTTCTTAATATGCCGACACTTTTTAAGGGGATGATCAGACCATCAAACTGAACAACATTGTCTATTACACCAACATCGAGATCGCGAAAAAAAAAACAGCTGTCCCATACAAAACTGCAAACCTACTCGAGCCAAATGAATGGGACAGATGATTTATTTTTTCGCGATTTTGAAGTTGGTCCCATAGAGAATGTTGTTCAGTTTGATGGTCTGATCATCCCCTTAAAAAAGTGTCAGCATATTAAGTTGGACCCTTTATATGGGACCATTAGTAATATCGAAAAAAATCTACTGTTCTATACAATACTGCAAACCTACTTGAGCTAAATGTATGGGACCATAGAGAAAACGTTCAGTTTGGCGGTCTGATCCCTTAAAAAAGGAGGCTCCCCATAGGTAAACGCAGGGCAGAGCCATATTTTGTTGGGTTTTAGAAGCTATCTTCTCGTTATTTGAAAGACATACAAATTATTGAAAAGTGTAGCAATGATCTTCAACATCTCGGCTTTATAGATCATATTTATAATTTTTTTTATAAAATACATATGAAACCTGTGTTCAAAGAAAAGCCTAAATATTGGAAAAAATCTGTATTATATGCATCTACTTTTTAAGTTGAAGTCACTTTTACTTGAGACACACACCTTTGTCACAGAGGATTGTATCCTCTGTTCCTTTGTGTAGACAATATTAAGATCTAAAATTGCTATGAAACAATTTTTTTTAAGATCAATATGTAATGAGTTTATTAGATAATTGTTAAATTCTTATGATTTTAGATTGTGATTTCCTTGGATTAGAAGGCACCACAGTGACATAATGAAGGACAAGCCAGTCAAAAATAGGTATACCTACTAAAATGACGTAGTTTAGTAGAGGTGAGGCGGCTCTGAAAGAGTCAAGGTCGTTCGGTCAGGTAAACCTCGTAAACGACCCTGTATGATATATAACATATATACAACACAGCGACACATTATGCTACACAAAACAATCATAAGCTGGCCAGCTTATTTTGGCACATCAAGCCTCGCAAATCTAATATAAGATGGTCGCGCTTAGGGTGGATAAAACGTCTCGCGACTAGCTTATTTCGGTTTTGCGTAGCTTGATGTGTCGCCGTGTGTACATTATTATTGATTTGAAAATTTACGAAAATAATATCGATAACGAAAAAAAAAACGAATTGTCACCTACTTGTACATTTATTGTAGAAAAACGAATTAAAGAGAGACTAAAAAGGTTCGGTTTAATCGTTAAACACACAATGAATATCCCATTCATATAAATGAACGTTACCAATATACATATATTAATCTATGGCTTTAAGTAGGTTCGTATAGCCATGATACCACAACGAACGGTGGATCGTACTGTCCGGCTCTCATCAAATATTGACGACCCCCTGAAAGCTTCCACGTCCACTTCGGTACCTAGCTTGTCCATCGAATACCCAAGCGCGATTGGATTTACTAGACGCATACTAAATGAGACACGCCCCTTTTCAAACATACCAATCAATGATGACAGTTGGAAAGACGAGGATTAGTTACACAGGAAATAGTATATTTCAGAAATGCAAAATCTGTAGCCGTCACAAAATCTTGTTATTTATTAATTATTACAGAGGAATTGAGATAGTCATAATTATATACTTAACTAGATGGCCGCGGCGAACTGCGGACCGCCTTAGAATCTTCCCGACACACACTTGGCCGTTTTTTTTTAGCCTATGTTTATCACAGATAATGTAGCATTTTAATGTTAAAATAATTATTCAGATCGGTCCATCGGACCAGTCTAGTAATAGCCAGTTTTGTAGTGTAGAGTTTCGATACAAAGTAGAAAATTTACATGGTCGATTTGTACGAAGAGTCGAAACGTTATGTTGTGATTTTCAAAATGTTTCATGTCGAAATGATGTGCGGTTATTGATTCTAAACAAACGATATTCAGATTTTGCGTTTATTTTTTTATTTTTTAATGATAATGCCTATGTTTGCGTGTCCAGATGTTATGCCCTAAAGCTTAAACGAAATCATCCGTTTTAGATAATTTATGCTAAGATGTGTTTCTTCATTAATGTATCCAGATATCGGTAACGTTACAAAAAAAAACGAAATAAAAAGAGTGTACCTAGCTAATAGAAAATATCAGATCTGAGTCTGACTGAAAAAAAAAAACAGAACGTCTGTTCCTTTAAAATTTAAAAATAATTCGGTATTAATATATCTTGGACATCTTGGACATTCATCAACATTGTCGCATAGATTATCTATTCCCATACAAAGTACCAGAACAGTATCATACCGGTTAAAGTATCTACCTCTCTACGTATTTTCCTAATCGAAGTTATAAAACTCGCCCATGTCTAAAATTTCTGTCCATCACTCAATAATGATCGGAATTGCTAAATATTTACCTAAATTGGAATCTAAATCTTCAAAGAAACAGTGTTAGTTATCAAAGTGTCAACTTTTTATTATGCTGCCTCCGTGCTCTGATGGTTAAGAGCATTGGGCTCGTGACACGGAGGTCGTGGGTTCAATTCCCACGGGGGGCACCTAGTGATATGTCACTTTGTACCTTTTCCCCCAGTTATTTAGGACATTGCAGGCTGAATCGCCTGATTGTCTGAAAAGAAAGATGATTTCGTGCTTCAGATGGCACGTTAAGCCGTTGGTCCCGGCTACTATCTCTGGTGGTAGTATTCGTTACATAAAAACCACGTCAGAGGCCGTAAGGCGGTTTGCAAAAACTGTGACACCAGGGCTTGCTGCCCACACGATAAGAAAATTAAATGATAAATTATCCCATACAGCAGCATTTTAAAACGTAGGAACACATAATATACCTATAGCGGCGAAATAATCTACGCAAGTTGTTTTTGGTAATTTATTGAACGAGCGAAACTAGCTTAAAGCTATTTAAATTCAACTATTTTAATCATCACATTACTTTTATAGCAACTTAACTGCTTTAAGCAAACATGACTTATGCTCATTAACATAATTTTCGAATATTTTATACTTAAGAAAGTATGACAAACGAAGTAGTGATGTAGTGAAAATTCATGATGTAAATGAACTCGTATGTAGGTATAATAATTAATAACCCATACATAATATATGTATAAAATACTGTGAAAATAGTAGTACAGCTCTCCCTTTAGTCCCAATACATCTGATAGTCACAATTAATTCGTACCGAGCGTCCCTCTCTTTGCTTAACACTCTTCATTTGACAGATTGAACTAAATTACCAAAGCTTTTTTATTTAATATAAGGGTAATAGGAGTCGCAGGAGAATTTCGTTTTGAGAGGAGTGTTTGCACTATCGTCTGAGATAGCTTTACTTTCCGTCCAAGTAGTTTTTATTGGAAGTTCTGTTTACTGAAGCAGTCAAGCGTACTTCGAGGTTCCCTCTTTGTACACAATGACATAATATCGCTCATATTTGATTGGTTTATGTGTATTGTTATTATTATTTAGGTACATTTTGATTGCCTTTAATCTTTGTTTCGTCTACAATAAAAAAGTTGATAGTACATCCGTTTTTAATTGTACATTATTGCTGTTTTGTTAAGGAAGGACATCACCTTTTTACAAGAGATTTTTTGTATTCTGTTTATTCTATAATTCCCAGTAAGTTGTCCTATTTAAAGCAGGTTTGATCAGATCCTTGCTCAAAGATCAGCAGGGTGCCTGTAGCGTAAGAATATGGGAATGGTATGGCCGTTAATACACCATGGCACGGCATTACTATTATAGGACTTATTTTAAAAAAGTTCTCGCATTGCATTTAATTCTATTGGTACAAACATAAACAGAAACAAACAACACCAGAAGTAACTGAACCTATACAGGGTGTAAGGGACAGCCTAGCAAATACTGAAACGGTGAATTCAGAGCATAAAACTGTACAACTTTTAGTGCGTTCACACAAGATGACGCACTGACGGAGCAGCAAAACGTCAGTCCGTCATTTGTGAAGCAAGGAGTTGTATGAAACCGCACGTAGAAGCACACACGGTGACGCATTGACGCACCGGGTGTGGTTCTATGGACTGACATCTGCCGCTCCGTCAGTGCGTCATCGTGTGTGAACGCACTTACTATGGAGACAATCTCAGGAAACGTTAAAAAAAATCAGCTTTTCCATACAAGACAGCTGTACTTACCTGACTCAAATTTAAGACACAGCTGCTTTATTTTTGCGTTTCCTGAGGTTGGCTCCATAGTGAAAGTTGTTAAGTTTGATGATCCGAATTCACCATTTCAGTATTTGCTATGCTATCCCTTACACCCTGTATAAAAACTTACTTACAATTATTTTGCTATTAATATGAACCTATACTATACTTATAGGGTTGGAATATGGCACTAAATTTTAATGTTTTAGTGACTAAAACAATCAAAGTTTAATAACATATTGTTTGTGTGGTTGTTATCTATCTAGCGATTGACATCGAAATCACAATTTCATACCTAAATATCGGTGTTGCGGTCCATAATGACACAAAGAGCTATACGTATGTTATCGTCCGCTATTACTAATTACTGGGATACACGCGAGGTGGACTGATAGCGTTGTTTGAACAAACATGGCGGACGAATCGCGGCTGGCTTTTTGTAATAGTAGCTCACTTTTGTAGGGGAATGGCTTACATCGCTTACTACAATTTTAACTGGCTTGCTTTGAGTGATGGAAAGATTTTACAATACTTAAGCGCGTTCACACACGATGACGCATTGACGCAGCGGCAGACGTCAGTCCGTCATTTGTGAAGCAAGGAGTTGTATGAAACCGCACGTAGAAGCACACACGGTGACGCATTGACGCAGCGGGTGTGGTTCTATGGACTGACATCTGCAGCTCCGTCAGTGCGTCATCGTGTGTGAACGCACTTAAATTTAAAGCGTGAATCTATATTCTATCTATATCTAATCTTCTGTAGGTATACATGGTAAAAAATTGGCGTGGGTACATCCTAGCTTTTACATCCACAACTTATTGACGATATTTGCAAAAGTATTCATTTGGGGCATTTTAGGATACTTAATGGAATTCATTGAGATTTTTTTAAAGTATTTTGGTCTGTTTGTTTGTGCAAGCATCACTTAAAAACTACAAAACCGATTTTAATGGGATTTTCACATAAATATAGGTACCTAGGGTTTACTTTGGATTAACATTAAGGCTTTATTTCAACGAAATTGGTTCATTCATTCACAAGTTATGATTATCGAAGTCGCGAAGTAGAATTAGTCATAGACAATTTGAAGAACTATTTATTTATGTACAGTATTACAAAACTGTAACAGCAGTCTGTCGGTACATTGAAGATTTTTACAATAAAAGATTACGATATTGTGTTTTGTTGTCCCTGACTCCAAATCACAATTTTTAATCTATTTTTTGTTTGTTCGTTTATTCGAGTATCACGTGAAAACTTCTGGATCTATTTTGATGAAACTGCTCTTAAATCCTGGTCCTTCTTAATATGGAGACGATTTTTTAAGGCAATGATCTGACCATCAAACTAAACATCTTTCTCTAAGGGATCAACATAGAAATCGCAAAAAACAATCATCTGTCCCACACATTTGGCTGCAGTACCTAAGTTTGTATTTTTGTATGGAACACCTGATTTTTTTCGCTATTTCGACGTTGGTCCATATCAAGAAGGATCCTCCTGTGTTGCGCTGCGCTCCGGCGAAATCTTGGGTTAAGGAAAAATCTTGTCATATTATTTTAATTATGAAATCGCAATCGGTCAACTTAGCAAAAAGTCCACTAAAATTTATTGTAGGAGATGAGCAAGCGGTCCTCTTCGTATATAGTCCACTTTGCAATCGGTCCACTTCTCATACTGTCCACTTCGCATGCGGTCCACTTCGCATACGGTCCACTTCGCATAAGGTCCACTTCGCAAACGGTCCACTTAAAACTTCATAAAGCAATAATATTTTAAAAATCCAACAAAAACGCGAAGTATTCCCGAAGCTGGTGTTGCTGCCCAAAAATACATTTGTCATATTATATTAATTATGAAATTATATCATTATGAAAATATGAATATATTGAAAGAGGACATCCTATCTAAGACTTTTCGCTCTGTTTATAGAAAACAAGTTGATGCACTCAAACGAAGCAGAGATGGTTGAAGTAGGGTCGTGTGTGCACAGTAACTTATGCTATTATTTCTAAGTCAACTCTGCCCTTATATTTGACCAAATCTGTTGACATGCTTAGGCGCTCTTTCCAGCCTTTTATGTTTCGCCGCCCAAACTTAGATCGTATTTATTAATTTATGTTTGTAGTATGAAGTAGGCTGTTGAGTGCCTTGTCTTGTGAGGACTCTTTCTTTCGGCATTATTCATTTTTATTAAACATATTTCAATGTTTGTCAGTCAGGTTTATACCTAGTTACGTTTTTGTAATATTTAAGGCCAGGTTATCCAAGTGCAAGCGTCTCTTTCTTGCAAGCATAAGTTTGCAATTAGCCATTCCGCTCCAATTGAAAGCAGGATCGCAAAAAAACGTGTTTTTCATCAATATCTTTGCTCATGGGTGTTTTTAAGCTCAAAATTCTACGGAGTTCACTAGAAATATTTAATACATTTAGTTAAGTACAAGAATAAAAAGTTAAATATCAGCAGTTTAATCATAGTATTGAAAAAACATAACAAAAAGGGGTAACTTTGGGATTTTTTTCTATCTATTAAACTTAATCTAAACGTGTAATTGAGAACGATCAGCCAGATCCTTAAATAAGACATAATTGGTTTTCAGACTTTAAAACATAGTTTAAAACACTTTCGTTCGTGTTCAAAAAACGGCCTCGACCGGATAACAGCGTCTAGGTATTCTATTTTAGAGGAACAATACTAAACAATATAGGTACTTGTTCTAAATTGAAACGTTGTTCTTTTAAAAAAATATACAGGGGCATTCTTAAAATGTTGAAAATTTTTTAAGGAGATGATTAGATACCATCAAACTGAACAGCTTTCTGTATGGGGACAACATCGAAATCGCGAAAAAATCTGCTGTCCCCCATACATTTGGCTCAAGGTGGTTTGCTGTTTTGTATGGAACATCAGTGAAATGTGAAATCATGAAAAAGTGTTTCAATTAAACGATCTGATCATCCCCGTAAAAAGTGTCAGCATATTAAGGGTCCCCATATTATGGGATGAACGTTTTATTCTTTAGCCGTGCTAGTGTGAGTCGGACTTCCGCACAGACGGTTCCGTACCTACCACCATATAATATTACCAAACAAAAATATTTTCTCCAGGTTTTGATGACTTGTTGCGTTACTTTAGAACATGCTCTATAATATTATCAAACCAAGTTTGACGCTTGCCAATATTATCGTATTAAAAAAGCAAAAACGTTGAACATAAACACTTTGTAGTGTACCCCCCTTAATTTTTAACTTTTTTTTCATTTCTGTTATTAAATCGGCCATAGTAACGCATAGGTATATTCTGTAAAAATTGTAATCTTACTGTCGTGATTCGTGATATTTTGTTACTAAATCTTAGTGTTTGTAATAGCAACACATTTAATATTCTATGACATTCAAATTTACTGAAAAATAACCAACGAATGGCTTAAAATGACTTGTATCCAGAGCCGTTCAAATTTGTGTCAGAATCGTTTAAATATATGCTTAAGGTGGCAATATTGACTTTTGTGCCGTTTGGTTGGTACAGAGCGCACTGAAAAATGAAGGGATAACGGTGGAAGTGGTGCAAAAGGTATCGAACAGGCAGTTCTCCAGTTCTCGGCGGACACTCAAAATGAACAGTTGTATTATAAAGTAATTCTAGAATAACTTTAACTAAATTCAGTGAAATTGTAAAAAGTAAAATTTAATAAATTACAAAAGTATTCTAAAGTCTTTCGGAGTTTAATTTCTTCACACTTCAGCAGCGGGAACCAGACCTTCAGCCCTCAAGGTATGTGAATTCGGTCAAAGTCCACTGATATTCTTTGGCTATTGAAAGATTATTATTTTCTTTAAAGTACCTACTGAGTTATTAATTTTTCTCGTGGATTTTATGGAATTTTTCGTGACGGTTAACGGTTAAACATTGGATTTATCATTTAGTCAGGCTACCCCATGACAATGTTAAGTCTGATTTTATTTCGGAGACCATTAGGTCAGGGCAACTCCCTGACATTGTGCTCCGAAGTATTCATAAACCGTTAACCACCGAATTTAAAATTGTAAGCATTTTATCATTCGCCAGACTAGCGTTCGGTCAGGGCTACTCCTTGACAGCGTCTATCTGGTATTGAAACGATGCTGTGTGATCGTATAGTGACCATTTGGTCAAGGCTACTCCTTGATAATGCTATTGTGCGATAAAACAGTATTCGAGCTAAATTGCTTACAACTATTTTATGATTTTGTTAATTGATATATTTTTCTACCTACATTGATCGGTACTTAAAGAAAATAAGTCTCAGATTAAATGATGTCATAATTTTTGAAATCACTAGCATAGTCAGTCATGTGGACAAATCGAATTCAAATATTTTATATTTTTATATGCATGGTGGCCAAGTGTGTCACATAGTTTGGGCTAAGTATGTCCATCGTTTTATATGTATGGTGGCCAGGTGTGTCACATAATTTGGACCATGTGAGTCCATCGCTTTTGCATGTATGACCAGGCACTCTGGCATGATTTCTCTTCTTGCGCGCGACTGTGCTTTTTTCCATACTACTTGTCGCGGAAAGGGCGACTTTTTCTCTCCCAAAAGCGTGGAAATTGTTTATTTTCTGCGGAGTAAAGACGCGTCGCGCGCGAGTGGCGGGTCATGCTAGACTTGCAGGTGTATCACATTATTCGGGCCATTTGTTCATAAATCAATATTATTTTTGTTTTAGTATTTTTTACAAGGTTTAAAAGATCAGTTTTTAAGAAGTCAGATTTGCATTAATTAAAATCGTTGTTAGTACTGCATACCTGTGTATAGATTGTATAGGAGCAAACTTTTTTATATTGGCATTATTTGTACCAAGAAATAGCTTTCATGAGTGGATGTTCTGAGGTTTCAGAGTATCTCTAACTACCCCCTCGGGAAACATAGTCGTGAGCATATGCTATGCAAATACACTTTATTGTGTCGAATGGTCGATAAATTGTGTCATCATCAGCACGGTCCGTGCAGCCTTTATTTACAGTCGTGTTCAGTGAAATTTATTTTAACTTTAATACAAACTTACAAAATTAATGATACTAGTATTCCCAATTAAATCTAGGCGGCACACTGATAACATGCCACTATTCGAAATATTTCGTGAAAACTTGCCTTGTCTGTGACAATTTCTGGTACGTGATGTTCTGATCTGGTATTAAGAAAAATTTACCTGTTTATAAATGACATAAAATAAAATCAAGTAAAGTCGACAATAAACAAGTGAGATATTAATATTTTGTGCTATTGTTAAAAATTGAGAAACTGCTTGAATATTTTGATACTGGGTGAAAGGTTAAAGTCAATTTGGACTATTGTTTTATGAGAAAACTGGTACGCAAAATACCTACCTATATATATTTTTTCTCAAGTACATAAATATGTCTGTGCCCTCATAAATTGAAAGTTGTCTAGTAATACTCAAGTTTGAGATTGAAACTTACAAGAGGCCTTATATTTTGTTTCATTGTCTTTAACAGAAACATTTTTTTTAAGTACTGATAATATGTCTTCAAATATTATGAGAGACTTAATTTACTAATTCATATTCAGCGAGCTAATATTCCAAGCTTTAACGATTCGGAGAGATAGAATTACTTTCGCACATTTAGCGAAGTAATATTTTATTAAGTGTTCCGAGACATCAAATTTATTCTCGCACACCTAGCGGGCTAATATTCAGAGGTTTAATAATTATTTTTGAGATATGTTGCGAGATATTGCGAGATGTTACGAGATATTGCGAGATGTTGCGAGATATTAAGAATTTATTGTCACACATTGTAGCAATGTAATCTTCCAAGTTATCGTTAGTTTAATTACTTTTCTTAATGCATATTTTTATTCCGAGGTAATGGTGAATCTGATGGACGCGGACATCGCCTTCGCTGACAGAGATGTTACTACGTGACGTCATGGGAGTCTGAGATCAGTCATGTTTATGCTAATTATCTTCCGAAATGTTCACTGCAGAACTGCAGCAAATTTCGACATCCATAAGATTTGTCTTAATTTCAAGATACTTACCTACCTTATTTTATATTTGAAACACTTTATTTGTTCTGTCATACAGACAATAAAATTTAATCCTTAATAGTATTTCTAGATACTTGATAAGCAATTGTTGTATGGTAAAATAAATTATTAGACAATGTACTTGTAGGATATTATTGATGTTATTCTAATGAATCATAACAGATTCTTTATTTTACGAGTTTTATTAGATTATACGAGATTTCCTCCAGGAAACCGCTAGGTAAATTCAGTAGGTAGGTATATTAAATTTGTTGTTTATATAATGGCTGTAGATAGCTTTGTTTGTCAAATAATTGAATAAAATCAGAACATCAGTGTGCAGTTATAGCTTTTAGAAGACAAGAGGTCGCCTTTTCATCTCTTTTAGATAGGTATTTAGCAATTTTAGACCCAGATTTTGTGAACTAAATAAACGCACCTGTATTTAGTTAGTTGTGCCTTATCGCTAGTACTGCTTGGTTTTCACTGGTTGGGGCCCGGTTATCCGAGTGCAAGCGTCTTTGTCTTACAAGCATGGCCCGCTTCAAATGAAAGCAGCATCGCAAAAAAATAAAAAATAAAGTATTTTTCATCATAATTTTTTTATCTGAGTGTATCTAAGCTCCAAAAACTTTAGCGAATTTGTCTAGAAATATTTAATGTATTTAATTAAGTACAAAAATAACAAGTTAAATATCAGCAGTTTAATCAGATTATTCAGTATTGAAAAAAAAACAACTCAAAAATAAAAAGCGCGGATAACCTAGCCTTAACATTAACGATCAAGTAGGGCAAGCTTTCAAGGTACATATATGGTTTCCAATTCCATTATGACAAAAACCCAGTACTCTAGATGTTGAACCAAAATAAAAGGTAGGTAGAAGCATATTTTCTTCTAGTCATTAAGTTGAGATACCTACATTCAATGAATCATTTATTTATTTATTGTTAGGTATCTAGGATCGCTAAATTTCGACTTATTTCGCTAAAGACTTTTACTTAGGTTAGGCGTAGGTGTTATAATAAGTGGGCACTCATGAAATTAATTATCGTACTTCATTCCATTTCACAATGTACAGATGTTCCGTTTGTTCGTTATAGATTTTGTCCTAACGATGAGACTAGTCTATTTCCATGATTGTTTTGAGCAAAGTCGCTAGATGGGGTTGGTTGTAGTAGTCACCATAATAATTTTATAAGAATCTTCGAAGTTTTAGTATCGTAATTATTAATTCACTAGCGATAATAACTAAAAATTTTGGGTAATCGTAACAAATGCTTACTCGATGAGTTTGACAACGCCATCTAGTAAGTGCCGTTGATTTGTTTATTTTAAAAAGAACACTACCATGCAATTTACTTCACAATAATTAAGTCATTATTTTATAATTATTTCATTATTTTAACGTTGGTAAAGCCGTTCTAAGAATTGAAATAGAATCTATTTTTGTCGTTCAAAATGGGGATAAAGCTTTAGTCTACTTTGTTTGGAAATGAGTTTAGAGGTACAAAGCTGTAAATTGTAATACTTACAAAATCAATTAAGTATAACAATCTATTTTTTAAATGCTGCTATTGTAGATATAGATTCGAGTTTTAATCAATTTTATTTCATTATCTTTATTATTGGTATATTTTCACAAATTACACAATATTTTGCAACTGTATACTTCAACTGTTTCATACTTGAGCTGGGCTGTGCGAAAGGCGTAAGGCGTCGCGTGGGATTGCCATAAGTCTTCACTGTAGTTGCGGCACCAATTTTGAATGACAGAATTAGTTCTCGAAACTAGTTTACGAAATTAAATACAAAAACTAGTAAACTACAGTAAATACTGCAGTACTGTAGTATACTTCAGTGTGGACTCGCGGTAGACCTACTGACAGTTAACTAGCTGATGGTAATTATAGTATATTACACTGAGCTCAAGATAAGATTCATTATCAGCTGTCTTACTGTGCGACTATCAGATTTAATCGATGGATATTTTATAATACAGTTCTTCTGATTAAGTAAATATAAATAAATACTCATGTTATCTGTCAATTTGTAAAAAAAATGAATTTACGAAATATGTAATTCAGTAAATAATTCATATATTGCGTCATATGGTGTGGTATGGTATTGTAATGTTCATGTATTCAACTATGATAATACGCTATGCGCTTCCTGTTAAATGCTAAATATTTTTACACAATGACTGACCCGGCTATGGTACTTTTGTATTTAATAAACAACTGTTTTGATTGATTACCGGTTAATGATCGATATTGATTTAATTAAAAAAAAACAGTATAAACAGAACCGGTATGTTTTCGTGTGCAGATAGAGTATTTACTGTATAAACATAAGAAGCATCAAAATGTAGTAAAATTGAGAACGTTGTAGCAGCAAATAGAATTAAAATCAAGTGTTACCATTTATTACGTTTCAAGCGTTCAACTAAAACTTTGAATACCTTCTTAATTTTAAATACTAAACTTCTTCGTCTAAAATGGATGGGTTCAGAATGTACTATTTCCAAATAAATCATTAGACAAGGAAGATCTCACTTATAAGAGCTGCCTCTGTTAGAGCTGCAGCAACGTTCACAATCATTCAAGTTGATAAATATTGATATTAGTGTAAACTGCCAAATGTCGTGATTTGATCGTGTAATTATTACATAATGTTAATTAAAATTTAAATAAGATAACAGATTAACTAATGTAAGAGCCAGTAAGAAGATTTAAGAAATCATTCTCTAAAATAATCTCTAAAAACTAAACTTTCAAGTACCTACTTTTTGTGTACCAGCTGTCATTGTTAAATAATTAAGTTTACATAAGTCTGGTCGTGATCTTGTAACTGCATGTTTAAGTGCTAAACATTGTGTTGCTGTAGAGTTTCTGGCCGCATCTTCTCTGCAGTTATAACACATTACGAAACGGTGGTAGATTAAAAAAATAAATATTAGGTACTTTCAATGAGTGATTTTGAAAAACATGTTCTGAAATGATTTATATAAAGAAAAACTTTAGTTTTCCTCATGTTTTGGTGTTGGGATTGTGTGACTCAGGTCTATTATGCACTAATGGACTTGGGTTGTACGATCTCGGAATTGAAACACATTTTCATTTGTATGGATTATTTTGAATAATTTTGACTGAGAACTGACTGTTGGGTAGCTGTGCACCAGGAGGTTGCACAGAATCGGATGGCCGAATGTCGTGATTCGTGATATTTTGTTACTAAATCTTAGTGTTTGTAATAGCAACACATTTAATATTCTATGACATTCAAATTTACTGAAAAATAACCAACGAATGGCTTAAAATGACTTGTATCCAGAGCCGTTCAAATTTGTGTCAGAATCGTTTAAATATATGCTTAAGGTGGCAATATTGACTTTTGTGCCGTTTGGTTGGTACAGAGCGCACTGAAAAATGAAGGGATAACGGTGGAAGTGGTGCAAAAGGTATCGAACAGGCAGTTCTCCAGTTCTCGGCGGACACTCAAAATGAACAGTTGTATTATAAAGTAATTCTAGAATAACTTTAACTAAATTCAGTGAAATTGTAAAAAGTAAAATTTAATAAATTACAAAAGTATTCTAAAGTCTTTCGGAGTTTAATTTCTTCACATTACTTATAGCCATTACGGTTCAAAAGACTAGGACAGACGGACGGACGGACAGCTATCTAATAGGGTACCGTTGGCACCCTTTGGATGCGGAGCCCTAAAAATTTCCTTTGCTACGATTATGATTTATGACTCCTCCAACATATGACCTTGAGTTTATGTTACTGCAATAGAAAGAAAAACCCGTAATCTTCTGGATATTAATGTAATTAGTTGAATCTTGTCAGCACAAAACAAATATTTCGAACAAAACGCAACATCGACAACGGTTGTTACCTTGATCAACCGAGCGTTAACTCGATTTTTCATAATATGTTTACTAATTATTTCTCCGAAGTAATTTGAGAGTGGCTCCACTCGAATGGGACGATGGGCGCGTCACAATGATGCCCAGATTAAACGGATGCCCCTGATATTATCTTACCGCTTACTGCCCTAGAAATGGAATTAATTTGCATTCGTTTCAAAAATAAACGTATGAAACATTGTGGTGTTGGTTTAGTTTTGAGTAAGAAAAAAAACCGGCCAAGTGCGACTCGGACTTGCGCTCGGAGGGCTCCGTACCATAAGAATAATAATTAGTTATTCTATGTCCGGACCACCGTACAATATTACCATAATGTTTTCTCCAGGACTTTTAGCGTGAGCCCGACACACAATTGGCCGATTTTCATTATTTGTTGTTTTACCTTAAATTATGCACTATAATCATCACACCAAGTTTCACACTTTTATACAGGGTCCAACTTAATATGCTGACACTCTTTAAAGGGGATGATCAGACCATCAAACTGAACAACTTTATCTATGGGACCAAAATCGAAATCGCAAAAAAAAAATCATTTGTCCCATACATTTGGCTCGAGTAGGTTTGCAGTTTTGTATGGAGGGGCTGATTTTTTTGTCGCGATTTCGATGTTGGTGCCATCTCTATGACAGTCTCTAAGTTGTTCAGTTTGATGGTCTGATCATCCCCTTAAAAAAGTGTCAGCATATTAAGAAGGACCCAATATTAATCGTCTTTACGATCAAGCCAAAACAATAAACCTTATAAAAACACGTTTCTTGTATGGAGAACCCCCTTAATTTTTTATTTTTTTTAGTACCTAAATAAAAAATAGTAACACATTTTCTGCGAAAATGTCAACTCTCTACTTATTACGGCTCAATAGATACAACCCTTTAAAACTAGGACGGACGGACGGACGGACAGTGTAGGCTTATGAATAGGGCCTCGTTGGCACCCGTTGTGTACGGAACCCTAAAAATAATTTATTTGGTCCAGTTTATCGACAACTTAATTTATCCAAATTTAATTCTTTCTTAATTTATCCAACTAATATATATTATTTATTTATTATTCACAGTACAAGTCATAAGATTATAATTATTTATTACTAGATGACCGCGGCGAACTTCGTACTGCTTTAGAATTTTACCGACACACACTTGGCCGTTTATAGCCTATGTTCATCACGGATAATGTAGCATTCTAATGGTGAAAGAATTATTCAGATCGGTCCAGTAGTTTCGGAGCCTATTTAATACAAACAAACAAAAAATAGTACCAAACAAAGAAACAAAGTACCGCCTGAGAATTAGTTTTTCCAGACATACATTTGGCTATTTTATATAGCCTATGTTACTCAGAGATAAAGTAGTATTCTAATGGTGAAAGAATTTTTTAAATCGGTTAGGTAATTTTTGCGTGAAAGCGTAACAAACAAACTTACATTCGCATTATAAAATATTAGGGATAATAATATAATAATCTAGTGTTTTCCCGCGACTTCGCCCGCACAAATTATATACCAGATTTTAAGTCAGATCATAAGCTATCAAAAAAAAAAGTTTCATCAAAATTGGTTCAGTAGTTTTTGCGTGATGCGCGAACAAACAAACAAATAAACAAACACACAAACAAACAGACAACATTTCTAAAAAAGGTTGATTTCGAGTCAGGGATACCTAAAAACCATATCGTAATTTTTTTTTGTAAATATCTTCAATGTACAGACACACTTCAGGTACAGTTTTATAATAGTTTAGATTAGATTATAGTATAGATAGACTATGAACTAGCTGTATGCTGTATCGTTGCAAATTATTCCATTTGATTCCGACCATAAAATTTGTATTGTTACCTGTTACCTGAACCCGTGACCTTTAACCCATTCTGACCCATAAGAAAAACTTCGTTTATCCTCATAAATAAAGGTGGTATGCCATTTCAGTTGCTCGTCGGCAGCAGCGGGGCGGGCACAGGCGGCGCGGCCACGTCGCCGGACGGCGGGTCCAGCTCGGCGCCTCCCCTGTCGCCGGGTGGGTCCGCCGTGGCCGGGGGCGCCCTGTCCCCAGGCGCGGGCAGCCACGCCAGCACCCCTGCGGCCTCCTGCTGCGACACCCCCCGGCCCATCATCACAGATCCAGTGTCTGGCCAAACGGTCTGCTCCTGCCAGTACGACGGCGCCAGGCTCGCGCTCTCATCGTATCCTCGCCTCTCAAGCGCAGCCGTTGGAGTCTATGGCACTCCTTACCCGTCGACGGATCAAAACCCTTATCCGAGCATCGGTGTTGACAGTTCAGCATTCTACTCTCCTTTGGTATGTACCGACTTGCAATCGCTATAATAATTTGTATCTCAGAGTTAGAGATTAGGCATGATTTATGTCACGATTGTGATGAGATGACTAATTTTTAATCTCTTAGCTATTGATAAAGAAAAGTTAATGACTTTTTAGTGCCATTTATCTCTGATTTTACATTTATAGTTTTATGATGATACAGTTTATTTCACTTATCTTAGAACGGTGTGCAATATTTACGTAGGTAGTAGGTACGAACAGCAAATATTCCCACTTTTCCTGTAGTTTCCTTCAAAGTAGGATGAACAGCGGATTGCAAATTGGTACCAATAGGTCGTTTGCCGTTTGTCCGTATGCGAAGGAAGCAAGGTTTATCGCTCTCAACTGCGCTGCAACGTGTTTGGCTTTTCTGGCGTAGCGTGCGAGGCAACGGCGAACCGGTCTGAGCGCGCTGGGCCAGAAAACCACCGACACCTCGCGGAGCCGGCACCGCCGCCGCCGCCCTGTCACGAAACATTAATATTTAAACCCAAAAATACATTCTAAAGAGACCGCTATTATTATTGCAATTACATTATATCTCTGGTCAACTCTAAAGGAAGGGAACATATCCCTTTATTTAAAATGTTCACACAAATGTACTTTTCGACTTTATTGAGCGATACTAAGTTATTTCGTGAAAAAACGATTCTATGGACGTACTTTCATATGGAGCTGAATATTAAGTGAACGCAATTTGTGGTAACATGTAGAATTGCTGGAACTACTGTTCGGTTTAACACCTTGTCTGAGTAAAGGGGGACAAATGGGCGGCCGCTCTATATGCGGCAGCCGTAATCCCTATAAGGGCCTATAGTCGCGAAAGAATCGAACGCAACTCGACTACTGTCCTTGTTAGCTCGTTACTTTGTGCAAAATCCAGCTTAACAAAATCTGTATTTAACAACAGAGGATTATTCGTTTAAAAGAAATTGTATTCGACTCAGACGATTGAAACGGCTAACGTAAAGCACGTGTGATATCCTTTAAATCCAGAAAATCCTATCGAACGAGAAATGATCCTTTTTTGTGTGAAATGTTAAGAGGAAGTTTCTCGCCTTAATCCTGAAGTGTTGAAACGTTCATAACGGAAGTTTTCACCGAGCGTGCGAGTTGGCTCCGTTATCATATTTTGTTCTGTTCTTTGTTTTAGTGCCTTTCGTCGCGGTTTACATATTATTATGATGTAGCATAATGTTTGGTCTTAATTTGTAGATTGCAACCAAGATAAGGGAACCTTAAATTACCTATTCAAAAGAATTCACAATTTAAAGAAATTATGAGTTCGTTCAACTCGTAATTATAATATCATGTGGCAACGTGTAGGTAATTGTGGATGCATCCTAAATCGTCGGCAGTGAGATCTCTATCTGTCATTGTATTTAACGAGGTTTGTGGTACCTACCTACGCTTCTGTGACCCTGTGCATGGCTAATAACAGGTGTTCAAATGTATGTACAGTGTCATTGTGTGCCCTGTGCCTGTGCTCATACTCATACCAAACCCACGAGCACGACAAGCCCGGCCGGTTCCGTGCAAGCGACAATTTAGCGAACAATGACGACGCTCCGCCACAAATACACTCGCTGTTTCAGGCAATGTAAGTCTTCATTAAGCCTCGTTCGAAAATCGTCCCTATACAAAAGGTACAGGGTGTTATATCGCGCGGACTACTCGTCAACCATTTGCGAAAGTACGAGGAAAAAATATGCAACTGCCATTTTAGTACCCGAGCGACTCCGGTGGCGCCGTCTGTTCGAATTGCGACTTACTAACAATACATGCAGCGCCATCTTTTATCTATTGTACGCCAGTGATAATCAATACAAAAGGTTAGTGTAGGCACATACCTACGATATTTTATGTAAATGTAGATTTCTCTCAAAACGATATAAACCATTTTATAATAAACTTGGAGGCTTGCAATTTTAATGAATTCAGTATAAACTAAATGTTCACGAGTATAAAGGGGAGGCCTTTGCCCAGCAGTGGGATGAAATAGGATAAGGAAAAAAAAATGCACCACGAACGTAATGATTTTGAATAAAAGATACGAATCTTTAATGCGAAAGATAATAGATTATGTTTATTAAAGAATTAACCTGTTTAAAATTCAAAGAGTAAATTTTAACACGAAAGGCAATAAAAACAATTAAATATTAAGGGCCTGTTTCACCAATTCTGGATATTATGTTCTTGTTAGCGTATTTGACAGATAATTTGACATACCTATCTTTCATACGAAATATGTCAAATAAGCTAATAAGAACTTAATCAGAAGTGGTGAAACAGGCCCTAAGAGATTTAACAAATTGCCAGCAAGCGAAAAGCGATCCAATAAAATAATTCGTCATCAGTAGAATGCACATGCACCGTCCCGCGATGCATCTCTCATTCGTTATTGCAAACGGAAATATTCGACCCCTTTCCCCGCACTGCACATTATAACCAACTGATAGACATACGACTGCGACATCCCAAACGACATCGTGAAGTGTCACAGCACGTGACTACATCGCCCTTGATGTTCTAAACAACGGTACTTCATTACGTATATCATTCAAAAGATAATCTAACGTTAAACTTCTACGCTCCTTTCGTTATCGCGACCAAATTAAAAAGTTCGATAAGACAAAACGGGGAGACGAAAAACGCGAGAAGACCCCGTCCGACTATAAAAACGTAACAAAATGCCAATTTAAATACATCACTAATCTTAAGTCAAAGAGAATAAGTTTAGAGAAGAGACCAGAAATTCAATTAAAAGGGCGGTGGAGCGAGAGCCGCGTTGCGCAGGAGCCGCTTGCGGGACAGAGAGGGAAAAAATAAATAAAAGTAGAGAGAAATCAGGCGAATTGAGAATAGCCATTAAGGTGTTAATGAGGGTCTTATTAAGCCGTCTCCTCCCTGTGGGTGGTCTGTCTGTAGTGTTCGCTTTGTTCATTAATCACTTCAGATTAAGTTCCGACCTAATTATCAAATATTAAGAGAGTAACAATGGATTCTGCAGTTTACAATGCGCTATATCAAAACTGAACCACTTTGCAATCGCAATAGATAGGTTTCAGAGATAATAAAATACTTTATTGTAAGTATTTACTATATCGATAACATCAAAGAGACTTTTAGATAGTCTAGGACTAAAATTTTTACAATCTCAGTCATAGTTATTATGCTACTGGACGTACTAAGAAGTTGTTGGGTTTCTTCTGACTTCATGTGTATTTAAATTGTACGACCTCTTTTAGAAATATTATCACTCAGTTGCAGAAACGCTTATTAAAGTTAATTCTCCATTAAATCTCTTGCTGTAACTTTTGGTCTTCTTGATGTAGTAAAAGCTAGCAAGAGATTTAATGGAGGATTAATTCTAATGAGCGTTTCTGCAATTGAGTGTAAGTCTGTTATTTACTGTTTTATCACACAGCTTAAAGAATATACCGCGCCATGTTGTAGAAACATATGGACATTTTTGTGGGAGCATAAATATAGAGTTGCAATTATATTTAAATCCATCTCTCTTTCGCCGATTAATTAGTCACTAGCGACCTTGCTGTTGACTAATGGCCGCAACTCCTTTTTATTTTCTCTCTAATTAGTTCAAATTGGAATGAAAAAGAATTTATGTCTCGAAGGGAACGGTTAAATACATTCGTATATTTATAGGGTTTAGGCTCGTATCTTGCGTTAACACGTTGTGACGAACATGTGCGACCCATTCAAAGTTATGTTCTAGTACATTATGTGTTCGCCCTTTAATCCTATACAAACTGGGTTTGTTATTGTAAAATTTTGTATGTATAGGATGTCTAATAATATGGTATCATTTTTGTAATGACAATGTAATGCACCTACCTATAATTGTGATTATATACTGAGATATATAAGTAACCATTGCTTTTATACATGACGCAATATTGCCGTTGAACGTGGGTGGGCTTATCTGTAACATCGACGATTTGACATAAATGCGTTATAGTAAGATTATGTGACGACTGATAAAATGTTGTGAGGTACCGCCTCGCCGTGATTGACACCCTGCGTGTTTACAGTGTGATATGGTGACGTACACGGCACTTCTGTATCAGCGTTATCTACCAGTCATATAGGCGTTTTAACGATACCGTCTAAACGAAAGATGGTTGACTTTGCGACTAAAAACACATAGTTTATCGGTCAATAATATCCATTAAATTTTATCGAAATTCCGTACCTATATCTGACAGTTGGTCTACTTTTATACAGTTATTACATATTATATACCTACAAAGTTTATTATCTTACATTCATTTCAATTTTGCATTTATTCTTGGTAGGTAACAAATAGACAGACGTTAACATAGTAAAGTACGAACTAACACAAGTTTAATATGTGTGAATGGAGTTAAATGGTTTGTGTTTCAGTCGAGTTGTTATTTTAGCATAATAATCATTTACAAACAATGACCACGGACCAACCCCGCAACCCTCGTCTCACCTCGAAAGCGTTAATTGCTCCGCAAATATACTCATCTTCGCACTAAGCGTTTACTTGCCGACTTTAATGACTGGGCAAACAGTCGCGCGGTCGCGCGGTCAGCCGCGTCCTGCGGCTCGGACGGTGATAAATCAACGGATTTTCCCCGATTTCCCGGCGTCCCGCGGCGTCGCTCCCTCGGTCCACTCCCGCGCCACTCTTATAAATTACCTACACGCTTTCACTATAAATCAAACAATGGCCACGCTAAATGTATTTACTATTGTTTGAATACACTTCGAACACCACTATCGTGACCGATGTCCGTGTTAATGCATAGTTCATTCAGCGATCATTTTTGTGTGCCCGATACATCGACTCGGCAGACATTAGTCAGCAGTCTTGGACGGTACAGGAAATTTGTTACTTATACGTCCCTTTGTTTTGTCCGGAACCTGAGGGTATTATGACCGTTTCGCGTGGAAGCATTCCGATAAATCTTAAGCGAAAAGTTTTACCACTCGCCTGACCAAAGGAAGTCGTCTAATGCGAGATAATTGAAAGTTTGGTAAGAAATTGATGAGGGTGTCCGGCTAACTGGGTTTTGTAAATGATTATAGTCGTATCGACGTGCCACTCACTAAGCTATCTGTGACCATTTAAAAATATAAAGGTGCTTATTGACCGTTATCTCGGCCGGAAGTTAAAAAAAATGTGATCCAGTCGTAGGTAATTTTCGTCCGCACCACTAACTTCGACCATCGTCGCGCTAAGCTTTAGCCGGACAAAAAAAACAAGGTGTCGATTTAACATGAGATAGCCTTTAACTACATTATTATTTAATTTTAGTTTGTTTTATAGTTTCGTAGCTCTGCGTGCTGAACGGAACCCAATTTGCCCATAAACAATATTATGTTAATGCTATGGAAATTGTATTCCCCTTATAAATAGATTTATATTTCTGATGAAACATTCAAATCGTAGTCGCAGGTAAGTAAATTTACCAAAGTTACTACAAACTGTTTAATTTAGTATCGATTCGGACTATTCGGAGACAAAATGAATTTAATTAATTAATTTCTCGATGATTATGCGTCCTAGTTACCAAACTGTAAAGGGCCAACTTCAATAAATAACAATATGCACTTCACTATAACATTTTTGACATGACATCTTTGTTATCCAATTTTGTGCAAAAAACGCACAATTACCTGAGAAATGAAAGAATTTAACGACCGTTTATAATATTATGACACTATTTCGTTACAAAGCTTATTTTTGATCGACGAGCAGAGACCACCGGGGTTCTCTGGGCTCTAATTCAGAATGGAATAAATGATACGTCACTGACAACAATGAAGAAGTCTCTGCGTGCGAGAGAAGCGCTGAGCCACATTGTACGTTCAGCGGAAAATAATCGCGGAGAGGCGCTTTACAGTTGGTGAATTTGGAGTGAGTTTTTTGCGAGTTATTGTAGCAATTCGGACAGATGTCACGGACAGGGAATCCGCGACAACAAAAGCGCCCCGGGGGCGCATTGTCCTCTCCTCCCCGACCTCCCCGTTCCAACCATTAACACTGACACCTCTACATTTTATTTTGTATCAAAATAATACATATAATTTATTCATCTTTATTTAGCTATATTCACTTTAGAAAAGGTTATTGCTCTAAATGGTTTTTAATGTCCTTATTTTATAAGTAATTTATACGTCGAGTCAGGCTTTTACAGCTGCGTTTTAACCCCCCAATGATGGCTATTAGCAAGACATCAGATAAATACGTTATACGATAAACGCGGGGTCCCGGAAACTCTTATGAGCTGTCGTTCGCCCTATTGAATGTTAAGTTGTTAATTTAACTTATAGTGCTTTCTATTGAATTATATAATTTTTGAATAGCGGCAACGCGTATTCAGTCAGCAATTAGGTAGGAGTATAATTTATTGCGGTTTTGTAGCTACGGAGTGGAGACAGTTCAGTTACGAAGTTCACTTTGAAGTTAGTTGCGGAGTGGTTTCGGATCGGGATTAAGAGTGAGGTTTGTGCGGTGCGGTGTGCGCGGAGAGACTCCTCTCCTCTCCTCTCCTCTCCGGGTCTACCGCCGGGGCGACCGCGACCGCGAGCGCGGCGCGACCGACGCGACGACCGAATCAATCACGGAGACTCAATAATTGATCGGCGAGGGCTCCATCTCCCCCGACCTAATTACCTCTCTCTCCCTCCATACGCTCACGGCTCATTAAGGACCGTCTGTTGTTTGTTCTAATTAAAGCGGAGCTTTATCGGTCTCGGGCCTCTGTCTAATTGATATCATTGCCAGCGTTTACGATCATTGAATTACGGCGGCCGCGATCGGTTACCGTCGGGTTTGGCAGTTAAATGTGACCGCACATTGTCTCTGTTTTAGCTCCAATTGACTTGTTTAATCCAGGTTAATCGTTTATTTATTTATGTGGGACCAATCAGCGGTTCGTCTAGCTCTATATGCACTGTTTGATCTAATTAGGAAATAATTTATTTGTACCAGTTGCATTTTAATTCTTGTGCAAGTGCGACTCATCCACTATATTTGATTAATCTTACTACTATTTGTACAATGTTTTATCCATCTAACTTAATTTGTTCAGTGCTACATTCCATCTAAACTCTACTCTAATGGACTAACAATAAAATCATCGAAGTATCGGTAGGTAGGTACTTCGATGAATGTCGGTCTCTTGCTGGTAGGCCACAGGCCGACATATGTTTATCAAAGTCATGATAGGTATTAGGTAGGTACATATCAAAAAGAGTTTTGAGACACAATAATATTAGGTTAGGTCTACGCGACATCATCTTATAGCCTTGTGGCTCTGGCTTAGAATGGATCACCCCAATTCTTACGATTAAAGGATTAAAGGTTTTGGGCCAGGTCCATGTGGGCGAAAGGCTACCCACCTATCACCTTTTGACACGTCTGTCCATCCCGAAAATTAAAATTCTAAATGTTACGACTACATTCTTAAACCAAAAGTTGATAGTTGTAGATGTTTCTGACCACCCCAAAAGGGTTTACAGTGCAACAATGTGGGAGACAGAGCGTTTACTAATGTACTTTTTGGTGTAAGCCTCCCTAAGTGAATTCTTCACAACGGCAGAAATCAGGTCACATCTAAAAGTCACAAGTAGGTAGACAGGTAACTAGATGACAAAATATAAGTAATGGCAATAATATGGGTATAGTATTATAATTACAATTTCTCGGAAATTCACGGAATTGCACCTGATTAAATTTTGTTGTGATTAACTATTATAATCAAAATTTTAAGTGCATTCGAGAACGATTTTGTATTCTAATTTCAGTCAACAACTTAATTTCCAATAATAGCCAATAATAATAACGAGTTATAAAAAAGTAACGTTTCTGATTAAGAACACAATATCATGCATAATAAAATAACATTAACTCGATTCTGGCGAAATAACGTTTAGTCTTTGAAGTGGAAAATAACCAATTTCGTTTAAATCACAACCTAGCAAATCTTTGATACCCGTGAAATTGCCGTAACGAAATAAATGTTAAATAAAACGTAAAATAAAATTATTGTGCCTCCACAAACAAATAATTGGAACGGGGACGTAGCTACGTATAGCCAAAGCGCCCGCGCCCGTTGTCGGTTGCTGCTCGTTTTATGGCTTATTTGGGGGAAAGCTTTATTGAACTTAGCCACGTTGTTTCCCTGTCCTTCAAATACAACCCTTAGCTTGTACAACATAGGATTTGGATTCGGCCAGCCGCAACCGATTGCGTCACCACCGTGCGGCATGAAATGACTTTTTCGTTTGTATTCGCTCTTTATCCACTTAGAGTCATTCTTTTTTCCACTCGCTACAATTCACTTTCAGATTTTGCTAGTCGCACTCGGTGTCGTTATTATTTTATTGCATGAATAATATTTTGTTTCTCTAAAATAGTATAAATAAATTACTAGGCTACAGTAGTACTTTCAGATCTTGTAAACGATACATTATTTTAGCAAATTAAGAACTATTTAATGCATAATTTAAGAACAGTTCGTGGCACTTACAATTTACTTAGTCGTAGAACTTTCGCGTTATGTGTATATACCTATTAAGTATGTGCCTACATATTTTATGGAGCAGAAAATGGTATGAGCAAACACGACAGACAAGCCAAGTAAAACGAAAGCTTTAACTGCTCACAGTAGCCAGAAAGCTGAATCGTGGAATGATGAAGTATAGGCGATTTGGCAGTGCGGCGGGCCGACGTGGCGGCTCGGCGGCGCCTCGGGCAAACCCCGGCGCCCGCGCTAGCTCAATAAGCGGCTTCCAGCCACCGATGGGGTACGAATTTATGAACCGTCAAATAACTTATCACCAGTTTAATGCAATGAAATAAACGAGCCTTATTTATGAACCGCACCGATCACTCGATCGTGAACTTGGTCTTTTTTTGTTTCTAGGGTCGCGGCCGTCCTAGTTGGCTTTTATTTATGGATCTAGCAGCGCGTGTGAATAACGTTAATAGTAGGGCCGGCCCCTTTGCTACTGTTTATATTTATTTGGGGTTGGTGTAATGAGTCTATCTGGCGCACTGACTCGCCAACTCTGTGGAGAATTGATTCAAATGTTGTTAAATTCAGTCTTACGGAAAAGGGGGATGAATTGGCCGGGATAACATTTTTAAGGGTTAATAAATGAGCTTTATCACGTCGTTAAATATAAGAAAATACTCATTAATAGCTACTTGTGACTTTGGAATACTATAAAGTCAGTAAGATTACAGGTAATGATGGGTAAAAAAGCCTACAAACTGCTCAGCAATTTGGCGATATTAAAATTTGTAAACTTAGATGTAAGATTCTGAAACTAAGAAATAAATAAGAATATAGAAATATCGAACAGAATAAAAATGACAAAAAACTGTTTCACAAAACGACTATAATTTTTGCATCATTTCGTGCACATTGCACGAAAGTGCAAATTTTTGTGAAGTGAAGTTGCAAGTGAAAATATTTCTGAAATCTGAAATATTTAAGGTCTTTTTTAATATGCTAGACGGTTTTTTCAAGAGATGATCAGACCACCAAACTGAACAACATTCACTATGCGACCGATGTCAAAATCGCAGAAGTATAAATCTGCTCTTTCATACAAAACTGCAATCCAACTCGACTCAAATGTACGAAACAGCATTTTTTTTTTGCGATTTCGTTTTTAGTCCCATTAAGAAAGTGGTTCAGTTTGATGTCCGATCATCCTCTTAAAAAACCGTCAATATATTTAGTTGAACCATGTATATGAAATTATAACAACTCAAAATGAATAGCGTCATAAATGTGATGAAAGCGGATATAGATAAATACATAAATAATATAGGTAATCAGTACCTATCATTAATGTTCGGGTAGGCAGCAGGCACGTGCCTCTCGACCCGCTAATGCTGGGGGCGAGACAATCATCAGTCATAGTTAGCGAACCTCGGAGGGCACCAACCACCGCACTACCCTGTCACTGCCAGGAAAAGGCGCAATTTTTATCTCAGCCGTACAAAAGAGTTGCCCACAGAATTTGTCACCGGCTTATTTTGTGAGGGAGTCGAAAGTGTAATGTTAACAATGATAGATATTAATGACAACGTAATCTACATAGTTCCTTACTTCGGTGAGTTGGTTCAGAATTATCTCAAGGGAGTGGGATGCAGTACCTATTTAAGTAAACTATAGTGGACCCCTCAGCATCACAGCTTTTCCCGTTTTGTTTCCATTTGGAAATTTGCATCCTAATTAGTTTGAATTATGATAATTTCTTTTCTCAGTAGGGACCTAAGCACAGTAGGTACTGTTCAATGTAGAGTTCTAGCTTCGGAAACGTCCAAGTTTGGTTGATTTTAGAAAATTTCCCCATAAATATACATTTCTTCTTAACTGTTTTGTTTCAATAGCTCTTTGGCATTGATTTTTGAAACAGTTCTATCACAGATCCTCTGTGGTTCTATGTCAAAAATCGTTTTCTTTTTTTCAGTAAATTGCTAAAAGCTAAAAACAAAACACGAACGGTTCTGAAGCTTGAACTTCATTTATAAGTAATTCGGGTCGTTTTAATACAAAGCAAGATGTGCAATTACCTACTGAGATATTCCGTTTCTAATAAACAAATGAGACCAGCTTTCAAGGAATACATTTTTATTTTTAACGAATCACACGTCATTGAAGCTTTACGTTGTATAATTTACATTCCTAATTAACAGTCGGGTAAAATCATGTCTCGTATAATGAACACGGATGTTCTTAATATGCTGACGTTTTTTTCAGGGGATCATCAGATTATCAAACTAAACAACTTTATCTATTAGAACATCGCAATCGCGAAGAAAATCTGATGTCCCATACATTTGGTTCGAGTAAATAAAAAAAAAAAAAAAAAAAATTTACGCTCACAGGCACATACATTGTAATGATCCCAAACTAGCACTAAAGGCTTTTATTATGGAAACCATACAATAACGGCACGAACATATAACATCCATGACCGAACCGGGATTCGAACCCAGGACCCTGGTTTGGCAGTCCGGCGTGGTAACCATTACACCAACCGGTTCGAGTAGGTTTTGCAGTTTTTTATGGGACAGCTGATTCTTTTTGCGATTTCGTTTTTGGCCCCGTGGAAAAAGTTGCTCAGTTTGATGGTCTGATCGTCCCCTTAAAACACTACAGACTTAACACAGATCCAATAATAGGTACATTTGCATTAAAACCTGCAAAACACCATTATAAGCATTGAAGTAAGCAGCCTTGACGTCTCTTACAATAATTACAACTACAAATGACAAGCAGACAATTTGTCTGAGCAATGAAACGTACAAACGAGCTGTTTAGCTGGTACAAGTAAAACTACCGGTCTAGAACAATAATTAAGCTATTATCTCACAATAGTTTGAATGCTAATAAGGAATGTTAATAGGTGTTTATTTTCCTTTCGTAATGGCGTGAGGGCGACTGGCGTTATGCTCCGACCAGTGTTTACAGTTTTTGTACTCGTATTAATTATAGGAACAGAGTCTTGCGTAAACTCTTGCAACGACAAATGTTTGTAAGAGATCCTCTATGACATGTAGTACAGGGTGAAATTGATATCATTTGCATCCTTTTGATTCAAGTGTGAGTCTACCCATAGAACTGAACCGCTTTTACTATGGGAGCAAACCGGTCGGAGCAAATAAAATCAGTTGTTTCATACTAAACTGCAACGCTTATTCAACTGAAATGTATGCAACAGCCGGTTTTTTTTTTGCTCCGTTCCGATAATAAAAGTTGTTCAGTTTGATGGGTAGACTCTTAGTTTAAAAAGATGCTAATAATATCAATTTCAACCTGTATATTCCCCTCTAAAAGTCTATAATCATCTTCATCTCTCTCTAGCTCCATCGATTTTACCTCAACCAATTTGAAATATAGGCCAATTCAAAACTTTGCCACGCCAATTTTATTTTTAGTTCTGTTCCACAAAATCGGTTATAAGGTTTCAAAATGGTTAACTATACTTACGTTAAATTTATTCACTAAAAAATAGGCATGTGACAATACAGAATTCGCATTACAGTCGATTCGAAGTCAAATCAAACATCTTGACGAGTGAAAACAGGTACTTACTACAACAGCAAATTAATACTGACTTCATGAACAGACATGAAGCCAGCGTTGTACTGTCGTCTACATATGTAAGCTCAAGTACGCTCCTAAAGTAGGGAATTTCACAGAAGTTCAAAACAATAATAATAAAAAAAAAAGTAACGAAGACGAACAACCTTAATTTCAGTAATAATAGATACATATCAGTTTTTCTTCCTTAAAACAGGGGGACAAATAATATTGTTCTTTTTATCCAGTTATCGCGCGTCGCAACCAGTGCTCCATATGTATCATAATGCTTTTCATTTTATTATCAGAGGAGTCGGTGCAAAGCGCATTGGGGGACGAGACAAGGGTTGTCAGTTATCGTTCACACTTTTAATTTAGTTGCTCCTAATGTATGCGAATATCTGAGTAAAAGAGGGTACCCTAGGCGCGTTTCCCTCCCGCACTCACTGGCTTACAGTTAAACAACTACCGCGAGGGTGCGTAGGCCTTAATAGTTTTCCCCTCAGTATCCATACATTATGCAAATACGCTAGTGATATGTCAGACCGTACACTTGGGACTTTTATTGTTGTTCGTGAGTTTATTCCCTTTTATTAAGTTAACTTTAATTAAATTCAAGTCGGCGTATTTGTTAGGCCGATTGACTGAAAGGAATTATGCGTTCAGATTTATAAGCTTACAAGAGCTCAGTGATAGAGTGCTCTTGTTAATAAAGTAAATGGTTTGTTTTAGTTCTTTCTTTACTTATAGCTTATGTTATACCTAGGTGATCATTTGAGTATAGTATTTCCGAGAATTTATAAGAAAAAATCATGCTTTATAAAAAACCGAATTTATACATTTCAGTGATCAGATCATCAAACTGAACAACTTACTCTGTGAGAACAACATCGAAATCGCCTTAAAAAATCTGCTGTCCCATTCATTTGGGACGAGTAAGTTTGCAGTTTTATATGAGACAGTTGGTTTTCTTTTTGCGATAATAACGGTATTTAGTGATCGGGGGCACGGCAGTGCTCCTGCCAAGATGAGCCATAAGACTTATCACTAAGAACTGCTTTCTTCCTTTAGAGGTAGAGGCAATGATAGGTAGAGGAATACGAAAAAGGATTGGCATGTTGTGTTTTATATTTTTCCATACATAAAGCTAGTAACAATAACTAATAATAGTAACTATAGGTAAACCCATATATTTACAACATAAGCAGTGAAATATTCAGGAGTAAAGATATTAATGAGAGATTTAACAAACACATTGTTGCTACACGGACGAAAACAAATCAACTTTATCTAACTTTGCAGTTCCAGAGAACGAGGATCCCTTCAAAATAACATTGTTACATTCGTTGTTTATCTTATTACAATCCTAACAGTACCGAAACGAAGTTCCAAAGCTCCAAATGAAATAAACTGTATCAAACGACAATATGGTGTCGGAGTGCCGGCGGCGTGTTTGTTCATTGTTTCGTGCGGTGTTTCAGAGCAACCCTTACGCGCTGAAGGAGGGCGGCGGAGAGATGTCTGCGTGGACGTCAGCGGGCCTGCAACCCTCTGGCGGCTACTATCCCTACGACCCCACGCTCGCCGCCTACGGGTAAGTCCCCAGGGTACCACATGCCCCCGAGGTCCATCGCCCGCGCCACTTTAGATAAAGCCCACGCCACGCCGCGCACGGATTAACATAATACCTCCCTATCGAGACATCTAATAGATTGCAATGCGAAAGGCTCATGTTTGTACTTGGCGACTAGCTTTGACTTAAATGAATTTTGTTATTTTGTGCAAATGTATCCCCTTTTCTGTTTGGGTGCGTATTGAAGTGATTAATGGATTAGCTACAGTTTTTTCGTGTGATAAGTCTGAAGGTATCATTATTAATCAAAATGTGCTGATCAAAATTTTTACTTAGTTTTTATACCATCAAATCATACACCTGATGTTGTTGCTAGTTTTCTTGGGGTTTCGCATTCAGTATCTTATTGTGATAAAACAAACTAATTACTTATAGCGTTCATGAATGACGTCATCGGATCGTGACACTTATCAATCGGCATGCAATAGGAACACACCTTGCCTTTTTAGTGTCTCATTAATTGAAATTTTTTTGTAATTTATACCATCACTAATCGCGATAAAATTAAATGTCACAAAAGCGCAAACGAGGTATTATTTCCATGGTCGGTTATTTCCGTTGCATTTACCTGTCTATCTTATCTATAAACAATGTTGCAATGAAAATGATTAATTAAGGGAAGGGCAAAATGTATGTGTCGTTGTTCTAGTTTTGCGTTATGCAACTTTTATCACAAAGCATATTTTAGTTTTTTCATAAAAATTAATTTTACATGTCAAATTCACTACGAAAGACACGATACAACGTATAAGTGATTTCGTATAGTCTATAACTCACTATGGAACTCTAGTACAGTGGTCAACCAAATAATTTAACCAATGAAGTGACAAATATTAGGGGAATACGTATGCCACATGTATACAAAACGTTATGCCGTTGAAATGAGGTTTTGATAATCCATTTAAACATTCAGCTGCAAGTCAGTACCGATAACAGCACTCCCAGCCCTCCTGGACGTGCGTGCCGGCCACAAGGGACAAATGACCGCGTAACCACTCCCGTAACACTGTCCCACTTTAACACAAGCCCTACTGACAAGAGCGAAAGAGAAGAATAACAACACATCCATTTCGCGCTAGAGCCTGCTTAATTCACAGTTTTTTCCTTAAAAGTGACTCGATTTACGACAGTGACGCTTTGAGTTAAATTATGATCTCCACCAGTCCAAAAGGGGAAGCGCCCGAGTATTTCAATACTCACATTTATATCTGTTTGGAAAAACACAAATAAATAATATCAAGAACAGCCATCATAACACTGTCATAACAATGTATTATGTGAGCGCATCAATTAAATAGAAGTTTCACGGCGCACTTGAAATTTATCCGCCCATGAATCAACCTGAAACTGCCAGAAAATAAAAACAAATCATGATACATCAAAGCAAAGTTATGCTGACAATTCGGCTCCGCTCGACTTAATATATAGCAAGCGGTGCGTTATAATCTAAAAATAATTAGAGGCGACATTAGTTTTTATGCGTAAAAAAGACGTAGATACGGGACGTGCACGGAAATACATCGTGATATATGGCGCCCTCGATGCCGTCTCACAATTGTTCACTAGACTATGCTGTACAGGGTGTAAACTTAAATAAGTATCATATAGGTACTTTAGGGCGGGCTTCAGACCATCAAACTGAACAACTTTCACTATTGGACCAACATGTAAATCGCAGAAAAAACTGTTGTTCCATACATTTTTTTCGAATCGCGTTTGACAATTTATTTGGAACAGCTGTTTTTTTTTGCTATTTCTGTGAAGTATGAAGTAAGTATGTATGTAATGTATGAAGAAATCCGCAGAAGAACCAGAGTAGCTGACATAGCCCAAAGAATTGCTAAACTAAAGTGGCAGTGGGCGGGGCACATTGCTCGCAGAACCGATGGCCGATGGGGCCGGAAGGTTCTCGAGTGGCGGCCGCGTACCGGAAAGCGCAGCGTGGGTAGGCCCCCCACACGGTGGACCGACGACCTGGTGAAGGCGGCGGGAAACCGTTGGATGAGGGCGGCGCAGGACCGGTCGTTATGGCGATCCTTGGGGGAGGCCTATATCAAGCAGTGGACGTCCATCGGCTGAGATGATGATGATGATGATGATATAACGCATAAGTTTACATCCTGTATAGGATTATCTGCATCACACATCAAAACACATCAATCATTGGGAGGATAAAATTAGTAGAACTAAAAAATAAAGTTATAAAACTTAAAATTAATTGCGAACACATAATAAAACATTAAATTTGCCGTCGTCGCTGCGAAACTATAAACCTTTAATCAGCAGACAATATTCATTCATTTGCAAATGAAATTACTTTTACAACTGCCAACAAAATTGTTGTACAATATTCATTTCAAAGGAAAAACTTCATAAGAGTATAATAAAACGTTCCGGGGGCCGCAATAAGTTAGCAGGACCGAATAAATGGCCGGACAAAGAAACAAGTACGGCGAAAAGTGTATAAGAGCAACAAAAGTTGGCCGCAACTGTAGGCTCACTTCAGTTAAGTATCGTTGGCGTATTATTTGAAACAGCCTGTAATCTGCCACGCCCGCCGCGCGCCGAAATGAAAAATTACTCAGTTATTTTTAACACAAGAGTCGAGCACAGAAAACGTACAAAAATTAGAGAAAAGAGACGAGGGAGCACTTGTCCCGCTCCATTGAGATCAAAATACGCAGGAAATTACTGCGCCCGGAGCGAATACTCCAAGGGAATTATTTGTGTGCCAACGATTTGGGCCGTTACTTTTAAATAAACCAAATAAGCAATGGTTTTTAACGAGACCTGGAGTTCAAACGACACTTTTTGTAACGGGAGTTTATTGTAAAAACGGTCGTGAGAAGCATAATAGCAGTTGCTTATATAAAGGCGTCGTATGTCTAAATAGAGTAGGTACTCTTATGTATGATCATGCTGCAACAATTGACATTATGAGTGTGTATTTCAATGTCAGCTTCTTACTTCACAATCTTTAATTTACGCGCATTGTTTGAGAAAAGCACTATACAAGCCTTGGCCACAACTAGGCGTTGATGGACTTATGTATGTGTGCCTCGGCTTCGCCTCGGCCCAAATTTACACGTTCATCCATCAATGCCTCTTTTGCTGGCCACTGCAGTAATGTACTATAATTCTATAACTGTGATTAATTTTTTGTCCCAAACTATTCACAGCACACAAAAACATAAAACTAGATTTTCCGATAGGTATAATACCTATCGGAAAATCTAGTTTTATGTTTTTGTGTTGTTAGACCAATAATTGGTCTCACAATTTTATATTGTTTGATATAAGTTGTAAAGAAAAATCACATTTTACAGAGATGGGTGGCTTTTTCTTAGAGCCTGTTTCACCACTTCTGAATAAGTTCTTGTTAGCTTATCCGATAGAATTTTGACATAATTTCATACAAAATATGTCAAACTATCTGTCGGATAAGCTAACAAGAACTTACCCAGAAGTGGTAAAACAGGCTTGCTAATGTTTAACTTCAATTACAAGAAAGCTGCTTATTAGTATTATACACTTGTGGAATGTATTTGCAATGAATCTATCAATGTGTGGTGGTAATTGATTGTAGGAGACGCCACGGTATTAGCTTGGTCCGTGAAGCGTTCAGTAATCTGTTAATTAATGTAGGTACCTAATGATATCTAGTTGTCTGATTAGCTATCTGTCAGATGCGTTACATCAATCATCGGACCAGACGAATCAATTAGTACGTCATGAAACGGTGTGAGAACATTAGTAGTTAGATTATAACTGTTAATTTTAACAGTTAAACGAGTTACAATTGACTTGATAAGATTCATATTCAAATATCAAGTAACACATGACAAATGTTCGTCAGCTTATTCGTGTTAGTACCCGTAAGTACCTACCTACATTTAAAGCATTTGCAATGCAAAACAAAGAATTTTCTTTCTTAAATTCACATTTCCACTACTTGCAATTTGTGAATCAAATTAAAGATTGAAAAATTAAGTTTCGGGCGGGACTTGAACCCGCACTCTTCCAATCCACCGAAAATAGCACAACATGGCTGTAACATGTTTATAATCAATAATATTCAAAATCCGTGGTGGTCCAGTGGCGAGTAACCTTGCCTGCCGTGCAGGAGGCGATGGTTCGATCCCCGTCCAGGCAGACTCGTACCAATGAGTTTTTCGGAATTTATGTACCTACGATTTGTAACACCACTGGCTTTTCGGTGAAGGAAAACATCGTGAGGAAACCTGCATGCTTCAATTTCGAGGCATGTATTGTACCCACTGTCCATTATAAGTGGCGACGGGCTCACCCCCCGTCACACTGGACAGAGTTTCGGTACTACTGGTGAAACGTGGATGTTCTGAGGTTTCAGAATATCACTGACTACCCCCTCGGGGAATATAGTCGTGAGCATAGGTTTCTTAGGGAAAGTTGGTCAGTATCATGGGTACAATCACCCCTTAAAGTAATGCAACAGTTTTCCCTTACACCTGGTATAAATACATGCATATTTCAATCACATTTTTTTTAAATATATTTTTGAAGTTATGTAGTGTTCTAGTGTAGGTGTGAATGTAGATTGTAATAGTATAGTATAGTATAAGAAGAATAGTATAGTAGCTACTACAGTGAAAATGTTTTAATTATTTGCAGCAATACCTACGTCTCTGTGCTCAATAAGGAAGCATTATACATTTGCATTGGATTTAAACAACAGCTTCGTCAAAAATGACATCTCCGCTTAATCCATATGCCCTTAACTTGATAAAACATACCTACGCTGAACAACAACATAAAACGGTACAACAACAAAATAAACGCAACAATCCCGCTCCAAAACGGCTCGACTGGCACTTCTGTTACGAATCCTAATTCTAATACGACCCGAGCCTCCCTCGAGGGGAGGAGGGGATGCATTACTTATGTACGCGTATTCGTACATAACGGTACGGTTTACGGGGGAGGGCACGTAGAGCCCGCAATTCCCCCAAGCGGGCAGATCGTAAACCTCCGATACCGCGAATTGAATACCCGGCGCGCTCAAATATGTAGCACTGCTTGTACGTCTGCCCAACCGCATTGAGAGCCTTCTATCAACATTTTCTTCTGTTCAGCAGCTACATTATTATCTAGAATTCTAGATACTAAATGCGATCGACAATCTTTTTACCACACACCTAATAAAGAGACAAGGTTTATAACTTTCTTTCTTTATTCAACTCTGTGTTCCTAAAAATTTTAATAACAATATTGCAAGATCAAGATCTTAAGAAAAGTTCAAAAACTTTAACGTTAACGTTAGTCAACTGACTGAGTTAATTATGTACTTAGATATTAAAGGCCGGAAACGCCACTAAGAATTAATCCGACCGTTTGTTTGCGGCACAAATATAAAACATAACTCAAAAGCTCGACCATCGGTTTTATGTTTTCGTCCCCAAATTAACAACGAAACAAAGCATTTCCGCCCATGAAAGTATTAAAATTCTCTAAACTAAGTGCATGTGTTCACACATCGCGACGCGCGACGGGTAAGTGGGCTGTCTAAATTAATTAGAAAGCTTACAGTGGAACCCTTGCAGCAGCTTTACAGCTGGAAACCGACGCGACGGAGACTCGTTAATATTCTTTTTTCATCATTTTCATCTTGTCTTTTTCTTAACCCTCTCTACTCGTTGTCGTCGTTAACCGCCGTAGATTTTCTGAAGAGCTTTTCGTGTTCGAACTAATGCGTTTTGGTTTCAAAGGCTTTGTGTGAATGTTCTCCTGGCGTACGTTTTAATACGCTTCGTTCGATGAGCGTTTTATTTTCAATTTACTTCAGAGAGCAGACAACTTTGATATCATATTAATTGTTGCTTCTTTTATTAGCAACATCAACAATTTAGAGTACTATAAAACTAAAGAAGTACGTGTTAAAAGATGAAAAGAAAATTCACGGGTTCTTAGCGAATCAGACATTGGAAACGTTTTAGAACTTTAGCAACGGTCGCGTTGGGATTGCGTGCTGCGGAAACTGCCACATCGGTCGGCACTCGCAGTTCTTCAGCGATTATTTGCAACATCGGTGTTGTCCGACACAAGATGGCGTCGCAATCGATCGGAGCCGAGCACGCCCACGCTGCCCACGCCTGCGCTGCACCGCCCTGCAGTTGCAACTGAAGTGCAACGGACCGCCCTCTAGTGAGGCAACGGGCAACACAACGGTCGCTGCACGCTAAACACCAAGCGCCACGGGAAAGTCATTACATGCGGCGGCGTGTTGTTTTATGTTTGAGGGAAGGAAAACGGAGTTGCTGTCATACGTTGCTCAGATTTTTATTTGAAGCATATGTTTTTGTCATAACTTTGTAACATGACGTATTGAACAGCATTAAGATTCATTTGTTATTTTTTATATTTTCTTTTATAAAAAAAATACCTGCTTACTACCAAACTCTTAAAACTAATACCTACACTTAATCAATTCACACTTGGCATTAGACAGCCATTTGTGCAAATCGCATTGACTTCGTGAAAACTCATGACTACTCAGTTTATTCTTTTTTCAAGACTGAGTCTTAAAATCATTCACTAAACAATGCAATTTGCTTGAACGATTCTAAGGTCTGAAACCATTTTTAACTACATATTTTCACGCGCGAAATCTATTTATTGGACCCTTCAGACCGCGCCTTTGTCATGTCGACGAGAAAATCGAAGTCAGGTACGAATACCGCCAGGGGGAACGGAACGTTTCGCCACAATTACGCTTAGAATGCGGATGCAAATGGGACCGTAGGCCCTAAAAAGTGAATCGAATGTCGCGCGTTGCCACGATAGCTTTATTTTTGCTGCCGTTACGAGAAATCTATTGCCTCAAATAAAACGCCTATCTGTTACGAATTTAAATGCCAGTTTATTGTTCGCTGTAAACAATTCGACGCATGAATCGCAGTACAGATACTGTACGAGTATTTACGGTTGTTGTTCTGGTTATCCAGCTAAAAGTATTCCTTTCAAATAAATAAAAGTTTACATGTAAATACTAAACCATAGATGCTTGATTAAGCAACTTGACTGTACGGAATAACAGAACATCGTTTTATATTTCCAATTTTGTGATTAGTGAAACCATTAGAAAATAATACTGAAGAAAACAAAGAAAACAAAATCACAGACTTATCATTGGGAAAACTGTGGGTCAATCCAAACTTCGTAACATGCTAAGGCGAATAAATATGGCCGGAAGCGCATGTACTTTGCCCATTAGGTGTATTAAATGTGTGTTTGTTGACAGATATGGAGCTGGGTACGATTTAGCTGCCAGACGGAAAAATGCCACGCGGGAATCCACAGCCACACTCAAGGCGTGGCTCAACGAGCACAAGAAGAACCCCTACCCGACGAAAGGAGAGAAGATAATGCTCGCAATCATCACCAAGATGACGCTCACGCAGGTGTCCACGTGGTTCGCGAACGCGCGCCGCCGGCTCAAGAAGGAGAACAAGATGACGTGGGAGCCGAAAAACAAAACGGACGACGATGACGACACTATGCTCTCAGACGAGGAAAAGGACAAGGACGAACAAGAAGACAAAATTAAAACTCATAAAGGTGCGTTGAGTTCATAAGAGATGCAACATCTGATAGTCAACAATTTAAAGCAGACATGCTAATAAACTTTGTGGATTCTATTGTTTCCGAACAAACCCAAGAAATTGGGCGTGCGAAAACAAAGAGTTGACTACCGGATGTTGATTTATTTATGTGGTGATAATATCCATTCCGCCATGCGAACTGTACATTTTTATCTTATTGTCTGTTGAATTGCTGTGTTGTCAAAGCTGCTGCTGCGAATGACAATAAATTATTACTAACAACTCTTTTTGTAGGTATAGATAGACCTACGCTAATTTTCTTTTAGTGTGAGTAGTGCATTTTATTTCATGTTCGAATTGCACCGATGATGTTAAATGTTTCAAATTGCTTTAATTTTGTCGGTGTATAAATCGTCGAGTGAATTGGCATAACGTGGCTGAGGGCCGGAGGGTGTGCGGGACCCAGAGAGGAGGCGAGGGGGGCGGTGCGGGGTGCCAGCGGGAGGGGGGGAGGTCTCAGGCGTGTAACTGTGCGTAACCGCTCCTCACTCCCGGATTTCCTATTCGTAGTAAAGTGGGCGGCGCCCGGGCCGAAATTTCATATAACGCTTCTTCCGTTCGTCGGTACAACGGGGCGACGCTCGCAGGTCGCGTTCAGCTTGTCTGATCATCTGCCCTACTTCATGTTCTTGCCAAAGGATTTGTCGAGTTCGTGGATCGTTTCTTTTATGAGGATATTCCGTTGGAACGTAAGTAAGTACGGTTACGGGGATTTATAATGTGTTCCAATTGAATATGGAACCTTTTTCGTACGGCCTTTGTCGTCGTGTTTGTTACGTTTTACATTTTCAGCTTTCCACACTGCCTTACATGCGGAGACGAACAAATTTCTGCTATCAAATATTCAATAAAAAGAAACAAGATTTAATTTATTGTTCAATAGTAATAAAAAACAGGCGAGTAGACAATAGGACATCGAGTGCAGCTGTGAGTGTCGCTTGTCAAAAACATAAATTATAAGTGGCCATTAAAGATGGTTTTGGAACACGAGTGTTTTCATTGCGAACTTCACGGTGCTAATGGAAGTGCGGTGAGGGCGTCACGGCTAACGCCCGACATACGTCGTCTAATGAAGCCCACTATTGTTGGCATAGAAGTGTACTTAATACGCGATCTCAATGCCGTCGCGGTTGTCGACGTCAGCGACACGTAGGGGGCATAAAATGTTAGCAGTAAAATGTCGCCTACGAGAGAGTTACACAGTGGGATGGCCATTAATGTACATGTACATACAATTTGAAGCAGTATAGAACCGTGGGAAAATTCGTGGAACTAAAAATTTATGTTAAAAATGACATTAGGTACATAGACATAGGTACAAGGACAGGATAAAAAATAAGAGATACCGTACTTACTGTACCATTTAGGTATGATTTTAATGCTTACTTCATCTAGGTATGCCTCATCGAAATCTAAAGAATTACACCCAAAAGATTGATAAAAAAAATTGTTTTAATGGATAAAATCAGCATTGTCATTTATCCGTTCAAGATTATAAAATTCTTTTGAGGATTTATTAAAACCAAAAACAATCCACACCAAATTTGTCATCGTAACAAAATTTTCAATCGTTTCCGTAGAAAATTTATAGAATGGCACTATTAAGTACTTCAGTTGCGGCACATTCACCGAGAATTGTCATCCCTTTTGTCTGTGCCGCCTCCCTCTAAGCAACAAAAAGTTGCGTGGTTTTTAATGCATTGTATGGATTTCAAACGCGCCCCCGCAGCGTCTTTCAAATGTCACGGGGTGTCGCTCAATGCCGGATGAGTGTTTTCTGCACTATATCAGAATAAAGAAGCTGCTTTATACTTTGGATCATAAATAAATACAAGTGTGGTCATTTTAACACAGAATAATCTCATCCCAACAAGTACCTAATAGAAGATTCAGAATCTAGCCTGTATGTACTTCGATAAATTGTATGAAACATCCGTGTATTGGGTTTATTTGATACAAATGACTTCGGTACAAATAATTTGTCTTTTGCGGGATCCGAGTAACCTGAGAGTATTGTTCTCTATTATGAGACCGTGATCTTATCTGGCTTCTCAGGCAAGTTCACAAGAGAGTACTACCTAGGTTAACAACTAGACTAATGGACTGTCAAATGAAATAGATCCTGCAGACCATAATTATATAGGAGAAGACATGTAAAAAAACCTAAAAAGTTGTGTAAGCAATTTTGGTCAAATAAGAAAAAGAATTCAAACTGTTAATAAAATCTAAAATAATTAAGACCCTGGTTTGTATGAAACATCAAAATAAATCTGATTTAAAAAGCGCAATTCTTCAAATCCCTTGATCAATTTGATGTAATCAATCGCTTTCACGAAAAGCAGAATAGGTAGGTAGGTATAGGTAAGATACATGATTTAGTTTAGTTACACACTTAGCCTTTTTCAACACACGATGACGCATTGACCGAGCGGCAGTCGTCAGGTTAGTCCGTCATTTGTGAAGTAAGGAGTTGTATGAAACCGCACGTAGAAGCACATACGGTGCATCAATCCGTCACCGTGTGTGCTTCTACGTGCGGTTTCTTACAACTGCATGCTTCACGAATAACGGAGTGACGTCTGCCGCTCCGTCAATGCGTCATCGTGCGTGATCCTTAAAACTACGACTTTACTACTACTCGTAAACCAATACCTAATATTGATAGTAAGTATGTATGAACACGTGAAAATAGAAATTTGAACTCCGCTCAACAAACACAGTCAAACGCCCGCAATCCTGAGTAAATAAACCGTGACATTTCTCACTCGACATGCATAACCATTCTTTTACAAAAATGTCAATGTTCGCGACATGTAATATATCATTTTAAGTCACGGCAAACAAAGCCAATATAAAAGCTTTCACACGCGATCCCTAGACCGTCGTCGGTAAACAAACATCCAGAACTATCCCGAGTTAAGCCACTCATGAATAAAAGCTTCATTTTCTGACCCCACCAATAAATGTTAATTTTTGTCGTAAGCGCACGCATCGCAAACACAATATTAATCCGGCGCGCGTTAATGGAAACGAGTACAGAAGTAATACAAACAAGTGAGTATCAGGGCGAGCGTCGGCGGACGAGTAATAAATTGCAGTGACCTCAGTTCGTCTAGAGTGCATCGGTGCAGGCTGCAGGCGGCACGCGGCTCGGGGATGAAGGGCTCTGCACTCCCGCACTCCACGCTGCACGCGGTCGAGACGCGTTTTTATTACCTACGTCTCACTTCGCCCCCGGCCTCGCTGACTAAAGGGGAAAACCACTCCATAGTATCAACCAAAGTGCACATCGGGCTACAATTTCCACGCTCATACAGTCTAAAACGTAAGCGTCATCTGACGTCAAAGTGTTTCTACTTTAATCCTTACTGCAACGCAACAGGGTCTATAATACCAAGCATTCTATAGATGAAGGTGTTATAGAGACTGTACCAACACCCCGCGGCCTTGTCGTTCGCACTCAACTCGAGATAAATCTATGTAGATAGTTCGCATATCTGGGGAGGCGTTGCTTTCATAATATGATACAATCAATTATTTCCTAAATTAACGTAAACCTGAACCAATGAATGTAACTGAATTTAAACACATGAAGGGTTTAATAAAACACCCTAGTAATATTTAAAGGGGTGGTTTAGACCATCTAACTGAACAACTTTCACTATGGAGTGAAAGTCGAAAAAAAATAAAAACTCGGCTGTCCAAGTGTCCAATACATTTACGCCAAATTGGTACTGCAGTTCTGTAATGAAACTGACGATTTTTTAAATTTTTTCTCTATGTTGGTTTCATAGAGAAAGGTGTTAATTTTGGTCGTCCCTTTTAAATATTACTGGGGTGTTATGCTACTCTCTATACCTACAATTAATCATATTTATTTATCCATATGGAAAAAAACACTAAATGTTTACCTGGTTGACGTACAAAAAAACTCTCAATACTATTTCATAACAGAACCCAAATTATGTATTTTTGGGAACGCCTCCAGTTATCTTAAACACTGTAGAACAGAATCTGATAACATAGTTTTTACAATTTACTCAAAACTCGTAATTAAATTAATAACAACCAACAATTTGTAAAGAAATTAACACAACGAGTCTATTAAAACATATTGTGAAAATAAAACATTACGAAATCGGCTCTCTCGCTTATCTTCCGCCGTTGTGGGCCTTTATTAGATTAATACAATGAAAATTAAAACAATTTGCCGGATAAATATCTACGCGCAGAGTATCAGTGGCATCCCTATTTATCCCGGTGAAGGGCAACGCGGATAACCCCTCTTAAAAGCTAGGAGCAGTCAGCATTAAATGGAATAAAGAGAATGAAGTCGAGCGGTCGCGCCTCCCCGCCTCCCCAGTCCCGCTCGCGGGCCTCTGAATTTCATTAGTCACCCCAAACCCGTCCAAAGCCACTTTACAACAGAAAATGGCATTATGATAATACTTAGAGCCTTATAAAATTTTGCTGAATAAATAATTTTGTGTAATAGTACAATAACATCAACAAAGAAAAGATATAAGATTAATTTAATTTGAAGTCTCTTAAATGTAAAGCTTGCTATTTCACGCCCTAGAGGCGTTGATGATTAACATGATAGTTTGAAAATATTTAGATTCTTCAAGAAAGAACCGTTTAGTTTTCCCAATAGCGTTAGAAGAAAGAATGTAAGAAATAACTGGAATGGCCAAAATAGAAGAAAAGACGAGGAGCGAGGCTGACCATTAATTGTGTCGCGGCGAACATTCCGCGGAGGAGTGCGGTGCCTGCCGTGGGGCGCGCCGGGAAATGCGAAATAAATGCTCGGCTTAAATACGAAAGGGATCGACGGGCAACGCGCCCGCGGCAGGGGAGTCGCGCCCCAAAGTGGTATTTTCACTTCGCTAATCGGATAACCACTTAACGAATGGGCCACTGCACGCCAAACGTATTTTCACACGACTTTTCTGTAGGGAGTCGATGATTCCGCATCTTACGAGCTAAAACTTACGTCCCGGTTGCAATGGTCACGTCACCGATTCATAGGAGAGGTATCGATTTTTTGGGGAAATATTTTAAGCTCCTTTTATTGTTGTTGCTTTATTACGGTGTCGGCCATTGCGACTAATCTGATTGCCATAACATGCGCTCATGCGTGTTCGTTCGGATCGGACATTAAATATGATCGATGAAACGATTATCTTTACAGATGAGGAGCGGAAGGGCGACGATTTGCTGCAGGGTATGCACCATCAGCTGCTGGGATACGGGATAAAGGAGGAGACCAAACGAGGGTCTTCAGACTGCGGAGTGCCGATTCCGGCATCGAAGCCGAAGATATGGTCGTTGGCAGACACGGCAGCTTGCAAGACGCCGCCGCCAGCCGCACAACCTTGGCCGCAGCACGGATACGGGCCGGGGCCCGAGCGATCAGCTGCCGTGGACGGCAGCTCGAATGGGTTCGCGCTGCCAGCGACAGCAGCCGCGAGTCCAGCCAGCGGCTCGTATGGCCGTTACGGAGGCTTCCCGGGTGGACAGTACAGCGGGCAGCATCCGTGCGTTCACCCTGCGGCATTCCCTGATGTGCAGACCGACACGCCACCGCAGACGCCACCTAACATGAAAGTACCAAGTGTGGCCAACCCACTCGGCAGCGGCGGGGGCTCCGGCTACTGCTTCCCTCGGCATCAGCAGTCGCCGCAGCGCGACCCCTACCACAACCCTCACCACGCTGCCAACAACCATCAACCGAACCAGCCCCACCACAATGAAGGATCGGCGGCCTTCAAGCCCTTCTATAAAAGGTTAATATATCTTTATTACAAAATGTTATGACGTTAGTCTTAGTTAGAATAAGCTCGATTAGGCTTTTCTATGGCACTCTCAATAAATATACCTAATAACACGTACATCATATGTCGGTAAATGAAATAAGTCGTTTGAGACTTTGACTACACAACGTGAAAAGAGTGAATGTTTCCTATTGCAGCTCACTACAACACCCCAACGGTTTCGTGTCGGCCGTCTGAAAGCGGACCGCGCACCACCAACGGTGAGTTATTGATTGATTCCAATTAAGGAGCTAACAGTCGCGAACACCATACGCACAATGTAAATGAGAAACGCGCTAGTAAATGGATGATCGTAGTAGGTAGCAGAATATAGAGAAAGCCATAAACAGAGTTGCGGTTTAGTAGCGGAGGTTCACGCCGGGCGGAGTGTCATGTCGGTAATTGAAAACAATGGAGTCAAGTCGAAGCGGAAGGGAGAGGACGCGAGGGCGAGATTGCAATCTTGCGTCATTTGTCAGTGTCACTGCGAGGCGCAACGTACGCCTACATTCCTACAATGTTGACCTCACCAAATTAGTTCTACGCTACGACATAAGCATGAAACCGGTAAAAATTGCACGCTTGAGGAATTTTTAAATACAGACACTGTAATTTCTTATTTTTTCTCGTATTCTATATATTATATTTCGGATTTGGAAACAACACGTACCTACTGGTTCTATACACCGAGTTGTAATATAATGGATCAAACCGTTTCAGAGTCATTGAAAGGAAAATTAAGCCTGGCTTGCACCAATAAGAATTTCGGCTTAATCGTATTTAGTTATTGTCTGTCCTCACACTGCTCATACTAATGACAGAGAAAGCATCATATTTAAACATGTTTAAGCTTAAATACTTTTTGGTGCAAGCCAGCCTTAATGTAGGTACGCACCTTATCTTTCGCATTACTTTATTGTATTAGTTTGATATTATCGGTTCAGCATCTCTTATTAGACAGCATTATTCTGTTTATGAAGTATTTAGTTTATGGGGCACATGAAAAAATCTTAGGGAGATATTTTCCCAATAAGGGGAAAACAACACAGTTGAAAAATTTCCCCCAGCAGAACTTTGGGCCAAAAGTGTAAAACTATAATTTAACGATTTTAACGAACCTAACAAGTTCTTAGCCTTTAAAACGATAATAAACGTGATTCTATAGAGCCATTTCCCACGTAGCGCTTTCAGCGTCTCGTGTCTGTGTGAAACTGAGAGCGCTGTCTAAGAAAAGGCAAATGAAAACGCTGTCGTTTTAACTATTACGAGCTTTTATCCGCGACTTCGTCCGTAAAAATTATATACCAAATTTTAAGTCAAATCGTAAGCTTTCAAACAAAAAAAGTTTCATCAAAATCGGTTCAGTAGTTTTTGCGTCATGCTAGAACAAACAAACAGACAGGCCGACAACAATTCTAAATAAAAAAAGGTTAATTTGGAGTCAGGGACACCTACAAACTATGTCAAAAATTTTTTCTTCTAATATCTTCAATGTACAGACACACTTCCGTTAAGTTTTATAATAGTTTAGATTAGATTCCACACATTTTGGGGACCAATTTACTTACCTAAGGTATTAATGGTGGTCCGCAAACTAATCCACATAATTGTGGTTTTTAAAATTCAGTAGATCGATGTTAATCAGTGTTACTAAAACTTAAAACTTCGATCATTTACGAGTCCTTACATTTTAGTCCATCCTTAAATTTTCTCTTTCTTACAAATTATTATTGAACATACACATAATATCAAAATCAAAGTGAAAGTTTTAAGAATGAAAGCTAGAATCACTCTAGTAGACGAGCAGTCATACGTATATTTTAATAGAATGCTAATAAAATGCATTGCTTACTTAGACAAAAACACTTATTATTATAAAAAGCTCAAATTTTTTATTTTACATTCACTTTTTTGTTACCTACTTATTTTTTATGAAGCCACGGTTTGGAAAATTTAATGGGTATAGAAAAAAACTACAATTATCACATCATTTCGAATATCATAAAATTAAGGTCATATGTGTACACAAAAATTGTAGTTACTGGTAAACCGTAGGTACTTACAATATGGCTTTACTTTTTGCCCACGCATTTCGCCATCCCTGTATGTATTTTTTAATCGGTAATTTTTTAAACAAAGAATTTGTTTCATAGTTTGATTTGTCTTATACCCATTATGAAGGAAAATAGATAGAGCAAGGAGTCAAAGTCAGCCCAAAAATTACGAGATAAACATTAGGGTTACCTTTTTCACCGTGTGAAGACGAATGCTGTTTGGTTCCCCGATACTGCTAGGTGTCGCATATTTCTAAGAGTCGTCAAAAGTTTTCTAAGAAGCTCCCGTGGCATCCACGTCTCATTACAATAAATCGCGCCGTTGACCACCGCCGCACAGGACGACATCGCGAAGAATTTTGTTTTAGCCAAACGCTCACAAATTCACTTCTATAACCTTTTGTATTATTTTGGTTTTCACGCCTTTTTGCCCCACGAATTCTTCGACGCGAAAATAACTCCTTATCGCGGCATTCCTTTAAAGTAGCCCCCAAAAAGAATATATTGAAATCAACACTTTTTGTATTCGACTTAAATAGCATACCTGTATCGTTTAACTTGTTGTTTTTCTAAATGAGATCGCTACCTAAAACTAAATTGTGTATTTAAGTGTAAGGAACTACTAATTATGAACTAATCTACATATAGTTAAACATAGAAATGTACCTTATAATCTTTATCAAAAACATCCATCCTTTATTTTAGTTTCAATAATTGGTTACTGCCTTACTGCAAAGCTGTATTTGTACGTAAGACAGAAAACAATGGGCAATGGCGAACGCAACTCTATTGTTTATGAATTGAATTGTAGCATGGCGCATAGCGCATGGTGTGGTTGGGGCAGCGTTGAGATCTCGATGTCGAGACGAGAGTACCCGCACGGCATCCAACTGTCCTCCGGGAGCGATAACACCGCAAGCGTGCGTGGGCGCGGACCTCAATGGATCCTCTTCATTCACAACACTACCTCCACATTAAAGCTTTACTTTTTTTTCGACGGCCTAATCTTTCCTCTTATCTCTTGATCCTTCCCGGGGTCCTTCTCTGTTTCATTCAGTCGCAGGTCGCTCGGACAACCTGTTTGACTTCTTTTTTCATTGACACCGTACAAACCTTAGATGACCGCGGCCGAGGTCGAATTTTTATTTTTTTACACATTTCGGTTTTCCGGTCCGGACGGACGATTCGTTAATAAATTCTCAGATAATGAGACTGAACGTTTCGTCACCTCATCTCGATTGGTATAGTTTTTTCTTTTTTGGTTGATATGTGTGAACGCAGCGGCGGGCTCGCACCGGAGACACCGCGATAGAATCGAAACAGCTATCACGATGGACCTTATTTTTTGTTAATTTAAATAAAAGTATCATTATAAAGAGAATAGCGGTATTCTTTAAATAATACTTTATACTCTCTTGGAACAAAGTGATACAAAGATAAAGGTAATTAGATGTTTTATTAAATATAATGTCTTTTGTTACAGGTAAAGCACGTGAAACCTGGGTCGCTGCTCTGCCTAATAACCACGAGGGACTATAATAAACTCTTCACAGTGGCACAGTGTTTCCGTTCTATGTTAAGATCAACAATGCAAACCAATCGGTAGGGGATTAGAAACGTAGACTCTTTGGAAATTATTGATTTGGTACATACATTTATTTGTATATCGCATAGAGTACCTACTGTCTGAATTCCTAAATTAAAATGCACAGATAATTATAATGTATAGAAATTCGTTAACATTATGTACTTTAATTTTGTTTCAAGTGATTTTAGTCGACGGTTGTCTTTAGTACTTATAAAACGAATCATATTGTATGAAATCAACATTGCTCAGTATTTTTATAGACTTAAGAATATTATGGAAAATTTAATCCAAGTTATTTATAATAAAAACGAAAAGCGCAATTATGTACTAATGAACCGACTCTAAATGTTTAGTAAATTGTAACTTTAGTTCAGTTCTTGTATTTTGATGTCTCACATATAGCTAAGTGAAAGTTCATTGATTATTTGGTTTTCTGTAACTTTACGGCGACAAATTTATACATTTCGGATCAATAAGATCTAGTTCTGTCGGCAGAGTTTGCTTTCATTAGACTCGTAAGTAAATAATAAGGCGACAAAAGAAGCATAGTTTGATTTTGCACCACTATTCGGCACAAACTTTAATATTTCTGTTGAACTTTAGAGGAATAATCGATAAGCAATCGTCGATTTGGTTATTGTTGGTCCTTTGTATATATGAAATGTTTTGTAGATTTTCTATTTTTAGTTTGTCAAGAAGTGTACAAAGTAATTAAATATGGTTTCGCCACATTCGATGTTGTTGACAAAAAAACTTTGAAAATGACCTTTATAAATATTGTTTAAAAGTATTATTAGAATACATCTTGTAAATAAATATATTCTGAATAATATTTTATATTTAAAATAAATCAGTCACTTTCGAACGTGGGTTCCCGTATACCTTAAATAATAGAATTTTATTTGTTTGATGTTGGATTTTAGTCATGTGGGTAATATTAAGGAATAGTAAAATTGAAGACGCTGCTGATAATTTCTATAACTTTTATATTTCATCAAGAGCATGTTGATACAGGTTGGACTAGAGTAATTAATCTGTGGCCATAATATTGTTGTTTTAAACTACTGCAAAGCATGCTAGTAATATTTTCTAGCTAAAACTATTTGTCATCTTTTCGATAAAACACAGAATCTAACAATAACTTCGCGTGCTCGGTGCATCTGAAGTAAAACTACTTATTTATGTTATGAGGTCGGAGTTGTGAATATATAAGAGATATATTATGTACCTACTACGAAATTTTGTAACGAATATTTGAATACATCGATTGGTAATAGATTAAACAAGTTTGTTCACTGTAACGTCTTCATAGCAATAATACTAAGTTAATTTCCCACAATAAGAGATATAGATGACTTTTTAACATTGTTTCTTAGTCTGTATGAGTGCGGGTCACAAATCTGGTATCATTTAAAAATAGTCTTATCAATTAAAACAACACAATTTAAACAAACGAAATTGAAATGTGACCAAATCGAATACATTCGCTTAATATTAAATGTTCTATATAGATATTTATAGAATATTATACCTATTAATTATTATTACGATGAGTATAATTATTATGTAACGATTGTAATTAAATCTTTATTTCAATGGAATACGTTTTATTTTGACTATTAACCCTTATGCAAAGTTTTCGTAACTTGTTAAGAAACTGCTTTGATTGAAATTGAAAAGAACTAGAAAACAATGTGAGTTCAAAAAGAGTTTCAATGTTTAGAAAAGAGTAAATAAAATGGAATAAAAATAGTCGATAATGAGTCGGTAAAAGTCCTCCGCGCCTATGCGAGGGTCCGTCCCTCCCTCTTTACTCTTAAACAATGCTTAAAGGCTAATAAAAGAACCGCTTTTTAAACTTTTTGAGTGGGAATGTTGGGTTTGCTTTACCCTTTACTCGGTTTAGTGATTTTTAATTAATTCCAAGTTTCCAGTTTGACATGAATTACCTAATGATGAATGGGTTTATTGGGTAATAAAAAGTCTGTATCCTTACCTATTTTAGCTAAAACAATTAATAAAATCACGACCATAGTGGTCAGAAACATAGCTGCAACTACCAATTGTCTTGCAGGTAGTTATAGCAAAGATCACTTTTACCCTAGCCTACAAAATATACCGCTAAAGCTAAATGAGCTAGTTGGTAGCTTTAAAGTACTCACGGCGACACATCAAGCTACAAAAAACCAAAATAAGCTCTCCGCGCGTAGGTAGAGTAATGTGTAACGTCGCGCGGCCAGCTTATATTGGTTTTGCGTAGCTTGATGTGTCGCCGTGTGTACATGTTTTAAATACAAATAACAAGACTGTTATGGAGAGTATTTCATTGTGATTTGTATTTCCTTTTGCTGTAGTCATAAACGAAAAAAAAATGTTTCAACCCTTTTGTACTAATGGAATAAGAGACACGATTAGAATATTGTTTTTCTACACGAGGGTGGTCTCCAGATGTTGACAACATTCATTCTAAAGGAGTTTTTAATTAATAATACAAATCGATAGATAAATGGAAACTTTATCAGCATTAAAATCAAACTAAATCAGCTACTTATCTGAAGAGGTCATAAAATATTTTTAATTATTATTTCAGCAGAAGGAGCTACTTTTCGATTGTGGAGATGGCCTGCCTATGAAAATCAACTATTTGCATTATTTGATAAGTATTTAGTCAAGTACATACGGCGACACATCAAGCTACGCAAAACCAAAATATGCAGGCCGCGCGTAGGTAGAGTAATGTATAACGTCGCGCGACCAGCTTATGTTTGTTTTGCGTAGCTTGATGTGTCGCCGTGTACTGTGTAGTCAAGAGGACATAAACCTTGACAATCGAAGTGCGATATTGATTCTTAATACGAACGCCATAGAACAGTACGAAGTCCAAGATGTCTAGCTTGACGTGCTGTTGACTGTACATTGAAATCAATACAAACACAATGATGATGACAAGTATTAGTTATTTAAAAACAAGGTTACTTGAATGCGGCTTAAGTTTTCATAGCCCTGCTATATTATATAAATATACATCTAGGTATGTTATGTAGGAACGTCTGTGGCGCGTTGCGGTGAGGTATGGAATCTCAATCTTGACGTCCGGGTTCGAATCTGCAAGGACGACATGCCGTGTATCAATGAGTTTCTCGAACTAATGCACGTAATACCGACATCTCTTGAACGGTGAAGGACTACATCGTGAGGAAACCTGTATACGCTGAAGAAATTCCGATGCGTATGTGAAAGTCTACCAATCCGCATTGGGCGTGAGTTGTGAACTAACAGCCATACACCCTCCTTGAGGTTAAGCCTGTGCCCAGCAGTGGGACGTATATAGACTGATGATGATGATGTTAAACAGGTTGTGCAGTAATTGTATCAGAAAATTGGACAGTCCTCTATATAAAGTCATAAATACCGACTAATTAAATTATAAACATAACAAACGCTTGCTTAACTTAATCAAATCCGTAACTATGGCAATTGAATCTGCAATAAAATCGCTAGTGCTCATAAAACGGTCATAAACATTGACAACACAAATAGCAGCTAATAATCTATAGAACCAATCAAACTGCGGGCGTGCTCGCGTATGTTTTATTGGTACCTTTATATGATGAGCAGAAAGCATTGCAGATGATTGCTACAATAAAAGTGTTTGCCGATGTCACGGTATTTAATTAATTAAACCTGTTTAGATCTAATAATAATTCAGTTATTCCAAATAGCTATACCAAAGTATACAGGGTGTAAGGGACAGCCCTCCGCAGACTGAAACGGTGAACTCAGACCATCAAAATGAACAACTTTCACTATGGAGCCTACCTCAGGAAACGCGAAAAAAAATCAACTTCTTCATACAAAACTGCTGTACCCACCCGACTCAAATGTATGGGACAGCTGATTTTTTTTCGCGTTTCCTGAGGTAGGCTCCATAGTTAAAGTTGCTCAGTTTGATGGTCTGAGTTCACCGTTTCAGTCTGCGGAGGGCTGTCCCTTACACCCTGTATCTACCTATCCAACCAATTTTATTGATGCTGCATGTTTGGTATAGTAAAAGATTGCTTCAAATTGTGTTCTAAATTATTTGTTAACCTTCCTCTCGTCTGAATTAAAATACAAATTGAAAGCTTAGCAGATACAATTAAACTAATCATTAGCGTTCCAAATCGCCTAGCGAAATACGACGTTACGGAAATTGAATAGATTTTTAGGATATTCATAAAAGTAAGGTTCTGTCACTACATCTCCGTAGGATTTAGTACAAAATATATTTTGGATCATTCAAGAGACGTTAATTTTAATCATAAAATTTAATAAAGCTAGGGTTAGCAGTTTCTTCCTCCATCTGATAGCTATAAAGACAAGTGGCTTCTCTTGTCTGAAGTGCAGTGTATCCAGAAAGTTGACTCAACGTAGATCAACTAGTTTCCAGGTTACTACGCCAGATGGCACTCCTGGTTCTGCATTTAGACACTTCGCTTTGATGGAGTGCTCTTTGAGTTTCGTTGTTAACACAAATGTTATGCTATGTTATGTTTATTGTGAAAGTGACGTTTTTCCTACAGAACAAAAGAATTGGCTATGTGATAAATTATACTGTCTAAAACATTATTGTAAAGTAATGACAAGTCCACAAAATTGATAACAGGTAATCGATAAATAGGATAAAAAATATTCGTACCCTTCGGCTATAACTTGAGAAACCAAAATAGACATTGTTATCTGAAATATACTTAATAACAAAATGTATTAAGGTGTCGCTCTCCCAGAAGAGGAATGCATCCAGGTTGCGGTTTCCATACTGTGCAATATAATTACCAAACGAGCTAGTTTCTGCCATAATATTTAGAAGTAAATTTTGAAACGTCAAAAACAATACCCGTAAATGATTTGCCCTATGGGTAGATCAACTATTTTTTGTCCATACCTAGTCCCAGTCTCTGCCTAAATTTTTTTCAATGTTCAGGCTCAGGCTCAAGCTCAGGTTTTGCTTGCCCCAAAAATTTATGTTTGTTGAATAACTAAGGATTGCATTTATTAAATGCATACACGGTTTTGCAAAATTACTTGAATTTTACTTGAATTATGGTGGTTGTCCGATGGACGCTTTATTTCGTTGTCCCCACGCTTTTTGGTCTATCGGACAACCGCTAAAAACTTCTAGTAGTTCAACACAAATGGTGCAATGTGCATGTGTGTAGAAGAATCATATCATTAGATACAATATCCATCTTTCAAAATTAATGAATGTCAAGAAAAAACGAATAAAAACCTTTTTTTAAACAGTACTGAGAGGACAAAAAATAGTTGATCTACCCCTATACACTATTTAAATATAAATTAACTAGTGTTTACCCGCGACTTCGTCCGCACAAATTAAATACCAGATTTTAAGTCAGATCATAAGCTATCAAACAAAAAAGTTTCATCAAAATCGGTTAAGTAGTTTTTGCGTGATGCGCGAACAAACAAACAAACAAATAAACAAACAAACACACAAACAAATAGACAAACAGACGAGTCAGGGATACCTAAAAACCATATCGTAAGTTTTTTTTTGTAAATATCTTCAATGTACAGATACACTTCAGTTACAGTTTTATAATAGTTTAGATTCATATTTGAGAGACCATTAAGAATATCTTGGACATTGTCACACAAATTATCTAGTCACATTTAAAGTTCCAGAATCGAGCCTGGACTTGTATTATGATAACTAGACAATGATATAGAATACATATATGGATACAAACATCCATGACTCGGGTACAAATATTCCTATTCATCATACAAATATTTGTCCCTTACGGGATTCGAACCCGCGACCCTCGGCACAGCAGGCAGGTTCACTACAGACTGAGCTACCGGGCCGTCATTCAATCAATGTAATTAGTTAATAACTCATAAAAATACAGGTGTAACGCTTCACTAAGTCCGTCAAATTCACCTGCTTCCCTAAGGTAAGGTGTCGAATCTAATCACTTCAGATTTTGTTCGGACGGGCAAATTTATTCATACCTTCACATTTATCACCGCGGGCCTCTCCAAGTAGTTTTTCACACATGGGAGAAAATTGCCGAGGCGAAATTCTATCACGCAGTCCAAAAGAGGGCTCGAACCGTTAGAATTTTGTGCACCTTTCCGAAACCGATAAATCAAACTATAGCGTAATACTGCTTCTACACGCATGGAGATCACCCCGGACCTTCTGTTTTATTTATTACAATACTAAACAGATTTTTGTGTACGATTTACGAGATACGAAGTGGTTCGAATTGAAAAGAGATTAACAGCTACTTTAAATAAAACTAAATTTAAATATTATTATGACGGATGAATCTCAGTTATAAATGATGTTATTACTTACGGTTTCAATCTTATTTAAGTGATAACTGATAGATAACTAATCAATATGTTATCGATTCATAGACAAACAGAAACGTACCTAAATTAATATTTGAATTATATTTAATTGTTCCTCAAATCATACAGATGTTATCTGACATACATTCATAAATAATGTTTGGTTAGAGTACTAGATGCAATTATTTATTGTGACATAATGTGTTAGACGTCATGTTATTAAGTAAAATATTATAGTCGTCTATAAATCTCTGTGACTTCGATAAATTAGGTTTGGCCGGTGGTTCACGCCGATAACAAACTTGGTGGCTACCAGATATGAACCGGAGACATATCTGGCCGTCGATCGCTCCTCTGATCTGATTGTCCACAGTCCCTCGAGGCAGTCCACGAGACATCGGAGATAACTGAAAACATTAAATTAATCATAATTTATCTCCAACAATTCGTCTGAGCGCCTGCCCTATTATGAGGAACAACATAGTAATATGCACTGCTGACTATTTGATAAACAAAATTTTACATTCTGCAAATTTTTTCTTATTACGATCTTGTGCCGGCGAATTCGTCCGTGTGGATTTCCCGTTTAGGGGTCGATTTTCGAAAAATCCTTTCTTAGTGCACCCGCTACATCCTCTGTAGAATATACAGGGACCGTCTTAATATGCTGACACTTTTTTAAGGGGATGATCAGACCATCAAACTGAACAACTTTCTCTATGGGACCAGCATCGTAATCGCAAAAATAATCAGCTGTCCCCTAGATTTGGCTCAAGTAGGTTTGCAGTTTTGTATGGAATAGCAGATTTATTTTTCGCGATTTCGATGTTGGTGACATAGAGAACGTTGTTCAGTTTGACGGTCTGATTAAGAAGGTCGACGGTCGGATTAATATTCCAAATTTCACGTTTCTATCTTCAGCGGTTTAGCTGTCAGTCAGTCAGTCAGTCAGAGACAGAAAAGGATGAGTGACCTTAAAGCTTTTTTTTATTTAAATGAAAATAGCATACTTGCCCGCTATTGTGAACAATTTCTCATGAAATTCCAAATGCAAGAATCTTTAGTAAACAGGAATAAAGATTGATCTCATTAATAATTCCATGATTCCATCCCACAGGAATCAAATTCACAAGATAGGAATACTTTCACGGCACAGACGACGCATAATCAGGAAAATCAATGAGGCATTCCTACACGTCGCGGTTCAGGATTACGACGGAGTTAGAGGTCCTTTCAAAATTAAATGAGTTTCCACCTCCACTCTCAGGGCGTGATTGCGCTCTGACATGCTAAGAACTTTCTAGATTAACTAGTCACCCTCATATAATTTTAAGATCGAATGCTAAAAACGTACCAATTTTGCGGTATAAAGTTGAGCTAGTAGATGCATCGTATTTGTGAAACTTAATGTGAAGCTGGAAATACTTACTGTCTATACCTGGAGTACAGCAAGCTGTAGAACATGGAAATACTCCTTGGCGGTATGTAATGTTCAACCTTCTTTCGTACCTTTTACATCGTCGTCGTTGGTTTGTCCCTTTATAATCCAACGACGAAAAACAAAGAGCATATGCTCACGACTATATTCCCCGAGGGGGTAGTCAGAGATATTCTGAATCCTCAGAAAATCCACGTTTCACCAGTAGTACCGAAACTCTGTCCAGTGTGACGGGGGGTGAGCCCGTCACCACTTATAATGGACAGTGGGTACAATACACGCCTCGAAATTGAAGCATGCAGGTTTCCTCACGATGTTTTCCTTCACCGAAAAGCCAGTGGTTTAACAAATCGTACATAAATTCCGAAAAACTCATTGGTACGAGTCGTCTTGGACGGGGATCGAACCATCGCCTCCTGCACGGCAGGCAAGGTTACTCGCCACTGGACCACCACGGCTTACGGAAAAACAAAGAGTTTTAATTTAATTTTTGTTCTGATAGAAAGGGACCAACCAAAAGTTTGAAACATCGACGTACGAAAGAAGATTGAACATTACCTATTACCGCCAAGGCCAATTTTCGTGTTTCCATGCTTTTAAGGAGGTTATGGATCCATTATAATTCTAAATCAATGTTGACACGTTTTTGTTTGTGTAATGAGAAATAGTTTGAGGGATGCAACCACGAAACTGATGCAAACAATAGTAAAAAGGTGTTAAACTGTAACGCGACGTAAAACTGTTGTTGAATAAATTAAATAAAAAATGGTCTGAAACCTACGTAGGTATGTATCTCATTTGTTGATCAACTTTCATACTTAAGTAATAAAGTAAAATCGGACTCTGATTTAATTCTCATATTAAGAAAATCAGACAAGATGATATAAAACAACATCGGACGAACCCCGCCGCGTGAACTCAGGGCTTCACTCATGCACCGCGAACATGTTCAAAATACTTTATTGCGCACATCGCAACACGCCTGGGAACACGTTGCGCGATCAATGAAATACGGTGTTACGTAGCTGTCAATTTCGCGGTATAAAATTCCTCTGTAGACTTGACAAAGGCAGCTGTCATCGTGTAGCTTGGAGGGTCACCTCGTCCCTCGAGGCTAAGCCCCCATCTACGACCGGAGACACGCACGCCGTCCCGAACTCGCTTAATCCGCACCTACTCCACACATAAACCCATCTAATTGATAATAAAAGGAGAATTCGGAAGCGTGCGGTTACATCACTTCACTGGAAGCTCTAATTGATTTTTACAGCCCGTCTAATTTAATGCGACTTTATGGGGTTAATCGGTGCTTAATATTGTTTAGCGCTAATTATGTGCAGCCTTCTAAGATAATTACTGGGGTATCTGTAGCGGCCAGGCGCGTAATGCTATTGTTTGCGCCCTCCACGACCCCGTGAATCTCTTCATCTTAACGATCTGAATCAAATCGATGGGATGAATCACCGCGAAATAGAAGTTTAATGCACCGAGTTATTGTACGGCACAATAGGAATATTTATTGCGCAGACGAAAAACTTTTAGCTTTGGTATAATGTATACTGCATGTGCAAAGACGTTTACGAGTAGCTCTATCATTATTGAGGATGATATTTTTGTTTTAAAAAAAACAATAGTTTTTCTTATAATATTTGTTTTCGTAGACTCACTTTATCATACATACAAAGGAAGTCAACATTACAGCATCAGGAGCAGCAGGATAGCAAAGCAACTCGATAATCCCAAATTTTATTCTATTTTGAAGTCATCTTAATAGCTCGGACAATATTTTTTGTGAAACGTCTTATTTTCTAGTGAATAAGAATTTGTTGGGACTTATTGAACGTGTACAACATAATGTTATTATAATTTATGTCATACTAAGCAGGTGAAGATATACGAGCGAGTCATTCATTTTATTAAACATGTTTGCTAAGTCGATTTTGTTATTTTTTTGTCGCTCGGCCGTGGGCATCTATCACGCAGCGTGCGGGCGCTTTCTCGCTCAGCTCTTTATTATACCAATGATTTCCGGACAGCAAGCCAGCAAGCAGCGAGCGTACTTCACTCATATTTGCCCTTGACTCCTCACTACAATCTATACAAATACGAAACTCTTTTCTCACCTTATTAGGCAAAACACCAAAAAGTTAACAAAATGTAGGACTACACAACACAAGTACTAGGATATATTCAGCCATATCTCTCCAAATAAGAGAAACATTTGCGCAAAAGTGAACATCGGGCCATCCATTATGCAATGTCGCCGACAGAATGGCCACCTCTCGCAAAAGCACTTTGTATTAAGTCAACAAATCCAAAAACCATTCAAAGGACATTTGTTTCCATGAATAATAATATGTAAATGCTTTATTATATACAAGAGTTGAGTATACTCCAGACTGCAGACTGCTTTCCCATCTCATCGAGTTGATATTTAGTGGAGTATTTATTGAACAACTAAATTTAAATGAGTTATTGCTTATAAACTGTTATGCTTCGTATGTTTGAGTGACGTGTGAGGTAGTCATTTCACACGTAATAACTTTACCAGAGTGCGGTGGAGTGTTTTATAATGTGGCGACGAATCATTTGTTTATACCTTACATTTGTACGGCGGCGTTAGAAAATAGTTTTTAAAGTGGTGAATTCACTAATAATCGTAATAAATAATGTTGAAAAACCTGTCAACAGTTACCTAGATACATACGTAGTAATTATTATCTAAACTCAGTATCTAATCTTTCCAAATATTATTGAAAAATAAATGTCATACTTACGAATCCCAAATATGCATAGGTGACTTAAGCCATCAGTGTATTCAGTATGAGAATGCTCACAGGCCGTCTCGAGAGGTTTACAGATTTTAATTTTCCTTTTGTCTTTATGGATCACGAAATGTTTTGTGTACGCATGCCCCGGGAGGGCTTGGACCCCCCGCCGCGGCTTCCTTCCTACATCGCCTCGCTACAAAAACTCTTGTTATAAAAATGCACGACGAACAAAAACGCTTACGTCGGGTGACAAGTGGCCTTTGTTTATAATATTTGTTGATTTGTTTAAGTTGTTTATGAATGTTCATAACACCTGATGACTATGCTCTTTTGCAGCTTACGCTTGTGCTGAGCTGCCTACATGTAAATTAAACGTTATTTGATACTTGGGTACCAGCTTTATCAGTGGGAGTATGGACTTTTATGAGATGATTCTGATCAAACTTAATTCAGAACTATTTGAATAGAAAAGATAGTGGGAAAACCTGCATAGCTTAATTTCGTTGCATGTATTGTACCCACTGTCCGTTATAAGTGGCGACGGGCTCACTCCCCGTCACACTGGACAGGAGATTATATTTTGAGTTCTCAGAAATTCTCTGACTCGGGTAATATAGTCGTGATTACATGCATCCATGAACAAAAATTATTGAATTCTTCCTTTTTTTTTTACTAATTTTTCATAGGTAGGTAGCTATGAAAACCTTTCCATGTGGGTAGGTTTTTGCCCCAGCAATGGGGATGTAGTGGTGATGATGACGTTATGTCTGTTATTAATTAGGTAAGCAACCTGGTAAAAACTAAAGAAAAACCAAAAATCGTAACATAAAACATATATCAACCCAAAAAACTATACAATGACGGTGTTACAATATCGCTGCAAACGAGTCGTTAAACGGTAAGCAAGAAAACAGATATAAAATCAGAAACATTCAGAGAACTTTATTAACTGACACCTCCAAATAAAATGGTGTCATTATCGAGATATCATACTAATGTAAAATGTTAAATTTATCAAATATACGGTATTTGGATGAAAACATACAAGTTGACAACACGTGTAGTCGCTATCTACGCGAACGGATCGGGCGCCCCGGGGCGAGGGACCGAGCTGGCTGCATTACTCACCGTGACCTAATGGGCGGGGATAAATCAAGTGTATACCTAAAAAAAACATACAAAACATCCCAGAAACGGGCCAATGTTGAATAAACAAAATTCATGGAAATGGGGACAAATCTGACAATGCTCGGTGCCGGTGGTCCGCGGATTCCCTGCGTGATCCATTTGCGAATCCCGGAATAATGACGCCGTTTTATCGAACCCGGATGGCATATTGGATAAACGTTATCCCAATCGCTACGGTTTCCCGGAAACGCTTGATGTTGGATTCGTTCAGATCAAAGAGTGTCCTCAAAAAGTTTGAAACGAATACTAATTGACCCAACATGTCAAAAAACTACGAGAGAGCTTAGAGTAATATGCACTACGAATAAGAGAATAAATATGGAAGAATAACTCCAAACAAAATCGAAATCATTTTTGGCACCCCATGAAAAATGACATTTTGTATGAGTTTTGGCGGCGAGTTACAATTTTTAAAGAACAAATTTAGAACGCGTTACAATTTTTTTGGTGCCACTTTTTGAGCTTCATTTATACTTCTATACATTCTCTTATTCGTAGAATATGCAATAGTGACGTATTAGTCGACATAGACGTGGATACGACAGATAACAGTAAATGTTTATCTTACTAAGCCAATATCCCTTTTGCAATCAAATTATAATGTCAAATTGCAGAGTCACCGATGCTTATGCAAAGTTGCGATAAGAACTCAACCGACGCAACAGAATGAAGATATGAATTTAGGCTTAATGCGATAAATGAAAAGTGCAACAAATTAAATTCTCCCTCGCAAAACGTCCCTCGAAACCGTCAAATAAAGAAAGACATTACGCCAAGCCCAAATAGAAGTAATTCATAAAACTGGGCAGAGCCTTTGATATGAAAATACGACTAATCCCTGGCACGCGCTCTGAACTCCGGGAGGCGACCCATGCTTGTTTGTTTGCTTTCCTCAGTATCATGTTGTTATTTATTTATCATAACTTGGGACTTTTCAATACTCTCGTCCAAATTTATTGATGCTGTGCTCGTACACCATTATAAATTATAATTTATCCTGAGATTAATGAATATAAGTGTGTTATAATCATTATAAAGAATTTACTTAATATAATACCAAGTATTTCTGGAATGTTATACACACAATTTTTCATATTACTGACTGCTAGACTTATGTGTTACACAAAAATTTTATGGAGGGATGTTTGCTTACGAAGGATATGACGTCATTTAGCATTACGGTATTCAAAAGCGACTCTTATTTTTTCACCCCCAATGCACAATTACGAAAATATGCCTATCTAAGTAAGTTATTAGTTATAGTATAGTACCTAAATAAATCATACTTGTTAGGATTCCACTGCAAGACATAGTTCTTCTCTCGGAGTGGACCATACCCAACCATGCAGGCACAGTTGAGGAAGAAAATAATCGGACAGCAAGTTGACCATGACTGGAAATTAACTCTGATGTTGCTATATCCGAAACTATCTGCTTAACGTGTCAATCGAGGCACGGAGGTACTCGAGCCTGACTGGGCATTGCTTTTCGTCGGTTCTTTCGGTTCGGTGTAGCAACGAAACCCCACTATTAATGTCTATGAGTGCAAGAAGTGAAATATGTACAAAGATTTTATTTGGTCTTCGCTTCGTCTGGTAAAATAATGAGCAGGTAACTATATCATTTAAACGATTGCATGGTGATGATATCCTCTTCGTTTGTGTATGACAACAGCAAAAAGTGACCGTAAATATAATTTCTACTTTTTTGCTCAGATTCTTAATCTAATCGATTGATCCAATTAATAAAAGTTGAGAGAAATAAGTTCGTTATTCATGGCCATATTTTATATGCATTTTATTTTTTTCTAAAGCTGGGAATACCATATTATAACATCATCGCAAAACAACAAATGTTAGGTACAGCAATAATCGTTACGCATAGGTATTATTAATGTTATTATAACAGTGAAAGGGCCGACCTATTCTTTCAAAAGTATGTTATTAAAAGCCATTCCGAACAGTATCACAGGGATTAATAAACACCAAACGCGTGTTTGTTCTTTTTAAGTGCCAGATGATTGAATGTTGCGGTAGCAGCGTTTATAATTTTTATATGGATTTGGAGGTTTTTTTGGCCATTGAATAAAGTCATTATTGATACTGGTTAAGATTCTTTTGATGAAAAAAAAAAGGTTAAAACCAAAAAATTTGAATTTGTTTTATCTCATGACATGAATGACTCCATTAATACAGGGTGTTCTATTCTATTTTTTAAAATGGCTGCCATCTTTGGTTAGTGATGATTTTGCAAATGTCGAGTTTTTATAGCAAAAGTGCTTGACGTTGTACGGTTATATTGATATTTTGGTGACTTCAAGGGTTGTTCTTATAAAAGAACAATATCCTGAGCCACCACTGGAGTTCCACTGTAGGCCGGGAATGGGACAACCGACGCGCACGTGATCGCCCAATAGCAGACCCACAAAGCAACTCAATACAGGGTGTTAGTGTAGACAGTTGCATTAGTTTGATGGGTGAAAAACGAAACGACCGTTTTTTTTTTCATCTCTTCATACCAACATTCGATTAGCTTTTTTTTCAACCATACAAAATATCTAAACATTTCCTTTGATTGATTTTTTTATGTTTTCTCGATGTTGGCTCCATAGTGAAAGTTGTTCAGTTTGATGGTCTAAACCACCCCCTTAAGTATTACTAGGGTGTTTTGTTACAGCCTGTAGAAATATTAAGAAACGTCATCATTAATCGCAGTAATGAGAGTTGGAACAACATGGGGCGTTCATGTCGAATCTAGTAAACATGACGTGAGCTCGACTATCGCGCCACGATCAATGATGTATCGAGATGTGTGTTTCATTAAGCACGTACCAAGCTCAAAGAAGTGTGGGCACTGGAAGCGACATCTACAGGGTTAAATTGATATCATTAGCATCCTTTTAAACTAAGAGTCCCATCAAACTGAACAACTTTTAATATGGGAGCAAACCGATCGTAGGAAAACAAAACCTGAAGCTTACATTTTGCTCCTATCGGTTTGCTCCCATAGTAATTAGTTGTTCAGTTTGGTGGGTAGATTCTTAGTTTAAAAGGATGCTACTGACATGAATTTAACCCTTTAGGTATAGGGTGTAATTGATATCAATCGACTTTTCAGGGCTGGTTCAGAACATCAAACTGAACAACTTTTTCTATGGGAGTAAACCTGAAATCGCAACATCAAAAATCTGCTGTTCCATACTGAACTGCAATGCCTACTCGATGCAAATGTATAAACAATTGATTTTTTTTGCAATTTCGCATTTGCGCCTATAGTCATTTATATTTTACATTCAGTTTTTCAATAATTTCGGATAACGCCTTCAGCTGGTCTACTACAAAAAAAGATATAAATGAGATACATCCAAATAAAATAAAAACTGATTCGTTGATGTCTTTTGTATGAGTAAATTAAAAAATTAATAAAAACAAGACTTATGTGTGAAATCAAAATCGTTGTCATCATTTTCCACCTGAGAGGCCTGCCAACGCTGCTAATCTTCAGGGCGAAATAAAATTGATATCATTGGCATCCTAGCCATCAAAATGAACAACTTTTACTAAGGGAGCAAAACCGATTGTAACAAAAAAATCATCTGTTGCATTTTGTTTGCAGTTTGCTCCCATTGTAAAAGTAGCTGAGTTTGATGGGTAGACTCTTAGTTTAAAAGGTTGCCAATTATATCAATTTCACCCTATAATAATAATTTAATTGTAAAAAATGTTACTAACAAATTGACGTGACTACAGTAATTTTATTATGATCTAAGGTCTACGGTATCATCACGTACGAAACGATGTTCTTGTCACTTCCAGTAACCACTAGATCCAGGAATATATTCATGTGGGTGTCCTTGACTCTGGCAGTCATCGATCATCCCCGAGATATGCTCACTATCATCGATATATACCTAGGTACATGATACCTATAGCATCAAACCACATTTTGTGTTCAATTTAATGAGGTAAATGAAAATAAACGTGTGAAACTGTGTAAAATTATCTTTCGCAATTAGTGCGTTCACACACGATGACGCACTGACGGAGCATGAAACGTCAGTCCGTCATTTGTGAAGCAAGGAGTTGTATGAAACCGCACGTAGAAGCACACACGGTGACGCCTTGACGCACCGGGTGTGGTTTTATGGACTGACATCTGCCGCTCCGTCAGTGCGGCATCGTGTATGAACGCACTTATGGTATAAATAAACGCAAAATAAATAACAAATTTATATGTGATTTAGTATCCTTTTGGGAATTTCATTACCTACGTCTTATGTTTATGCTGTGTCTATTACTTATTAATGCCAAGTTTAATCCAAAATGATAAGAAACTTTAATCAACCATACAAAATATCTAAACATTCGATTTGATTGGTGATTGATTAATTTATTATGAAACAGCTGATTTTATTAAATGTAAGTAGGCATTGATTGGCATACTCGACTGAATTGTATACAAAACACATTTTGGGATGTTGATTAGAGAAAACTATAGAAAATACACTATCGGAATCTTACAAGGTTAAGAACAATGTAATTTACTTCATCCTTGTGAAGTTTTTGTTATTTACTTAAAACATAGCTTTTTGTTGAAATGTTAATACCGATTCAGCAATGATCATTAATTTTACCGCCTGACATAAATTTTTCAATGAAATTGGTTACTTTCCGAAGCAGAAATATATTTCAAGTCCAATTTTTCAGTAGCTCTATCGAGAATATTGTGTTTTAATGGTTCGAAATGTTAAAATTAATGTTAACATAATATAGAAAATCTTGGGGCGCCTGGCCCTAAGTAAAACTAAACATTTCTACAGAGTGTAAGGGACAGCCCTCCGCAAACTGAAACGGTGAACTCAGACCATCAAACTGAACAACTTTCACTATGGAGCCTATCTCAGGAAACGCGAAAAAAAATCTGCTGTCCCATACATTTGAGTCGGGTAGGTACGGCAGTTTTGTATGGGACAGCTGTTTTTTTTTTCGCGTTTCCTGAGGTAGGCTCCATAGTGAAAGTTGTTCAGTTTGATGGTCTGAGTTCACCGTTTCAGTTTGCGGAGGGCTGTCCCTTACACCCTGTATACTAATAAGGAATCGTTATGATGACACGTAAGTGTACTCTTAAATTCTTTGCTTGCCTTAAATCTTTAGTAAAAGTAGATGCAATTTAATATTTACCGGGATACACTGGCATGAAGTCTAACAAAGTTCTACACTGCAAGTTAGGAAACGAAGCGCCTGAGCGCATTAGTAAAGCAAGAATCGACGGACCTCGAATTTCCTTTCTCTTTTACGATAGGCGTAATGCGCGTAAGTTTCTATAAGAGATTTTTATTCTTTTTAGCGATTTTTATAATACAAAGCCGTAATTATGTAGTTATGCTTATAGACACAATTAAGTTAAGGTTGTAAACAAATAAAAATTTAAGATAATTTGCCGTAGTTACCTATCTTACTCATACCTATCAAATAATCTTATGTCCAAAAAAACCAACAAAACTTATTTTAAAACCATGTTAAGTTGTTTATACGTCGTTAAAATCCTTCAAATTCAACGCACAGAAATAAATCGGTCCGCAACAATTTCGAATATTTGTTTGGTTTAGACCAAACTGGTTTAAATGTTGGACTGATTTATGGAATCAAATACCTTGGATTTTATTATTTGGTGTTCAGCATCAAATATGGCGATATACTCGTAGCACCAACATTTTATCACATACAGGGTCCTTCTTAATAATGCTGACACTTTTTTCAGGGGATGATCAGACCGTCAAACTGAACCACTTTCTCTATGGCACAAACATCAAAATCGCGAAAAAAAAATCAGCTGTCCCATACATTTGTATGGAGCGGCAGATTTTTTTTTGCGATTTCGATGTTGGTGCCATAGAGAAAGTTGTTCAGTTTGATGGTCTGATCATCCCCTTAAAAAAGTGTCAGCATATAAAGAAGGACCCTATATATGCGACCAACATAGAAATCGCAAAAAAAATCTGCTGTCGTTATACATTTTGCATGGAACAGCATTTTTCTTCGCGATTTAGATGTTGGTGCCATACATAAAGCTGTTCAGTTTGATGGTCTAATCATCTCCTTAAAAAAGTGTCAGCATTTTAAGAAGGACCCCTTATGGTTGTTTGTATTATAGTGGTTGTATAAGTAGACAGACCTATCTACTTTAGCTACTTGTAGCAAAATAAAGTGTTAAATCAATATATAACTGTTACGTCGTCTTCGTGAAATTTATATGCCTTGCCATGCCCTTCCTGCCTCATGCTCCATTCCATGTTAAAGCCCCATGTTTAAGCTATCCCTATACCAAATCTAATCAAAATCGGTTTAGCAATTTAGCCGTGAAAACGTAACAGACAAACAGAGACTTTCGTATTTATGGCATTGGCTATTAGTATGGAAGACAAAGTTTAAAAATACTCTAACTGTAATCCCCCGTATTACAGAACGACACTCAAGTGAAGGTCTCTTCTTAAGTAAAGATAGACAAGGATGCATGTATACGTTGTATGTATTTGCATCCTTTTCTATCTATACTCAAGAAGAGATCTCCACTTGAGTGTCGTTCTGTAATACCCCCCTTAGTACATAAGTATTCTTCTTCTTATTATTAGAGTATATTATAAGAAGATAAATCTACCACCACTGTCAGCCAAACCCTAGGTACATTAGTACTCCTAGATACGATATCGACACAAAATATAGGTAGGTACCAAGCATCACGAAATTAATGGACTACGATTGGGTCCAAAGATCTCAATTTACAAAACGTCATCTAACTTTTACTGCCACCGTTTGACCAGACAATGGTCATTTTGATCGCATAAAGGGATGCAAGCAGTTAGGTAGATACCCACGGTCAACTGCATTTGTAATGATGCATTCTCACGCAGCAGTGGTCGAGACACCTACAGCGTGGCAAACCGGCGACGCAACTCTGTGCGATATATTTACCATCCACCATTGTCCCCCATACATCTTCACTGACAATATTTTATACACCAGCATGTTTCACGGAATCGGTCCATATTACGGCAGACAACATTCGGACATGTAAGCAAACATCTTAATGTTTACTAATGAAACATTTCGAAATACAATGATTGATGATATTTCGTAGCACGGGTTTTGTGTAGCCTCGCATTATTCTATTCATAAGTCGCACTGCGGGTATCTGAGCGTCAGCGTTGGTGGCTTCGCTATTGTTCCGCTTAGACATAATTCGGCAAACATTTCTGGTGTGATTTTTTGCTTTCTTTTCTTCGAGTGGGTCATTTAAATTTCATGCGTATTTTAGCGAGATGCGATTGTCGCAGATGGGTTTCCATTAGGAGTGAATGATTAAGAGATCGGCTGTCGAGACGGGGTGAGGAGGGAGGTATCTATGTGCGGGGGTCGGAGAGTTCCCGGGGGAGAGCGAAGCCCCTGACGCCTGAGTGTGGTGCACTGCTTGCAATTAACTCCTCTGTCGGAGCATTATCTCGGCATTAGGTAGGAATCGCGGTAACAGCGCCCTCTGCCGGAGACATCTGTATCACTGCCTGTTGGAACACACCGTACGCCTACCCTAATCGCAACTAATACTTGACGTATCTTTTCCGCATAAGGTGGTTCGATAGAAATAGCTAATCTCTGGGTCGTTGTACGCGCCCTCTGTAGAAATTAATTAAATGGTTATATACCTCCATAATTACAATAGTCTTATTGACTGACACAATTTCTTTTGTTTCCGAGTGATAATCACTTTAAGGATGTTTAAGTACTATCGAATCGTTTGGAAATATACCTACATAGAAAGAAATCATTCTAAAAAGAAACTTTTCAACACTAAATCTACTAAGTACTTACCTACAAGTTTTATCGGAATCTTCGATTATAAAATATAACATAACAACTAAACTGATAGGATATCAATAACAATAAAGCATCAGTACAATAAGGCTATCTGGCCACACAGTTTGATACAATATTACAACGAAAACTTTAAACGTCAACGGCTGTGATTGGCAATATAAAAGTTAATCATGTTAGTGCGCCGGGGTGGGCCGGGTGTCGCGAACTCATTGTCCCAGGTTCGATCCCGGGCCACCCCCCGCAAGGATTCGTTGCTTATTTAATGCAACGATGCACACGTAAACATCTAAATAACTTTTGTGTGACACTTCTCCCCCTCCCTCTAATTTTACTAAGTAGCCGTATCTTTACAAATGTATTGGGGAGGAAACATTCGAGCCAAATGTGTTTTAGAAGCAGATTTGTTGTTTAACTTCAATTGGTGCGAAGCAGTTATTTAAATACTATTCTGGAATCTGTCCAAATTATTCAAGGCACTTTTGTTATAAAGTGGATAAGAACACATTGTTGAAAGACATACTAAAATCATTCCCTGACACAGTGGAGAAGAATCAAAGATTGTATTAGAACGAGCGCGTACTCAGCAATATAACTTTTAACTACGTGTTGGTCCTGATCATAATACTCTTGGTTAGCAGTGTCCTGTCTTTCATATTGTTAGGAAATGAACTGAATATACAGGGTCCAACTTAATATGAAAACAGTTTTTTAAGAGGAAGATCAGAGCATTAAACTGAACAACTTTCTCTTTTGTATGGAACAGCTGTTTTTTTTCGCGATTTCGATGTTGGTGCCATAGAGAAAGTTGTTCAGTTTGACGGTCTAATCATCCCCTTAAAAAATATCAGCATATTATGAAGGACTCTATATTGATAACAAAGGATTTTAAGGGCCTGTTTCACCACTTCTGAATAAGTTCTTGTTAGCTTATCCGACAGATATTTTGACATAATTTCATACAAAATGTGTCAAACTATCTGTCGGATAAGCTAACAAGAACTTACCCAGAAGTGGTGAAACAGGCCCTAAGTCTTGTAAGTTACCAAAGTGTCAGTAGAACAGAAGCTCTATCAGTAAAGGAAAGCTAGTGACATTTAGCGGATTTTGGACGGGGCGCTATCTGCGCAAGTCATGCGTGGATATGGACAGCCTCGCTGGAGTACAGCCAGGCCATAAGGTCTGTTCTAAGCTCGCACCCCATCTCTCCTGCCACTCTCCTGTCACAGCTTACGCAAACCGACTGACAGCCTCCCAATAATTCGTAACGAAAATGTGTTAATCGCACGCCGAACACTTTCACGCTCTGCGACTCTGAATTAGATTAGTGTGATGACAATGACGACATCTGTAGCTGAATGAGAGTCGTCATATTTTGACAGGTATCGTCACATGTCCGTACCCTCGTCTGCCCACATACACGTGTTTGAGCGTCCCACGCGAACCAGCCATCTCGTCCAACTCACACTTCTGTTACACTTTTTTCTTCACAAAAGTCCTGATTTCACGCGGCGCGAACATTCATCCGATTGTCGTGAATTTCGTTATCTTGTATTAGCGAGCTCGTGGAATAATATTGAAAAAATAATACATTTGGGATTTGACGGCTCCCCATGTGCGCACGGCAGCTTCCTTTTCACTGCAACGCTCTTATAAATGAAACGGGATGATAAATTTATTTAATGTATACAAATGTTTGGACATTTTTATTTTGCTGTCGTTTAGACGTAGGTAACATAATTTAGTTCACCATATGTTAAGTCGTTACATCGCTGAGTAGGAAGTGGAAAAAATGCTTTATGACTTGTGAGAGAAACTATGACAAACCGGTCCTTTTTTCCGTGTATCATCCTGACTAGATCAATAAACAAACTTTTTTCACATTCACGCAAAAAGTTATTGATAAATGTCTTTATTGAATGAATGAGGCAGCAAAGTTGCGTTCAATTATGAAGCGTATATTAAAATCTTGTTAGTAAAGTATTTCTTCAAATACAAGCCGAGTGCATAACAAATGTTAACGACGTGTTAAACTTGAACTTTGATGTTCACGTTTTTTTCTTAGGTACCAAAGTAGCTAGTACTAATATTTAGTACGTAACAACATAAGAATGATGATAGTTTTCCTCATGATGTTGATTAATGGTTTCGATATCGGTAAAATAAAAATTTACCGGTTCATTAACGAGGCTTTTAATTTGGGGTTTCCGTCTAATTGACCTCTGGCCTGGGTAATTATTCACAGGGGGTACATAAAGTAATTATTACTGGGTAGCCCTTTTTCCTTGTCGCCATTTCCCCCCCTCCGCTAATCACCGCCCCGCGCCCGCGCCCGCGCCGCGCCTGGTGCCGATGACGGCTCACAACTGTGTCTTGGTTCGCGATGACAGGATTTTAATATAAGTTTGTTGTTGCATGTAAATTAGTTAAAGATTTTTTGAAACGCTTATTGTATGAATTGATAGTTAGTGCGATCACACACGATGACGCACTGACGGAACGGTAGATGTCAGTCCATAGAACCACACCCGGTGCGTCAATGCGTCACCGTGAGTGCTTCTACGTGCGGTTTCATACAACTCCTTGCTTCACAAATGACGGACTGACGTCTGCCGCTGCGTCAATGCGTCATCGTGTGTGAACGCACTTAAGCCTACATCCTATGTATCCTATCTATAGATCCGCAAGTCTTAAAGGTCTAGTAGCTATCTTTAATAACGCACCTTTTTTAGCATTTTTAGTAACTAATATAGAAAACAATTTTCTTTGTTGTTTCCATTCCAAAGTGCTTCCTCATTAATGGACATGAAATAAACAGAAATTTTCAAGTGAAAACACCTTTTAATGCGGCAGTGATATGTCATAAATTAACATTATAGCTACTTAACTGCATGAAAAAATCTTAGCGGGATGAAAAGGAGATTTATATTTGTTAAGGCAAAGTTGTTCGTCTTCATAAGCCCTGACGTTTCATTTCTGTCTAGGCAGGCCGACAAGTGCTAACCCTCCTTTGTCTCCCCTTCAGTCTTACCTCACCCCCTCTCGAAGGGCTCCCCTTGTTATGCATAAAATTTTGTCTTATTACTTCCAACTTCGCTATTATATTTTGACGAGACGAAGTTGCCAAGTTATTTTGTTATTAAAATTTTTGGCCGCCGACCGACGGCTTCGGTATAAATCTAGTTCGAATGTAAATGGGAACGCTTAAATTATAAAGCAAGAACTTATTTGATTGAACAAACCTTAGGATTTGGGGATTAATGTCGGAAATTTTCGTCGACGAGGCAGTTTTCGTGATTCGCGCTTTGTTGTCACCGAACCGAGCGGAGGCAGAAATAAAGACATGACTAAATAGGATTGAGGAGATTTGCTTCAAAAACCTTTTTCGTTTGTGTGAAGCCCTCGAATGTTATCGACCGCGCTTTGTTTGAATTTGTCAATTTATAAAATCGCAAGACGGAAATGTTATTGTATAGTTCTTACTCTTTTATATTGATACGATTTATGAAAAGTTGATTTAGAGGTCGATCGATATTATGGTACGTATGTTTGTGTTTAGACAGGATAATCACTAGAACACTGTGCTACTAGTTTCTTATTTTATAGCTGTAATCATCTACCTTACCTACCTAGTTAGAATTCAATATTAGAGACATACCTAAGTATAATTTTACAATGAACTGAGGCTGATATAACCTTACTGCTACCTATATAGGATAGCAACTGACAGGTACCTATTTCATAAGTACTACGTAAGACCGCAGTCTCTCGATCCCACAGACTAAGTGCGTTCACATACGATGACGCATTGACGGAGCAGCAGACGTCAGAAACCGCACGTAGAAGCACACACGGTGATGCATTGACGCACCGGGTGTGATTATATTGGACTGACATCTACTGCCGCTCCGTCAGTGCGTCATCGTGTGTGAACTCACTTAGTGCGGTTTCATACAACTCCTTGCTTCGCAAATGACGGACTGACGTCTGCTGCTCCGTCAGTGCGTCATCGTGTGTGACAGCTCTTATGTACAAATTTCGTTTGTTAACGTTACGTAATTAACCTGCGCAAAGCAAAGCAGCAAAGGTGATTCTTGTTGAAATTTTAAAAGGTCAACAGTAATGTGGGCTTCGATTACAAGGAATCACGATCGCATATTTAAGTTTTGTCTGCACTGCTTCAAGTCGCATTCGTTAAAATCGATAGTATTCACGTTTAACTTTGAACTTTGGTATTCAAATATTTCCAATGGATTGCAAACCTAGTACGATTAACCAAAACAATGAAAAAAATATAGGTAAGTATACAAGGCGTTTCATAAGTAAGAATAAATTTTTAAAACTCTTAAGGGGGTTGTTTAGACCGTCAAACTGAACAACTTTCTCTATGGGACCAACATCGAAATCGCGAAAAAAATAATTTTAAATCCCATACATATTTTAGCTCTAGTCGATTTGTAGAGTATAGAACATACATTTTTTTTTCCGCGATTTCGATATTGGTCCCATAGTGAAAGTTGTTCAGTTTGATGGTTTACACCACCCCCTTAAATGTTTATTTGTATTACTTGTATACATACAAAACAAAAACTCACACCTTTTTCCCCGAGGAGTAGACAGAGATCACCACTTTTGGCGTTTCAGAAACACTCTCATGCTTCTTCTTGGTCCATACATCGTGCCATACGAGTAGATTTGCTCTGTTTGGTATTATCTATCAACCCTTCATTTTGTTACCTACCTATAGCTTTATAACTTTCAATTTTATCTGATCAAATAAGTTACGCCCTACAAAAAGTGCGCAGTACTTGAAATCGGCTGGCATGCATATTATATGAGACGATCTAAGGATATATGAAACGTGGAGTTCTGAGGTTTCAGAATATCTCTGACTACCCCCTCTGGGAGTATAGTCGTGAGCATATGCTTATGCTCTAAGGATATGTGAATGAATCGAAATAGATGCAAGGATCGCAGTAAATTGTGTGCCCTAGTTTGCCTACAACACTAGGAAAAAAGCGTGACGTTATATAGGGTCCTTCCTAAATATGCTGAAGGTTTTTTAAGAGGATAATCAGACCATCAAACTGAACAACTTTCTCTTTAGGACCAATGTCGAAATTTTGCAAAAGAAAAATCTGCTGTTCCATAATACAAAACTGCTATGCATTGGACAGCTGATGTTTTTCGCGATTTCGATGTTTTATAGAGAAAAAATTGTTCAGTTTGATGGTCTGATCATCCCCTAAAACCATAAGCATAAATAAACGACGACTAAACACTTAACTATTAGTTATTACACAACACATTAACGTTATCTTAAAACAGTTAAGGCCTGTTTCACCACGTCTTAGTAAGTTATTGTTAACTTATCTGACAGATCGTTTGACATATTTTGTACGAAAGATATGGCAAACGATCTGTTATTAAGAATTTATCCAGAAGTGGTGAAACAGGCCATTAGCAATATTTAATTGAACGAAATATCCCCTACCCTAAGGTTGTATGCATGAATTGGAAGATATCGCTTTTTAGCGATAAGACCGCCTTATTTGTAAATACTTAGCAGTATTTCTTAGTGCTACATGTCCTTTTGCTTAAGTTTACAAAGAACTTAGGTTAACAAATAAAAGTATAAGTAATAATTTATTCTTGCCTTCCGTCGTAGGTAATATCCTCAACAAATGACGAACAATAGGAACGATCAACCGAGGAAGGAAGTGAAGCAAGCAACATGTGCTCTATGCTGGCTGTGGGAAGGCACGCGAGCGTGGAGCGAGTCGCTGCCTCGGCCTCGACTCGCCGAGTAGGTACCTACCTACTTGTGTTGCCGATTATTCTGTGATTGCATCAAACTTTTGTCTAGATACAAAAGTACGATATCTCGATCTCCATGGGACCAAAAGTAAGATACTCTCCTCTAAAAATTTTGTTAGATTCCTAAGAACACGTAACATTGCCATTTGGCAACCTATTGAACCTATTTAGGTTCAATTCAATATATACCTATATCGTGTGAACGATGATTCGGCCAATGTCTAGGTAAGAAGACACACTGCAGGTAATACAGATTGAGTCCGGTAAAAACGACGTGATTCAGCGATGAGAATCCCAGTAATGCGCATATACAGGGTGTAAGGAAAAGTATCAAATAACCTTTAAACCACATACTCAAACTGAACCACTTTACTATGGGAGCAAACTTGTCAAAACAAAAAAAATCTGCTGTCTCATACATTTGAGTCTATACGACTTTGATTAAATTTTGCAGTTTAGTATGGAAAAGCTGTTATTTTTTTGTTCTGATGGTTGCTCCCATTAGTCAAAGTTGTTTAGTTTGATCAGTATGTGGTTTAAAGGTTAATGATACTTTTCCTTACACCTTGAAGAAATCAGAACTTTATTAACCTTTTCATACATAGGTGACATAATTTTAAATCAAGATCAATTAGTCATTGATCCATGAGTTATCGAACGTGCTAAGTGCAGCAAATGAACACAGAATCGATAATAAAACACCTAGGGTGGATTACACCAAAAACAATTTAGGTTTAAACATGATTAAATATTATGCTGTTACTGTTATCCGTATGAACAGCAGTGTGACAGACAGAGCGATCTCTACGACACAATACCTAAATAGTTTTTGGTGCAAGCCACGCTTATGTAGTCCGTGAAATCTTTTCAAAAAGTAAAATATCATATGTTCGATCGATTCTGGTAAAATCATTTTTTGATTTGGCGTGATACCTTGTACAAACCTACACAACCGTCGAATGATTTCAAATTATTATGTCACAAGAATTCAAATTATTTGTGAAGTAATCTAGATCAACCAAAAATATGCTATGTGATTCAATTCCTTTGGAAAAACTAGAGTCAGTCCGAAAAATTGCTAACCTAACCTAACCACCAAAAGTGACGACGAATAAGCGTGAAGCGGCAATAGTGGCAAGCACGGCTGCATAGGCGGAGGCGGAGGCGGGCGTTTCGAACATCTGCTCCTTTTGTCGCGACAAATTAACACCGACTCGAGCAAACTGAGGCTGCAACGAGCCATTTCCAGCTCCGAACGAGCCCTAAAGCTTCCCTTAAGCGCGACGCCAGCTGCTTCGAGCACTAAATTCCACGTTACAATGCTTTGTTTTAAAATTTGTAATCATTCTCACATTTTACGACGGTGAACGGTCCGTTTCGGAAAATTTGATACGACTATAAAGCCTGTAATTGTGTTAGCATTCCAGTTAATTAAAAGTTATGAATTTAAAGGCGCACAGCTTTAGTACGCTTTGACGTTCGCCGTCTGAGTGAAGCACTCATTTAAATGTGATGAATTTCTTTTTATTGTTTGTATGAAAGTTTAAGTAACATTACTTGCTGTTTATGAGCATATAAAATCCATAAGAATTATTAATATGTGTTTGTTCATCATCAACTATGCAGTCTACTATTTTAATGCGTAATAAAAGCCCTTACTTAGTTTTAATAAAATTCAAATAAATAGCAGTAAAAATTAACATACTCATCTATCTGTTTATACATAATGCACCACTATACAACAGCGCAGCACTTCTGTTATCATAAAACAACTATGCCAATAGACATTAAAAAAAAAGTGCAGAGTCAAAATATTATTTTTCCCACAGTGATTAAATGGATACGCGTTATAAAGGGCAAACTGAAAACACTAAAGTACAGTGAGTTATGAAAACAAATACACATTATGCTTACGTACCAAATCTCGTACAACTAATGACGTTAAAAGCGAGGGGTAAGAGTAACATTGTTAACAGTCATAGTTCGGGTGTGTGTGCCAAAAGTTGGGAATAGAGGCCATAAATACCGCCACGGGGGGCCCCGGGGCCTCGAGGCGTCGGGAACAATAACCACCGCGTATGCTCATGTTAACATTAGCTCCGTACTTAATTCCTTGTTGCCCCGAACTCGCTTAAGAGAGGGTAAGACTCCGTGACATCGTGTTAATTAAATAATTACTTTAAATAATAACTCCTCGGCCGCCCTGTGTTACTTTCGAGACTAACACGAGTGCCTATGTACTAACAATGTGTTGTATTTTATTTACTTGCTCCTGATGTAATTAACTATAATAACGTGTTTAGTTTAACGCTCTTTGACCTTTAGATTCTTTATTACCTGTATAAAACAACATTCTTAACATCGATATACAGGGTGTGAACTTAAATGCGTTATATAGGGTCCTACTTAATATGCTGACACTTTTTTAAGAGGATGATCAGACCGTCAAACTGAACAACTTTCTTTATGGGACCAACAACGAAATCACGAAAAAAAATCAACTCTACCATACAAAACTGCAAACCTACTCGAGCCAAATATATGGGACAGCTGATTTTTTTTTCACGATTTCGAAGTTGGTCCCATAGAGAACAATTTTCAGTTTGATGGTCTGATCATACCTTTAAATAAGTGTCAGCATATTAAGAAGAACCCTGTATAGAGTCCTTCTCAATATGCGGACAGTTTTTTTAAGGGGATGACCAGAACATCAAACTGAACAACTTTCTCTATGGGACCAACATCGAAAAGGCGAAAAAAACAGCTGTCCCATATTTTAGTTGGCTCGAGTTGGTATACAGTTTTGTATGGTACAATAAATATTTTTTCGCGATTTCGGTGTTAATCCGATAGAGGAAGTTGCTCAGTTTGATGGTCTGATCATCCCCTTAAAAAAGTGTCAGCATTTAAGAAGGGTCCTGTTTACTTTAGGGGGTGCTTCAGACCATAAAACTGAACAACCATTACGTTGGGACCAAGATGAAATCACGAAAAAAAAATCTACTGTTCCATACAAAACGTAAATGATGACTCTACCCAAATGTATGAGCCCAAAGTTTGGGGGAGACCTTTGCCCAACAATGGGACGAAATATGTATTATTTTCAATTAATAACTACGTAGGTAGGTACAAAGAGAATCATAGATAATCACAAAAGTGTTACGTCGGTATAAATGAAATTACAAAAAGTTACATAATGAAACTCAAAACAGCATTTTATAAAACCTTTTTTGTTCGTAAAAGTAAACAATTCTTTCATTCAACACGCAAATCATTAATTAAACATGTTATGAACATACCTCAAACAAAACGTAATGTAAGTACCTGCTTAGGCAAGAAGTTCATATCAAAGTAAAATTAATGGGTAGCTCGTTTTCCATGAACTGAAGTCGATGTAATTTTCTAGGGTTCCGTACCCAAAGGGTGAAAACGGGGCCCTATTACTAAGCCTATACGTTGTCCGTCCGTCTATCTGTCTGTCTGTCTGTCCTACCTATTTAGGGCTGTAACTTTTGAACTGTAATAGGTAGACAGTTAAAATGTTCACAGAATGTACGCTATTATAGTTGATTAGCTACCAAATAATAAAAATGTAAAAAAGATAAAAATGACGGGGGTTCCTCATACAAGAAACTAGTTTATATCAAAAAAAAATTATCTCGCTCTTATTGTAAAAGCGTAAAACTTGGTGCGATTATCGAGAAAACTCTACAGTATTAAAAAAAAAAAAAAAAACTGGTCAAGTGTGAGTCGGTCTCGCACTAAAGGTCCCAGAGAAAACAAAACTTTTTCGTAATTAATATGTTGGTGGTACGGAACCCTCGGTGCACGAGTAGCCCGACTCGCACTTGACCGGTTTTATTGAGGTTTACTTTTAGCTTTGGATTCTTGCCCATTTCCGTATTTGTGTTTGAATAGGTATGTATGGAAGTCATGATTCAATTATTATTTAATTAATATACTTCCTTAATTAAACATTGCTTAGTTTTAAAATACAAATGTATATTATAATTTATAATGTCATTGTATATTTGTTTGATAGAACAACTGTTTTAGTATTCCATATCAAAACATAAAAGCGGGAAACCCTTGGTTGGACTTGTAAGACGTTATTGTCCGTTTGTTTCTTCAGCTATACAAGGTGTTTCATAAGTAACAATAAATTTTTAAAACTCTTAAGGGTAACCGTCAAACTGAACAACTTTCTCTATGGGACCAATATCGAAATCGCGAAAAAAAAAATCTCATATCCCATACATATTTTAGCTCTAGTCGATTTGTAGAGTAGGTATAGAACATAAATAATTTTTTTCGTGATTTCGATATTGGTCCCATAGTGAAAGTTGTTCAGTTTGATGGTCTACACCACCCCTTTAAAGGTTTATTTGTAGTTTTGTAACACTTTGTATGTATGTATAACATTTTGCGCAGTCGTAGTAGCTTCTTTTCCACCATAATAAGTTAGTAATAATACACCAGGTGAAAAATGATTTCAAATATTTTATTTACCTTTTTTGAAGGTGTCTGAAATGGAGGTAGAAATTAATTTATTTATGCCTAAAAATCTTAAACAAATCAGGCTATAACCCATTTCACATCGAATAAAAACAATTATCACAAAGTTGGCATAATAGTCCGGTTAGAATCCTTCTTATGTGAAAAGCAGTAAGATAACAAATCAAAATAGATAGTCTTCTAAATACTCCAAATAAAGTTAAACCTTTTGTTTTTAGGTCCCAAGGCGAGCATGAAAGCAATCACAAGAAAACATAATTGAAATTCGCATAATGATGTCTCGCTGCATTGGGACAAACCTGATATCGGGTTTATTAAATCAATGTTTTTAGTTCATAAGATGTTTGATTAGGTATTTGAAAAAAAAAATGCTACCTTTTTACAGTTCGGAACCCTCGGCACGCGAATTCCACTCGCACTTGACGGTTTTTTCATTTACCGGATTTGTTTTAATCAATTTTTATAATAGTTATTATTTTATTTAAGGTTATTTGTTTTCCTTTCAATATTCAAGTTACCTAGCGCAAAAAACCTACATGACATACAGAAGTAAGACCCCTAAGGCGCGTTTCGACCGCACGTTTCTTTGAAATGTTTTGTGGATCGCCAACGGCGGATTGTCCATTACACAAATGTTTTCTTTGAGCAGGTACACACTTTAACATGTGCCACGAAAAAACGAAAGCCAAAATAAACACTTGGCTTGGGGTTATACCTATGAAAAAAGAGTTTTACTTAAAACCCATTTGAAATAAGAGACTGTCAAACAATTGTTTCATTTAAAAAACAAGTCAAAGATCACTATCTCTCTCCTCAATAAACTAGTACCTATATTTATATATTTATCATACTGTATATATTAGTATGTATGTATGTAAGTATATACCTCTACCTTTATATAATATTTTGTATTTATCAGTGTTAAATACTGTTTTATTAGTTAAATGTGCACACTATGCCTGCCTCACTTTGTATGCTCTCTCTCTGTCACGGGTTTGCTGGAAGTAATCTCTTTAGAGATGAGCTCGCCCTTTGTAATTGTCTATTATGTTGTTTTCATGTATATTTCCGTGTGTACAATAAAGTGTTAAAATAAAATAAAAATCAGGAATAAGTGCGTTCACACAAGCGGCAAATGTCAGTCCATAGAACCACACCCGGTGCGTCAATGGGTCACCGTGTGTGCTTCTACGTGCGGTTTCAACAAACTCCTTGCTTCACAAATGACGGACTGACGTCTGCCGCTGCGTCAATGCGTCATCGTGTGTGAACGCACTTATCACACCAAACGTGTCGAGCCAATATTAATACTACTCTTAAATTTTATCTGATTACGAGTATTGCTGCGTTTTTTGATAATTTAAGCTCTTGATTTTTCGGCAGGTTTACAACTACCATGGTCATATAGGATGCTTAGGTTCTATTGAACTGTAAAAATTCATAATAATAAATTTAATTGTCATTGTATTTTTTTTAAATATTTATTGTCAAGTTCTACCTAAAATCAGTCAAGGTAAAATTTTTACAGTAAAACTGTTGGCACCTATTCCATCATCCATCACAGCCTATATACGTCCCACTGTAGGGCAAAGGCCTACCCTCAGGGAGGGTGTATGGGCGTTAGTCCACCACGCGTGCCCAATGCGGATTGGTAGACTTCACATACGCATCGGAATTTCTTCTTCAGCGTATGCAGGTTTCCTCATGATGTTTTCCTTCACGGTTTGAGAGCAGTCGGTATTACGTACATAAGTTAGAAAAACACATTGGTACATGGCATGTGGTCCGTGCGGATTCGAACCTGGACCTGAAAATTGAGTTACCACAGCTCTCCGCAACGCGCCACCGACGCTCTCCAGATACCATTTTTTATGTATATTAAAAACAGAATCCATTATCTTCATTGATAATAAAAATAATACATTTGAGCTTCGTAGAATGAAATAAATCGTAGGAGAATTTGAATGTAACTAAACAATAGCAAAAGACAATTTGGACGGTTTCCGTCTCGTACAGACGGTGTTATTTGTTCATTAAGGCGGGACGAGTCGCGAGCCCGAACACCGACTCTATGTAAAGCCTACCCTCGAGCACCTACTCTATTGACTTTCTTCCGCCACTTGCTTATCGAGTTATGATAAATGACTATAACTACAAACAAAAGTGAACTCTAAAATCAACGTCGAACAGTCTATATTGCAATGATAATTATTGGTGAGCATAATTCGTTTCACCACATAGACGATACTTCTTAAATAATAAAAGCTCTTTGTAAAACTTTCCCTCCTTGAGCGTTCTAAAGCTTTTTGGTATCCAGTAATTAATATTCATGAAGGCTTGTATACAGGGTTGCCATACTTGGTGTCATTTTTAGGACGTCATAACTATGAGCCAGCTAAAGCTAGCTACTAAAGTAGTTAAGAGCTGTACCTCATTGACTTTACATGTTAATAATATATCTCGACTGTTAAATTGTTTCATTTTAGATTTTCCTTTTATTTAAATTTTCTGTTGATTTAATTTTAATACACATACATCTACTGTATTTAGTACATTACTGCATTGGCTAGCAAAAGAAACATTGATGGACGAACATGTAAATGTAGGCCGAGGCGAAGCCGAGGCACACATACGTAAGTCCATCAATGCCTCGTTGTGGCCAAGGCTTGTATAGTGTTTTTCTCAAACAATGCGCGGAAATTAAAATCAATCAACTTTTCAAAATCAATGACGAACAACAATAATTTTTCCTTCTTAAAACAAGTAACTTATTATTAATCTGTGGTTACACACTAAATATAGCTACATACATATTTACATAATATAATTAGGTACTTTACGATTTTGTTTGAGAAAAAAATACTGGCCTAAATGATGAAATCAGAATGAAAAATTCCTTTTTAGGGTTCTCTACCCAAAGGGTGACAACGAGACTCTATTATTAAAGCATATTAAAAATTATTAGCAATTTCACTTGAAAACAATCACAAATTGTCCTAAGAGAAATATTCCAAAGATGGTAACCCTAACTTTGCTAGAGGGGTCGTGTAATTAATAAACTTATATGATACTTTTGTTTACAGTGTCATTCCTGAAACGCAGGGGGCTTTCGAATGATGCTTGTTTAACGAAGACGTACCTATACAGGGTGTAACGAAAAGTAGCATTAACCTTTAAACCACATTTTTTTACCCATCAAACTGAACAACTTTTACTATGAGAGCAAATATACAAGTACAAAAAAAATTAGCTACTCATACATTTGCGCTGCACTTTAGTTCGGAACATCAGATTTTTTTTTGCACTGCCAGGTTTGTTCCCATTGTAAAAGTTGTTCAGTTTGATTGGTAGCGTTTGTGGTTTCAAGGTTAATGATACTTTTCTTTACACCCTGTATATGAGCTGAACGCTTAGTTAGTATGCACTTATTACCTAGAAACATTTTAATTTAAACTGTATTAAGATCCACGTAAGTTTTAGTTTTTCAGAACAGTTGTTCTTTTGTTCGGTTATACAAAGTGGAATCAGGGTACTTTTGAAGCCGCAACAGGATACTTCAGATCATCAAACTGAACAACTTTTAATAGTAAACCAACACCAACAACCAACCACCAACCAACCAACACCAACCAACAACCAACACTAACACCAACCACCAACAACCACCAACCAACCAACCAACACTGAAACATTTTGTACAAACTTGTACATTTTTGTTGAGAATCTTAAGGTAGGTCTCTTTTAGTCAGTTATCTTGTTTTTTTCGAATTAAATAATGCAGGTACAGTCAAGAGCACATCAACCTTGACAATCGAAGTGCGATATTGTTTCTTAATAAAACGCCATAAGAACAGTACGAAGTCCAAGGTGTCTAGCTTGACGTGCTCTTGACTGTACCACCTCGAATATTTGTATCTAGCTCGAAAATTCTTGGCCAATAGTATACAGGGCGTAAGATACCCATCAAACTGAACCACTTTTTCTATGGGAGCAAACCTGTCAGCCTTAAAGAAATCAGCTGTTCCATTCTAAACTGCAATGCCCACACGACTCAAATGTATGAAACAGCAGATATTTTTTTTATATTTCAAGTTTGCTTCCATAGTTGTTCAGTTTGATAGGTAGAGTATGAGGTTTAAAGGTTAAAGTCACATCCAGTTTAATTGACAAACAAAATGAATTTACAAAAGCTCTACCAACGCAGTCTAAAAGCATCCTCAAACAAATTAATACTTCATATCAACAACCGACAAGTATCGTTTAATTTAAATTGAAAGCACAAGTAATTTGACAAAACTTCTGTAATAAAATTATCGAGCATTGACCGACTGATAACAATGAGTGGGAGTGTACTGTTCGTTCCAAATAAAATGTCTCCCCAATCACGCAATTACCTTCTTTATAACCAAATGCACAAGAGTTTTGAATGGAGTATTTTGATATCGGAGATACATTAGGACTGGGACTCGATCGCGCGACCGGACACAGCTCGGCATGTTAATACAAGTGAAACGAAGATTATCCATAAAACTCACTAAAGGTGCCGTGTTGTCTTCACGAAACTAAGGCCCAGTAACATCAACGGTCAGGTTTAACTGTGATTAACTTAGGATAACCAAACAAGCATGGCTAGCATGGCGGCGTGATATAGCGCTATCACACCTTCGCTCTCTTTATATTTGCGAACGAGATAAAAGGCATGTTATAGCCGTGTTACGTGCAACATATACAGGGTCCTTCTTAATATGCTGACACTTTTTAAGGGGATAATAAGACCATCATACTGAACAACTTTCTCTATGGGACAAAAAAGTGTCAGCATATTAAGAAGGACCCTATAGAAAAAACTAATCTCTAGAATTTCCAACGCAATTTGTCTTTTCTACCGGTTTAACTCCGAGTTAAGCGATACTGTTGGTTTTCTTTAATATTAGTGCTGTCACTGTTGTAGTCGATTGTTTAGGTTTGTAGAGTGCTAGCACAGAGACACTTACAAAAATTAATTTATTAAATGTCAAGAAAGGGTACTTGTTGATGGAGACATTAATAATTTGCATTGCTTATTCATAGATGAAAGTGAATCCCCTCGAAGCACTTAAGCACTTAGCGCAAACATATCGATTCTCAATACGCAACGCGAACGCCCCCGGGACTCTGTAACAATGTAAAAACGCGACGGAGCCGAACACCGCGTGATTTTGTTCTCTTGTGCGGCGGTGACGGCGCGGGCGAGCGACATCCTCAACTCCAGTTAAACTAGGGTTAAAAGTGTGGAGGGTTCGGCCCAACTTCATAATATTATAACGTGTAAGGAGTAAAAGAGTCGGCACGTTATCTTCAACACAGGCCCGATTCCTGACCACTTTAATGGGAAAAGCATGTTAGAATTAAACTAAACAAAGACGACGCATCAATTAGGGGCATTCCTTTTTTTCTTACCTTTCAAAAAAGGGCTTAAGTTTTTAAAGCTTGTACGTTGACCGAGTTGAGATCGGACCAGTTCGTTATTTTTTACCGAGTTATTTGATTAGATCAATCTCAATGATTCTTGTATCGATTTCAATTAAGCCGATAATGAGATAAGTGGGTGCAAACATTAACTTTTGATGGTTCCTTTTAGTAACAAATAGATGAGTAAGATTTATTTTTTGTTTTTTATATCATACCTATAGATACAGGGTTTAAGGGACAGCCCTCCGCAGACTGAAACGTTGAACCCAGACCATCAAACTGAACAACATTCACTATGGAGGAAACTCAGGAAACGCGAATCAAAAATTTGCTGTTTCATACAAAGTACCTACCATAAACTTAATATTACTACCGTATCGCGTTTCCTCAGGTAGATACCTACTACTACACGTTGGATATAATTGATGAGTTTGTTCAGTTTGATGGTCTGAGTTCACCGTTTCAGTCAATTCAGTCAATATAATGATGATTCTCTCTGTGCAGATAGAACAAAATTGCTAGTAGAACTCAAATTACTTTGCTCATATCTGTTCGCAGTCGTGAAACCTGAAATTTATATCACTTTACAATGCACACATTAAATTTATCGCCCTACCACCAGTGAACAGGACTTTGATCATACGAAAAAATGAAGTGCAATAAAACTCGAGACGATAACGCCGGCGTAATTAAGACGAGGTAAATATATGGAACGTATTGACGGATCGTAAACTTAAAGGATTCAAAACAACACAAACTGCAAGGTACAGTTTACGACGGCGACCGAACCGCTTTTATTGTTGTTGTAAAATTCACGATCCATTATTAATTATTACAGACATCATTAATCTACTAATCTATTTAAGGACGGGCGATAAGAATCTCATTTAAAGTATTGAATGAAGAGTGTCCGCAGTGGACTCGAGATAGGCTTAAATTAACTCATGGTATAACGTAGGAAAGGGTCGTGTTCGCCCATCGAATTCATTCTTTAAAACAACATCGTTAGGTCGGAATTGCTGTGATTGATGATGAGATGTTGGGTCGTTCGGCGATATGGAATAAAGTGCCTGATTTATTACAGGTTGGTGTTTAAACGACAAATGCATCGAAACAGATAGGAGCGACATGTCCGACATTGGAGGACCGATGTTGACCACTATACTGAGTGCATACATCGCATTTCGAACTATAGATACAGCTCGAGATATGTTTTTTCGTAAAATATGTTCAGTACGTACAGACATAATTAGCACATGACTGCATTTTATAGTACCTTTTAAGTTTTTTGTTGATCACATTAAAACTGCAAAGTTAACGATAAAATGAGATATTGCGCTGTAATTGGACTTAATATAATATTTGTACTTTTATGAGGAATTTTACAGCTTAGTTAGGTACCGACTGCTACACGTTGGATATAAGATGAGGTGGTTCAACGGTAACAGTGGATAGTCTGATTGTGTTTAATTATAAGGTTTAGGTTTTTATATTGGTTCACGTCACAAACGTCGAGATCCGACGTCGAACTAAATTCAGGATGTCGCGTCGGGGACCGAATAGCTCGCTTAAAGTGGCGGTGGGCAGGATACGTAGCTAGCTAGGTGAAATGATGGCAGGTGGAGCAAAGCCTGGCCGAGATTAAGCAAAAGAGGAGTGGGTCGACCTGCAGCCAGGTGGGTTGACGACATCTGGAAAAGTATCAGTAAGACCTGTATGCGACTGGCACTGGACCGAGAAGGATGGCAAAATAAGGAGGAGGCTTATGCCCTGCAGTGGGTAGATACGGTCTGAAAATGATGATGATGATAATGGTTTTCATTTATTACTATATCAGTTTTCAAAGTCTACCTGACATGACATCCTCAGATAATTATGTTCTAATTATTTTCTGGTAGTAAAACTATTGGGAAAGGCTAACGATTCCTTGTAAAGAATAATTAAAGTAAATAACCCGACACAACGAGTGTGTCATAGAACTATATTAAATATTGCCAGACGCAGGTATCGTAGGATATGTCCCAGCAATAGTATCTCATGTGTATCGATCCAACCCGAAGACCGGATGGAGGTTTCTTTAGAACATAATCTTTACAACAAAACTGTGATCAGATCACATACTAACGAACGTATTCGATGGAACACAGAGACTGATTTTAAGTAGCACACATAAAAACCGATCTCGAAGGCGCGCTATCAATTATTTAAATGACTATTGTTATAATCTAAATGATAATTTTAAAGGACTTACTTTTTCATTTAGTAAATATGGTAACGTTTCTTATGAAATGAGTAATTATTTTTAACAGACTTCATAAAAGAAGGAGGATATAGGTATTAATTAATTCGGCATTTATTGGTGATTTGGATGATGTTTTTGTGTTTAGAAAAAAAAGAAATGCCCCCGAGGTGGTCCCATTTTAATTCGAAGTTTTGATGACGCGCTTCGGATAAGTATTATTGTCAGCAAATGAACGGCAATTGCAGCATTTACTTCGTGCCATCCCTTGCAATAATATAATATCTGGAGTGCGATTTTTGAAAAACCTACGTTGAAACCAGCAGTAAAAATAGCTCTTCATACAAAGATAGACAAAATGCTATTTTTGAATTCGAAATCATGAGCGAGAATATCACAAACTTCGTATGACTTTCAAAAATCGCACTCCAGATCAGGAGTGCGATTTTTGAATGTCATACGTCGAACTCAGCAGTAGCAAATGTCATAATTACTCTCAGATAAATTAACAGGAATGGATGCGATATTACGCGCGTACCCCTCTGCCAAAGGCATGCGCTCAGTGAGCATGCCCGTTATATAAAACTAGGTGACGCGCGTCCCGCGCCAGTCGCCAAGTAGAATATAAACCTCCCCCTCACCCCCGCAAAATTGACAGACTTTTTTGCGTGGAAATGAGAGATCATTTCCAATCCATTCCTGTTAATTTATCTGAGTAATTACTATGGATAATATATAAATCTTTCTACTGCTGATTTGACTTTCAAAAATCGCACTCCTGTTATTCAAATTAATGTTATTTCAACAGAAAATCGTCGAAATTGCGAAAAAAACTGCTGTCCCATACATTTCGATCGAGTAGGATCGCAGTTTTGTATGGAACAGCTGATTTCTTTTTCGCGATTTCGATGTTTTTTATAAAGAAAGTTGTTCTGTTTGATGCTCTGATTGTGCTCTTAAAAACTAACAGCTTAAGAAGGACCCTATATGTACTTTAGGTCAAAACGTAGAAAATTTTGTCCGTATGGTTAAAATTACCAAAATGAATTTACTAATTAACAATTCCATGGTCAAATAAAACCCGACTTAGAGTCGCGAGATAGATAAACTAGTACATACTTCGTCGCAATAGTATTGTAGTGCAGAGAGAGGTATTGCTCGGATGAGATTGCTCCGAGGTGAACACCTCTATGTACCTTGGGGCAGGAGGGGGAGCGGACGGGGCAGGGGGCGGCATTGCTTGCTACGCTATTCCCTCCACCACATAGTTTTGTTCGCAAGCTCTCATCGGCCCTCCAGTTCGCAATTTAAGGCCCAGCTACTACTAATTGGACGTTTTTGAGTATAAGCACTCATACAAGTTAACAATAGATGCTTGTTAAAATGTAAGAGTTTACGAAGCTCCTTGTTTGAGAATTAATAATGTTTTTTTAAAAGTTCGTTCGTATTAGCTAAACTGTGGCTTTGTGTTGGCGTGTAGCTACAGGGTGTACGTTTAAGAGCCTTTGGACGCTTAAAAAATTCATCTGGCCGAATATTTTCATCTTGTTTCTAAGAAAAGGCATATAATTTTGTAACAACCAGCTTTAAAATTTTATGCCTTTTCTTACAAACAAGATGAAAATGTTCAGCCAGATGAATTTGGCGTTCAATACGCTCTAAAATATGCACCCTACCCTTCACATTATATATCTTTGCATGAATATATGCTCGTTAGTTCAATTGATATTACCTTCCCAACGTAACTATTTCTTGATTTTCTAAAATACGTCCTTAATAAAGTTTTTCGTAATTACACAAAAACAAAAACTAGTTCAGATTTTGTTGGTTTTCGACCATTCCGCATTTCATTTTTCGCTATTATTTTTAGTAGCTTGGTGGCATATAAATTGAAAACATTAACCGAAGACGAAAATAAACAAATTTTACAGGAATTTGCGAATAACAACAAAACCCGAACAGTTCGAGGTTTGAACTTCAGTGAATTGTAATATTTTGTGCCAGTTATCCATATCCAATAGATATGGATACTTTAATTGTAGGTACTTTACGATTATTGCATACCTCACGGTTTTTTTAAATATTTATAGTGCCTTTTTCTTATAGGTAATTAATTGGTGTGTTAAACGAGTTATTTTGAGACTTTTTCGTATGAATATACTTCTGTGCTTTTAGCCGAAATGCACAGACTCCATCGACTTTCATATGACGTCATAACACAAATGCTACAAAATAAAACATTTTACTCTATTCTTAAATTTTCACTTCAACAAATATAAATGTCAGTTAACTTTTAAGACATTGTGTTTTAAGAGATACCTAAAAGGTATGTCACTAACTACTTTTCCCAAGAGACCGTACTAGTTTGCTAGTGCATTTACTTTCATTGTTATTCCACTTCGGGTGGGTAGTAGGTCATTTAGATGTCATACCCAAATGTAACATTACTTTAGGGAATTATTTGAAAATAGCAGGGAGGGACGGGAGGGTGTGACGTACTTTTAAATGTTCTGCATAGTTAAAAATGACCTTTCGTTATTGCAGAATCTTGCAATATGTTTGCAATTTCATTATCGATCCTATAGTAAAATGTGTCCTCAGAATAGAGATTTTGGGTCTAAATCTCATATTCTGAGAACACATTTTACTACAGAATGAATTCTCTATGGAATGTTATGGTTGACTTGCTTCTGCCAAAGCCCGAATAAAATGAAACGTAACCAAAATTTTACATACAGTACCTAATAACACCACTGTTTGAATGTATACCTGCAATCCACGGTTCAAGTCCTTTAAAAACCAGTTCACACATCGCACTCTACGAGTACAACCAACGAATTGCATTAAATAAATAAATAAATAACTCTCACCGGCACATACATTGTAATGATCCCAAGTAAGCCTTAGGCTTTTTGTTATGGGAACCATACAACAACGGCACAAACATTAAACATCTATGACCTAACCGGGATTCGAACCCAGGACCCTGGTTTAGCAGTGCGGCGTGGTAACCATTACACCAACCGGGTCGTCATTATTCTGCTATTTTGTAGGAACACCAAGCTCACGGTGCAATCCATCCGCTAAAGGATTCGAAATAGAGCCTGGCCACTTGCAGCTGTCGTCTGTGGCAGGAACCGAAAATTTTCGGTAACCTTTATTTTAATACCGGTAACCTAAATATGGTCATATTAAAATAAAGGTTACCGAAAATTTTCAATAGAAAGAGAGTGAGTGCGGGTAAGGGTCGGCGCAGACGGAGCGGCAAAAAACGCGCGTGTTTTTAATAACACCGAAAAATGAACTTTAATTTCTGCTAATCAAAAGTACGAAACTGATTCAACAACGTCGTTGGTGTAGCGGGTGACGCAAACATGTTTGAGCATCCGAGGAGCGACGCGCGCACTGCTTTTGGTGTTGCTACAGCATTGGACTGGTTGAGATAATAAAGGAGATGGTTATTTACATTTCATTGAACCCAAAATCATAAAATGGTTAAGTTTATGTTCACGTTTGAGTTTGAGTTTAAGTTTGTTATTATAATTAAAGTAATTTGTATTTATTAACGAGGTACTTACTCAAAAAACGGAATACTTATTATATTTAGGAAGATTCAATTTTTTATTTAAACAATTATCAGTGTACGCGGACCATTAGTAGAATGATATAAACCTTTAAAAATACCTGTAAACAAAAATTTGGTTGTAACCAAAAAATACCGGTATTATCGATACCGGTTTCGGTCCCTGATCTGTGGCACGGGCGTATCAATGATTCTCAAAGTTGCAGAAAAGTAACAATAATTTGATACCTGCAGCTCTCGCATTATTTTATTACTAGATGACCGCGGCGAACTTAGAATCTTCCCGACACACACTTGACCGTTTTTTTTGCCTATGTTTTTCACAGATAATGTAGCATTCTAATGGTGAAAGAATTATTCAGATCGGTCCTGTAGTTTTGGAGCCTATTCAATGCATACAAACAAACAAAAAATTAAATATATCCTGATTATAAAATTAGTATAGATATTAGATTAACCGGCAACGGTTGAGGGCTTACCATTTATCTCTTCATAACCTCCTGAGACCCCCGGTATCACCAATAACACTTTGAAACATATTTATTTTCCTTTTTTTCGGTCGCCTATTATTGTTTAATTAAACTACGCTCATGGTATGATAGTTGATGATATTCACTGACTAATAGGTGATAACTATAGTCAATTTGACTTAGACAACCTTTTGCCCGCGAATACGTCCGCGTAAATTTCAGAAAACTTCCATTTCACCCCGTTTCACAACTTTTTGGGTTGATGTTCGAAAAATCCTTTTTTAGTGGACATGCGCTGTAAAAGATGTTTTCCAAATTTAATGTTTATATCTTCAGGCCACCCAATACCGAACCCTGGCCCTCTTAAACCATTTAGGCTGTGCTTCGTCTGTCAGTCACGGAACTGTTTTATAAGAATAGATTGCATTGATTATAAAAAATATTGGCAGTCACGGGACGCCCGGCATATGTTGAGCAACGAAATACCGCACTATACCGATTTCGCGTACTTCTTATAAAATTTGAACTCTCGCTTAGGAACGACGAACTAAATCGCAGCTGTCAATACCGCACTCTACCGATTTCGCGCTTTTTAAAAAATTTCCACCTTTCGCAGCTGTCAATCGTGTCGTGAGAGCGTATATGCCATAATTTGTCGTCACGGCATACGAGTCGGTTTTACTGCCAAGGCGAAATAATAGTTATTTGTTATGCTAGGCTGCAAAGTTGTTTTTTGGCGCGAGTATTTGTATTGAATCCTGAGCGCGACGAAGGTTTCAAAGGTACGAGACGCAGAATAACTTTGCTGCCGAGTGCAACACACAACTTTTCACCTCACAACGGCGAGGAAAATGCTGGCTGGATAAAAGAAAAAAAAAGAAAAAAAAACATTTCTGCGATGTTTTGGCGCAATAAGGCGGCATAGAAAAATATTGAATAGAGATTCGAATTTTAAAAACTCTTTCCACGCTAGCGGATAAAATGCAATTTTGCACTCAGATTTCAAATGATAAACAGATTCTTTCCGAGCTTGTGAGGTGAAAAATAAATATTTACTTTAAATTTTAATACAGAACTCTGCGCCTTAAGCACTCGGAACAGCATCCGCGCAGGTTCTTGTTAAACGCTGCCGCCCTGCAGCTTAGCGCAATTTGCAAGAGTTCATACCACTGCCTGTGCTGTTTGCTCCGCAGTTTTATTAAACGCTCTTCCAGTTTGCTCAAATGCAAATTGTTTGAGATATTAAAATTGCTAGCTAAGATTTCAACTTGCAAACGATACTTAAGGTTAAAGGGTTTTATTTTTAATTGTCTGCCATTTGAGAAATTTTCTTTGTATCCGTAACCATTGAAAAACAAAGTCAGTTGGTACAGTCACGAGCAATAAATGTATACGTTGACAAATTTCCATTTTAATACATTTAAATGAAATTCTTATGGATATATAGTTACGTCGACGAAATTGTAAACTTATTTCTAAAATTGTATCTTTAACATTATTCTGACAAGAATGTGTAGTTAAATATGGCACATTTTGGTAGATACATAATTTTGAACTCCACGACAGACACATACTTATGGAATATCGTTTCTGAACATATATTTGAAATTTGTCAACGAATAAAGTACATTTTATTGCTCGTAACTGTACCCACACGGAGTAAAATATCTAGTAGTATATGTGAAATCAATGTATTTTAGCAGTTTAATAAAAAAATAACAGACTTTACTAGAAAAATACACATTAAAACAAGTTTTCTAGTAAAGGCTGCTAGTATTTATAGTTATTATAAAATATACAAAAAGATATTTTTCTCCGTATAGAGGTCTGAAAGCAAGACTTATGTAAAGTAATCTTAGTTAGACACATGCATAATAATCTTTATATGGTAAAGTACCTATTCATTGAATTTATAAATTTTTATTAATACAAATGATGACAAGAAAATTGACAGTAATTTAAATAAACTAAACATGTTCTTAACAAACATTCTGTAGTTTTGACGCATTTGATACGGCCATGATGCTTATTCAAATAATTATGCTAGAAAACTCATGTATTCGCACTCACTTCATAAATGAAACGGTTCTTATTGTTCATAATGTACCAACCTCTAAGTACCTACATTTGTAATTACATTTATTTATAAATAGGTAGGTAATTAAGAACGCTATAAGTTGGACAACGATGTAAAAATGATAGGAATATATACATTGGTTTCCTTAAGATTTTACAAATGTAAGTTAAGACTGAAAAAAACAACCTACGTTATATTTTCGAACTTACAGAAATTTACAATAAAATCGAGAACTTGAAGAGCTGCTTTCAAAATGTATATAATTTGAGTAGGTATTACGGATATTTATTTTATCAAACTTTTTGTCTATTTTTAATATTTTGTTCTGATATGTAAATTTCAAATTTCGGCGTCAAAATCTTCAAAACCGTATTTTTTTGTACTTTTTTGGTTCAGCTTGCAATATTGGTTAAGCATAATATAAAAATAAAAAAATAGTTCATGAATATTATCTGGTTTAAAATTCACTTTAAATTGATCCAAAGATTTAAGATTTTCTTCACTGAAATGAATAAAATCTAAAACAATATTTAATAGGCACAGTCACATCACATCGCAAACAAAGTACATTGTTATTTATAAAGTGGAACTGTAAATATGGTCATAATAGCATTTCGTAATGGGTTTACACATTAAAGTGTTCTTGGCTGTAAACCTTGTTATTGTACGATTTTTACTTTATTAGCACAGTTATCATAATTATGCAAAACAGTATTGTTTTACGTAACTTAAATCCATGCAATTTAAATAACTCACCAAGCTGTTATTTTTGTAGAATTCTAATTAGCGAATTATCTAGTAACAAAACATTTACAGAATTTAATTTAGATTATTCCGAAATAGAACAATGTAACATTTACTTGAGACAGATTTCGTGGTTTATGTAACCTGAATTTGAATAACAATTGTTAGAAATCGCTGGAACAGTAGTCGTTTTCATAATTGATGATTCTTTATTGTACCTACTTAATTAAGAAACGTACCACAAATTAAACCATACTTTACCTCGATTATCTGATTTGAAGGCAGAATGTGTCTTGTAGAAATTTTCTATTGTAACTTATGGCAGAGAAAAACTAATTCTTTAACATCTTTCGGAAAACCGATAATTGGTTTTGTGTCTTACACTTGGTGAGTAAAATGGATAGGGGGCGTCGGTGTTTTACAAAGTGTAACTTGTTGGATGCTATACCGATAGGTCTGATTCAGCTATGATTCAACCCAAAAAAATTTACTGTATTTACTGTGAGATCATAAAGAACAATGACGAATGTTTCTTTTTCTCCTAAGATAGACCGATAAATGAAACATAGCAATACATGTAGAGTGAAATAAAACTATCAAAAAAGTTAATTAGTTGTAACCTCAAGAACTTTGAGGAATGTTGTTTCTCCTTTACCTTTTGAATCAAGTGTGTGAACCTAATAATCTTTCTTATTATATACATTCTATGCATTAATGTTTTTTTTTTTCAAAGTTCACGATAACCGTTTAATATTACATTAATTGCAAAAAACGGAAAAGAGTATCACTATCAAATAAATCAAACCACAGACGTTCCGTAACGTCCAAAAAATACCTCACTGATCATATTCGATAAAAATAGAAATTGGTTGCGTTTTGCTACAGCTTTTTGGCTAATTTGCCCATTTTACTCGTAATTTCAACTTTTGAATCCAAACCTCTAGAGACGTTGAAGTTTTTCAAATCATTTTTGTCTATTTAAAAATAATAATGGCCCAGCACTGGAATGGTGTCATCCGAGACTTCCGAGACTAACTGCTTAACGTTGCTTCCGACGCTCGGAGATGCTATGCGCCTCAAGATACTTAGACAATAGTAATTATATACATATTATACTTAAATATAAATATATTAAAACACTATAAAACGACTCGCGATTCTGTAACGCATAAATGTTTGTTCAAAGTGTCTAATCTAGTCTTACATGAAACGTCAAAAACTTTAACAAGAACGCAACGTGCGAGGTACTTAATCCATATTCTGTTAGAGCGGAAAACAAGACTGTGAAACCGATAGTTTATGCTTGACGGGGTTGCTATACTCCTGCATGCAATAATAAACTCTGAAGTGTAAATATAGAGTCGCTTATCGATTGTGACTAACTATTTGTGCGCCACATGTGGGGTAGACAAGCCGCGACGAGAACTTTTCAGATTCGCAATCACGGCCCGTGAAAGTTAGAAGTAAGTATTAAGTTTAACTTGAACCGAGGTAGTAAGGTAGTTCGTGTTAATGTACCTACTTATGTATAATACTATACTGTTGCTTCCTGTTTTGGTGATTGTAACTCGTTACAATGAGGCGTTATCCAAGGCTAGTAAAACGAAGTGTGGCGTTATCCAAGACTAGTAAAACGAAGTGTGGCGTTATCCAAGACTAGTAAAACGAAGTATGGTGTTATCCAAGACTAGTAAAAAAAAAGTAATTTATAGCCTGTAGAATCCCACTGCAGGGCAAAGGCCTCCTCTCACGAATAAAGGTGAGAGGAAGCGGGCCATACTCCACCACGCCGGCCCAGTGCGGGTTGGTGGAGGCAAGTTAGTGGTCAACTTGCTGTCAGAGAATTTTCAAGCCGCCAATAGGCCTCTGACAGGGCTAACAACTTAACAATAGTTACAACTTAACGTGCCTTTCGAAGCACGGAAACGAAACCACTAAACGGTCACCCATCCAAAGACTGACCAGACCTGACGTTGCTTAACTTCGGTGATCGTTTCCAATACCGAAGCTGACGTAGTGACAACGAGCGCGTCATCGTCAACGACTAGTAATACGAAAAATCATGATTTATATCATGATGATTCCTAGTTCCTTTATGTTAGTAGTTTCAGTCTCTACTGTTTTATGTGATATTAGTAAAAATTCGAATTCGATTAACAGTGACCAATTCCAAAGGCCTCGACTATAACACCTAGTGGGGTAGTAGCGATTAACTCGGGGTTTGTAGATGCGCCACGGTGGCTGTCTCGAAACTTCGCGTTTGTTCCCTACTGCAATATGAGACTCTCTTATTACCCTACACTTCTTTTTGTTTCAACTCGCAAGAAAATGAAAGAAAGTTGCAAGCGGATGAGATTTCTGGATTTAGAGGCATAACTTTCTGAACTGCTATTTTGCTTATCTTGTTGTTGTTGCTTTTATGAACTGGACACCAATTGGACATCATCACACAGATTATCTAGTTTCATTTAAAATACCAAAATCTAGTTCGGACTTGCATTATAATGACAAGACAATGTTAAAGAACAATTATATTATGTTAGAAATTTCCATGACTCTACATCATATTCATCATACAAAGATTTCCCTCTTGCATGGTAAGCAGGATTCGAACCCGCGACCCTCGAATCAGCAGGCAGGTTCACAACAAACTGAGCGATGAGGTCGTCTTTTCTCGAATTATAATCGTTATTTTATCCAAGCAGCATTAAATAATAATAATAACCGGCCCATTTACTTTTCTAAAGAAAAGGGTTTAAAATTATAAAATTATTTACGATTCCACTTTAATTTGAGAAAAACGACAAACAAGATATATAGGGTCCTCCTTAATATGCTGACACTTTTTTAAAGGGATGATCAGACCGTCAAACGGTACCACTTTCTCAATGGCACCAACATCTGAATCGCGAAAAAAAAACTGTTGTTCCATACGAAACTGCAAACCTACTCGAGCCAAATGTATGGGACAACTGTTTTTTTCGATTTCCTTTGTTCGTCCCATAGAGAAAGTTGTTCAGTTTGATGGTCTGATCATACCCTTACCCTACCAGCAGCAGGAGCCAAATGTATGGGATAACTGTTTTTTTTTTCGATTTCCATTATTGGTCTTTTAGAGAAAGTTGTTCAGTTTGACGGTCTGATCATCCCCTTAAAAAAAGTGTCAGCATATTAAAAAGGACCCCGTATAATGTAGATAATAAGCAATTACAAGGAACAGAAAATGAAGAGACATATAATAGAAAAGGGCCGCTATTGATTTCAGTTTGATCTCATGATATTTCGCTAAATAGAAATACTATATCGTCAATATTACCATGGTTTTATGTACAGTAGAATACAATGCTTATTTATTAACTACTAGTGTTTTCCTGCGACTTCGTCCGCACAAATTATATACCAGATTTTAAGTCAGATCATAAGCTATCAAACAAAAAAAGTTTCATCTAAATCGGTTCAGTAGTTTTTGCGTGATGCGCGAACAAACAAACAAACACACTATTTTGTCAATAGATGGCGCCGCACGTCATTTAAATCGCGCTATCGAGTGTCATTTGAATTTATATGAAGTAAACCGCTACTTCGCGAGTTTCGGTACTACTGGTGAAACGTGGATGTTCTGAGGTTTCAGAATATCTCTGACTACCCTCTCGGGGAATATAGTCGTGAGCATATGCTATGCTATGCTAAACCGCTACTTTTTTGTTTTTTATGGTTTTACGGTTTTATAATAGTTAAGATTCTGAGGTAATATGAATTATTGTCCTCCCTGGTGTCTTGTCGAACACCTAATAATGTGTATGTGTCTTTACTTTACCACCGCGTCAGAAGGCATGCCTATTGAGGCCAGAATCACTGCAAAGTATACAAAACCTAAATAAATACGACATTGAATTACATAACGTATAAGTATAACGTTGTTATAAGCAGGCATTTTAGTCATTCGTTTAATGATCTTTACAATACGCTGTTTACATAGAACTTACTCAAAGACTTACACCCATATTCTTAGTTGTTTTCTTGACATTTCCTCACTCAAGTGGAGGACGTTTTTGACATAAATTGTATGACTAACACCCGTATTCTTAGTTGTTTTCTTGACATTTCTTTACTCGAGTGGAGGATGTTTTTGACATAATTTGTAGGACAAAAATGTCAAAAACGTCCTCGACTCGAGCGAGGAAGCCTCAAGAAAGCGACTAAGAATACGGGTGTAAGTAAAATGTCAAAAACGTCCTCGACTCGGGTGAGGAAGCCTCAAGGAAACAACTAAGAATACGGGTTTATTTTTTAGCTTTTTGACTGACAAGGTGTAAATATTCTCCGGTATCTTGTTAAAACATAAGCCTCTTTCTGAAGCAGTCGGGTAAAAATTAGGTATACGTTTGCAAATTGATGCTCTATTATCTACTAACCTAACAAATAGCAGCATTTAAACACAATTTGTTAATTTCACAGAAAATTTATGCAAGATAACGATGCACCGTACCGAATTATTTACGTACGAACTGAACAATATTTCATGCAACGCCAGCAATTATGTTATTAAACAACGATGCTAATTTCGAAATCGGTAGTGTAGCTACCATTTTAAAGTTGTATGGTGTTAGTTAAGGGTCCTGTTCGTGCTGGCGTGGAATCTAGATTTAGTATTTATTAATTTTTCATTCAGCTCTTATTATAGGAAGGTTACTATTACAGTGTAATAAGAGAAAGATGTGGACTGAAAGAGGATGTAGTGACAAGGATTGAAAAGGAAATGCTGAGATGGTTTGGTCATTTGGAAAGGATGAGTGATAGTAGACTGACGTATGAAATATATTGAAGCGAGTGCGAATGGGGCGAAAGGGGTCGCCCTAGATGTACACGTTTGCAGACCAAATTGGTAGCGAAATCGCCGAAATCGTCGAGCGTGTATGAAACGACTTATGACTGTGGAAGAGGCAAAAAAGGTGTGTCAGGATCGTAGGCGATGGCGATCAATTGTTTCTGCCTATCCTAATGGGACACAGGCGTGAGTATATGTATGTATGTACTATTCACCACAAGTACTATCTTTCCCTTCTATAAATATATACCTAACTTCAATTTTAAGTTGATGGCATTTTGTTTTCTGTCTATTTGAAACTTCGATGTAAATACGGTGATACATCAAGCTATAAAAAACCAAAATAAGCTGGCCTCGAGTAGGTAGAATAACGTACAGTATCGCGGGGCCAGCTTATGTTTGTTTTGTGTAGCTTGATGTGTCGCCGTGTTTACATACTCTATATACGTGTACCATGTTTAGTGTAACAAAGTTTGTGGTAGAGATGCTATTTAAGTAACAAAAGTCGTATTATTTAGGTACATTTCCAATAAAATTACACAGTCTATTCATGTTTAATTCCTTGCAAATTCTATACAAAAATCGAAAACTTTAACCTAACAGAAAACTATGGTTGTGACATCACTATATATGCTCCTAGCATTTCAACTATCGTATAGTGATGTACAATGTATAAACCTATCATATCATTAAAAAAAAGTCAAAAGCGAGAAACGTGGAAACAATTATCATAATAATTTTACTATCATAGTATACCAAACCTCAAAAGCCAAGCCTATAAAAAAGTATAATTATGTGTCAATTCAGAACATATTCTATCAGTGTGCTTTTCATCCAAATCCGTTTAGCCGTTTATGTCGTTTCGAGCGTGATTAATCCACGACCATACTAAACATGCAAACATCATCACAAACTTTGACATTTATATTTAAGAAAAGGATACATACAATTAAAGAAAAGTCAAAAACAGCTGTTTATTGGCTAAGTAAAGAAATTAATTAAATGTCGAGTCACTGATTTAAAACAAAATAAAGTTTTTACTTTAACCTCGACGTTCTACCCCTTTAAATGATAGAGGATCGCACCCTGTTATTAATAAGTAGTTAACTCTGTTACTTTACAAGGAATAGCTAACTATAACACAGAAACTATATCCCTACTTAAACAAGTTTAATTTTTAAAGCTTTTAAAAATATCAAATAACAATAACGTGTTTTTGATATTTTTTTCATTAAAAATTAAACATTTCTAATTTATATTATAATTTATTTATTTTATTTTATGAAGAAACATTTATGAAATCTGTATCCGGCATGCGTTGCAGTTTTTTGTTTATTTTTTTTTAGTCAGTCCTTCCCAGGTATGCCCACAATAACCCACCAAAGTTTCATCGCAATCCGACGAACGGTTTAGGAATGCATCAAACGGACAGACATTGATTTATTATATTCATGAAACATACTTAGATAACTGAAACTAAAACATAAAAATTAAAAGTACCAACTCAATATTTATGATTTTAGTAATAGCTTTTATGATCAACTATTAAGAATTGAATATCATGGTTGCCACTTTTCATTTCATTTCAAAGCGCTATAAAAATCCAATTTTAAAAAATTAAACTTCCATTTGACGGCGTGTGTGTGACGAATGAAAATCTAGCTAAAAGGGGTCTTCAACCCTTCTTTAAAATCGACGCATTAGTGCAACAATCTGTGTTCAAAATTATGGTGACAGACAATTTTTATAGCAGCTACGTTTTATTTATTACATTACGAGAGTAAATTAATTTATGGCCACGTTAATAAGAGAAGGCGTAATTTTAAATTGGTGGCGTGTAAAGTTCTGTTAGGAAATACGGATTGGTCCGGAATAAGTGAGTAGACTATTATACTAAGTGAATAACTACATGTAGGTACCGTGCGCAACGAGAGACGGCAATAAAATTTATTGCATTTCTTGTAATTTTTCTTTCATTTAGTGTTATGTAATTTTATGACTTCCATACAGTTTTTGGATATTTAACAATAAAACGGTACCAATTCTAATCACGTAGTCAATTATATTTTACATAGGATATTTAACCTTAATAGAAAATGGTGCGTAAAATTGTGCCCCGCTACAACAGTCACAGTCGTAGCATTGCTTGACACCTACGATGTACTCGTAGCTTGACACGGACCACTGAAAGAATACCCAATTGGGTCTTTTTTGTGACTTCACTTTAGTAACATTATAATATATCTGTTTCTTTTTGGTATAATATTTTATTATTATTCGTAGTGCTCACAAGATAAATATTCTCGGTTTTTCCGGGATGGGTTTCTTAGTACTTACACTGATGTTCATTTATGGATTCCTGTGGAATATCAAGCTTTTTACTTACATCAGACAATAGATATCTTTGGCTTTTAATAAAAAGAGAACTTAAATCTCAATTCTGTGTCTGATTTAGGTAACAACGGTTCCTAAACAATTGAATAAATGCATTTTAAAAGTAACAACCTAAATATTCTTAGCTATCCAACAAACGTACGACAATCGCCTTTTAATTTCTCGTTAAATACACATGAAACACTTGGTTGATTCACTTCTCCCCTACCATTGCAATAAACAACCGCACTCGCAAATAAAACTTTTCTCCTAATTCTCACACGAGCGTAAACCAATTGGATCGTAGTAATTTACGAGTTAAATCTAAAAATATGTCTTTTCGATGGCGATGGCGTCCCGGTCGTCGTCACAGATGGCTACACAATAATATCAGCCGTAAGACCCCTTCCGAGGGGAGCGCCACTTATTTTATAAAGTTTGAATAAGATTTTAAAAAGCTGAAGCTTATGAAGTTTCGGGAGAATATCGGAGGGGTTTTTGTTTTGGAAAGATTTGAAGAATTTGCGTCAAAATTTATACCTAGAACAATGCTTGGAAGAAAACTGATGCGGAAAGTAATACAGATTTTAAATTACTATTTGGTAGTAACGACTTTTGTCTTTCGACTTTTGACTTTTGATTAAAAAAAAAAGGGTCGAAATGAGAACCTCCTCCTTTTGTTATGTTGTAGTCGGTTAATTATAAGTAGGGTTAAGTTTAGTGTTTAACTTAATGTTTTTTGTCTTTGTGTTTTATTTTTCTCATTACAGCAGCTCTATAACCTATAATAAAACCAATCAGAATGAAATTTAGTAAGGTTGGATCATATTTTTTTTATAAATATTAGTTATTTACAAAAATAGTAGGTAAGTATGTTGAAATCTTTATTCTTTGATCTTTCAGAGATAATTGATGTTATGTGTCTAATTGTTAGAAGATATGGAGACTATAAACATAAACACAAACGTACATCCCTTGATCAATGCAGTTCATTTCTCTGCGTGCTAAAACTTTATGTTTGGTACTTTTTATTCCCTTACTCTGGCATATTTCCCTGGGTACAATAAGGATCAGTTTGCGAAAGCGGGTAATTCGGTATCGTACGTTACGTGACCCCCAAACGATGTTCGCGACGTGTTTTTACTATTGCCTTAGGCCACCCCTCTTCACCAGTTACTGAGTAAGTATTACTACGATTTTATATCATACACCTCAGTGGTGTTAGACCTTCTAAACTAATTATTAGCTTTCATAAATTTTTCACTATCGAAATACTATAAACGAGCTACACAGAGAGAATCTCTCAGTAAGCCGACCATTAGTTTTCACTATACGTTACTATTGTAGTTGCGGCGCCAATTTTTTATGATAGAATTAGATCTCAACGTAACTAGGAGCGCTGTACGAAATTCAAAACAAAAACTGTTGTTTACTACAGTAGTTTTAGGCCGAATTCGACCAAACTTAGATTTATAGAAGAGTAACTATACAAGGAACAATTTTACTTTTGGTGTTTACACACCCCGTACTAATAGAACGAATGTATAATTCACCTAAATAAAGAGGTCGTTGTATCCGTACTTATTGCAATGTGAGGTTATACAGTTTTATAGTAACATTCTATAGTAACCGGCGACTTAATCTAAGAATAAAATTTACTCGCGTTTGGTCGAATCGGGCCTTAGGGTAGTTTACTACAGTGTCAACTCATGATAGGGCTAAGTACCGAATAACGATTTAGTATAATTATAATATTTTTTCAGTATGATTCTGTTTCTAGAAAAATGTTTTAAATGTTAACGTTTATTACCACTTTGAAGTGGTTCCATGTTTAAAATTTAAATCTAGCAAATTCGCAACTCGACTGCTTCAATGCAATGTAAAGCGAAATAAGTGAGTCAGGTCTGGTAACTTCCGACGTCTGCGGTCCACATCGTTATTCTACACGCGATCGCTAGCGGGGCCTCTTCCCGCGCCCTTTGCGCCGATGGTCTTTGTCATTATCATCGCTTTTTGCCTCACATAACTGGCCACAACCTCGAGAGATGTCGTATTGTGCCCGACCATACTTACGCGCCACTCTTACATACCTACACATACAACATACAAGCAAAAATACCATTTAGGTGGTGGACGGTAATAGTGGGCGGCGCAATTCCAGAAAATTGTAAGCTCCAATATCCACTTTTATTTTTCTGGCTTATTTGAGGTAAGAACTGTGGAGGGACACTTCATTATTATAGATCGGCACTTTGTGAAGGAGCGGCATCGATGACAATAAGATAATGATGGTTTGACTGACGCTGCAGCACTACTCTACTAAAGTTACGGGTCGCTTGTATGGCGAAAGTAAATAATTTATAATAGCCGGTTTTTTTCTTTTATATTTTAAACTATAATTCTAGTTACCATTTAGATTGAAAATCCCCCTATAAAATGTCTTAAATAATTAAACAAAGAAAAAAAATCATATAAAATTGGCAAACAATAGTAAGTACATAATTTTTTTTGTATGCCATTTGTTAAATACATTTGTATTCTTTTATATAAAATAAGTAAAAATTACGAAAAATTCGATTTTAGTACAAAATTTACACAGTGTATGTAAAACTCATAACCAAAAAAAAACAATAAATTTAAAAAAGAAAGTAATCTGACACTACAATATTACAATTTAGTACTAAAAATACGATACGGATACGGATTCGTTAATAAATCATCTTAATATCATTTATATAAACGATCTAGCAAAAAAATTGCTTATTATAAATTATTTCCCTTCGACCCGTATTTTTACTGGACTACACAATTTTTCTAAAGAATTTTCCTGAGTTGGTATAGGTACGTTTCAAAATAATCGAATTCTAAGTTTTAATTCACGTTAAAAATAAAACTGTAAGTCATGAATAGGATTCTATAATTCGAGAAACGATTAACTTACAGAAAGAACCTTTCGTATCTAAGTTTAGATTTCCTTTAAATGTGTTTGATCGATCGCACGCAGTCACAAAAATCTTAATTTAACTGGATACTTACTAAACCAAAAATTTTACATACACGTGAAAAGATAATATAATTTTTATGCTTCCTCTACAGCCATGGTAATGATACTATTTTTATAGCGAACAGTAAATATAAATTACTCTTTTGATTTATTAGTAATTATTGTTTTATTACTGTGTGCATAAAGAAGTTTTGAGACAGCTCCTATAATAGTATAACTAGAGTTCCAGAGTACACATACCCAAGAATGGTAAGTGGATTATGGAAAATTATAAATTCAAAGATATTTGCTTAACACTTATTAAATAATTCAATGTATCGAACTCTGTTTATAATTAAAGTAAACAAACCACCATTTATCACTGTCAACGAGGGAACCGCCACCAGTACAGTTTATAGTAACAAGACCACTATTCTTGTAAAGCGTATTCCCAGTGGGGTGACATGTTTATTTCCAGCACTGAAAGCCTTACCGGGGAAAGGAGTAAAATGAAAAGTAGACACGGGTCCGATAAATAATTGAAGGCTTTGATAGAGCATCGGGAATTCCAGGTCGAACCTCGCACGCCAGGATCTTGAGGGAGCCATCCTTCAAACCACCCTCCGATGCTATTGAATTATTCCGCAATAACACACTTGTTATAGACGTTTCTCGAGGAGTGATACTTTTATGATTTACTCCAACTTTTATTGGCACTTAAGGGAAGTATACGATTTATTTCCCGTTCAATATAAGGTGCGGAGTATATCATTTTTTGAGTCTGTACGAAATCTCTTAGGGAGTTCGAAACGCTTGGGCGTCACATACCATTTATTTGGGGCAGCCGGCGGCGTCGTGTTCAATCACATTACAAAGCTTTATGTTACAGTAAAGAAATATTTATTTACAAGCGGAAAGAAAGTATCAGAAGCAAGTATACCATTGAGGTTACTCAATCATCATGTGTTGTGAACTAATGTCCTAGAGATACATTTTAGTAGCTCATAAGATGACCAAACGATAACAAACGCATGTTCACGGAAGTTCAAGTTCCACGGAATATCTGGTTTGAAAATTCGAAAATCAGTGTAAATTTAACTTTGCCAAATAAAAATAATTATCTTGTAGACCATTTGGTTTAGCTAGGTCATGTATAAACTCAAGCGTGAAACTTTTGACATGTGCAGTTATGCATGAATTGTAGCAAATGTACATACCCCATTGTTATACACTTACCTAATGCTGCTCCAATTGATTGGTTGTGCTGTTTAGGTATCCAATTGCATAATGAAGTTAGCTTTATTGTTTACAGAGCAGACCTACCTATTTTAAAGAACAATGGCGAATTAGGACCCAGTCCTTTTTACGAAAACTGAAAGTCTTACTGATCAGCAGCGGAGCGGTCATAATTGTATTAAACAGAAAAAAATAAGGATTTTTTTGGTAAAAAGTTAATATTACCAGTAAAATTGGATAAGTCCACCAAAAACCAGTAGCAAAACACAACTGTGAGAGCTATTTTCACCGAATATGATCACCTATGTAGGTATTTTTTGGTCGTTAAAGAACGTCTTTTCTTTTGGTTGAACTAATAGTGTCACTCATTTCGTTTCCTGCTACTATAATAATGTCATTTAAATAGAAACCGTGAATGTATAGAAGATTGAGTGGACAATCTAATGAGAAAGATTATGAGGTTCACACACTTGATCCATTCAAACAACTACATAGTCAAAAGAATTGCGTCCAGATGAATTAGTCAGTCAAAAATCTACCTGAGGTGTGTGATGGTTCTACATCATTTTGATGATTTACAATTTACCACACAGAAGCTTCTTCCGCTCTTAATCAAAAGGTACGAAAATTATTGTCACAGGTTTATCAAGAAAGTCGAAGAACGAATAATATTACATATAAAATGGACCACACAGGACGATGCGCTCCAAAATTCAATCACTTGGCGTGGTAGAGAAGGCTCCTAAACATGAATAGGACTGACACTCAGTTGCAGAAAACCTCATTAAAGTTAATCCTCCATTAAATCTCTTGCTGTCACTTTTTGTCTTGTTAAAAGCTAGCAAAAGATTAAATAGAGGTTTCTGCAACTGAGTGTTAGTCAGTCTTGTTTGCAGTTTTGCCAAAAGTTAAATTAGCTCTCTACCAGAATCAACTTGTAAAGCCACCAGAAAACCAACTAACATAAAGTCGTCCAAGTCTCAAGATCACACTATTTTCCACAGTACTGTCAATTGTATTCTTTGTTATGCATCTAATAAATAGTTAACTTCCCGCTAAACAAGGAAATTACCTATATAGAAAATTTTTAATTATATTCTCACATCTAATCATTATGAAACGATTATTAAATTTACTTAAATTTTATTCACAAACATTAAATTTTAAATTACTCACATATTAAATTTCAGCAACATGCGTCGTCAACAAACGTCGCGTCGCTACCTATATATACATATAAATTGTGAAACAATATATTTTTATTGATAATCAGTTAATCTGCTTAGTAGTCCAGTCATCGTATTTCTACTAATAAGAGAGCTTGTTTGAATCTCACACTTTCAAAATCATGATCGAATATTGCATAAACCCGTGAGTTTAAGACACTTTCGGGTACGAATTAGGATGTGTGAGATTCAGAAATAACTCTCTTGAAAATAAATTTTAGCCTACTGAACCATTAAAAAAATTCACCAGCCACTAAAATCAATATTTCTCCACTAAAATACCAGTGTTAGTGCAAAATACACTAAGTTAGCAACACTGCTTTTGCCTTTTTTCTCTGTTCTATTGGTACACCTACGAACATTCAGGCAATTATGGGTGCTCCGTGATGGAAATCTGAGATAGTTGGGGTAGACCCAAGAAAAGGTGGTGTAATGCGTTTTTAATAGCACGGAACAGCCTCGTGGAAAAGTTCCTTTGCCCAGCATTAGGACATAAGGTAGGGTAAAAAGTCGGCCAAGAGCGTGTCGGACTAGCTCTTTTTGTTTTCGTTATCTTCCTCTGCTCCTTGTCTTATTTCTAGGGTACCAATTTTTCACAATCTTACAACATTTATCGATGTTAGTTAAACATAGTTAACATGTGGTCTGTCACACATGCATATGCTCATGACTATATTTCCCCGAGGAGGTAGTCAGAGATATTCTGAAAACTCAGAACGCATCCTCAATTCACTAGTAGTACCGAAACTCTATCGAGTGTGAAGGGGAGTGAGCCCGTCGCCACATGGAATGGACATGAAGGAAATTTAAGCATGCCGGTTGACTCTTCTTCTGTCTCTAAGCTCATTTCCTACTCGCTCTACTTTTCTTGTTCCTGTCATACTTCTATCCTTGGCCATTTGGCAGTATTTAAGCTGATATCTGTGGTGTTTTGTGAGTACCCATTTTTTTCACATCCTTATGGAAGTACGCAAGTGCCGAAGACTTGTTTTTTTTATTACAATGTTAAGATCTCTCTAACTTCATGACTTCACTTAATGACCAGGAGTGCGATTTTTGAATCTCATTCGGTGAGCTCAGCTGTTGAATATGTCAAAATTAATACGGAGATACATAACTTTTTACTCCTGATTTGACTTTAAAAAATCGCTCTCCTGTAGTATGATTTTTGAAAGTCAAATCAGCAGTAAAAAGATGCGCATCTCCGTAGTTATTTTGACATTTTTTACAGCTGAGCTCACCGAATGAGATTCAAAAATCGCTCTCCAGTATCTATTTCTTTTGGCTATTCTTGTCATTATTTCTTTAGTTGTTTAATCTGCGGGTGATATGAGCTGGCCCATTTATGTGTACTCTTCTACATATTCATGTTGTTGAGTGCCGTGTTTTAATAATTTTTTTGTTGAATTACTTAGTAGTTTTGTTTTTGTGTTCATTTTCAGCACGCTATAATGTACTTACATTATTAATTCATACTTCATTTATATAATTTACTGATAAAGATGATAATTTGACAATAATTATAATAGTATATATATTATAATACTTTTAATAGATTTTTTACTATTGCCAAATCAAAATTGTATGTTCATAATGTAAAATCTATAGTCTACTTACGGCTAGGTTATTCCAGTGCAAGCGTCTCTTTCTTGCAAGCATAAGTTTACAATTAGCCATCCCGCTCCAATTGAAAGAAGGATAGCAAAAAAACGTGTTTTTCGTCAATATCTTTGCTCATGGGAGTTTCTAAGCTAAAACTTCTCCTGAGTTCACTAGAAATATTTAATGTATTTAGTTAAGTACAAGAATAAAAAGTTAAATATCAGCAGTTTAATCATAGTATTGAAAAAACCTAACAAAAAGGGGTAACTTTGGGATTTTTTTCTATCTAGTAAACTTAATCTAATCGTGTAATTGAGAACAGTCGCCCATCCGCCCGATCCTTAAATAAGACATAATTTAATTTCAGACCTTGAAACACAGTTTAAAACACTTTCGTTCTTGTTCAAAAAACGGCCTCGACGGTATAACAGCGTCTTACTTCTCTACTCCTGGAACGACGTGTGGCTCAAGCATAGGGGTAATAATAGTACCTACCTATTATCTTTTATATTCTAGAATATTCTGTGCCGCAATTTACGAATGAAGTTATGTATTTATGTGACACACAATGTCATGCGATTATTATGTTTCATCATAGTTCAATAGTTGATATGGTCGAGATTCCATCAAACATGCGATATTTTCAAATTAAATAGTTGAGACTCGTCAACGTTTCAGTTATCTTGTTTATCGCCATATTTTAAACTCTACAGTTCTACATAAGACATAAACTCACGACTGTAATCCCTTTCAGGATGGTCAGAAAAATTGCTACAACTACGTACTTTCTGTTTAAGAATGTAGTTCTTTGTAATAATGCTCACATTTAGCAATTTAAGTTTCAGGATGGGATGACGTGTCAAGTGGTGAGAGGTGGCTAGCCTTTCGCCCACATAAACTCTGCATAACAAACCCCTCTTACACACATCCCTTAGTCTCCTCGTACGACACCCACAGGAAGAAATGGGGTGGTCCATTCTAAGCCGGATTCAAACGGCGAAACACAAAAAAGAAGAATACCGAAAACAAACATTAAAATTTTAAGGTTTTCAACTTAGTTTCGCGAACATGTTGGTAAGTTGGAAACAGTACTCCGTTACAGTATGCACGTGTTTCGAATTCCGTGTCAAACCGTGATGCATATCGTGATCAGATCTGATCGGAAATTATACGATCGGGACATTAAAGTTCTGTACACAGTGGTTTATTGACGTCACTTCCGCGGCAATAAACTCGACTTGTCTCTGAAATGCATAATTTGTACGACAGTCACGCGCATTACGCTACTAAACGGTGTCTCTTAGAACACATTTCACACTAAACTCTCTGGGGACTGCCTTTCGATCGTAGATAAAGCTTTGTTTTATGCGTTCGAATTATCATCGTCAACGGCTTGTTTATGATCGCGGCAATATTAATATTTCTTTATATTGAACGCGCACGCACCAATTCCACCCTAACACGAAACATTTTACGAGAAACAACTCAAATTAAACGACCTTGTAATTATTTTACGTAATGACGCGCACACAACACATGCTCGACTTCAAAACGGGTTATTTTATAACTGAAACTAAAAAGCTTTGAGATATATTTTTTTAGGCAAGCGGTGTCCTTTGTGACAAAAACATTTCTAGCGAATCCATTAATTAGTAAGATATACGACACACTCGCAGCGTTTGGCGCTCAATTATGGGCAGCCCTTTGACGCTTGATTAATTCCGACACAAAACTGACCTATTAGGCTAAGCTTATCGATTACGATCTAATCGATTCAAAGTACCGCGCTTCCCATATGCCGGTTTGGATAAAAGCTTCAAATTCCTTAAATGCCGGTTGAGAAAAACAATAACCAAGGAGCAAAAGACGGAACGGGGGCAGTGTCACGTAATAGGTTCAGCTTCCGGTTCGTTTATCAAAAAATTTATTTGGGCATTCCTAGCGCGCCTCGGCTGCGCTTGCCCCGCAGCCCCGCCGGGATGTGTTGGCATTTAATTTATCTATAACGCTGAAAATGCCAGGAGACGGCGCAACCGTTATTGCTCGCTCTCACCACCGGCAGGCCACGCACTTCCGCTATGTCAATGATTTATAGACGCTTACGGCATTTGTGGCGTTTAACTGTGTGTTGTCCGATCCATTGTCCGAGGCTCGCAGAATATGGACGAGGAGGATCACCCTTGAATTATGTGCAGGGGTGGCTTACGATATCGTTTTTGATTTCGCTTCTTAATACAAGGACAATACGTTGCTTTGACAATAATCTTGATACATTTGAGTCTTACGCCATTGATTTGTTTGGGTGATCCTTTTTTATCCTATATGTGAGAAATGTTTGCTATTTTTATTTTACGCGAGATAATCTATAACTTAAAAAACGGATGTCAATAAATTCAGAGAGCTTAAAAGCCAATCACTATGCCAGAGTCTTCCTTCGGAGTAGCACTTTATGTCTAAGCAAACACATAGTAGCTTATATTATACGGTCATCATTATCATGAAAGTGTCGACAGTTAGTAGGGAATTTTTAAACAACGCCCTCAAACAATAACGACGTGATAGTTACCGTGCTTGAGCTAGAGATACGGAAAAATTGCAAAAAGCAGATACATGAAAACTGTAATCATCGATCGATATGTGTACTGCACAAGACAATTCTTAAGAAATATTGTGTTTCTCCGATTAACATATGAGTAATTGTCTGAAATTGATCTATCCACCTACCTACACCTAGAAGCTTCGATCAAAATAAAATGAATGGATAGGCCTTAAGACGTAATAGTAGGTGGAAATACCTCGGAGGCATCTTTTATTTTTCTTTTTACGACTAGATTTATACCATTTACCGAAACTAAAGTCATACCTCAGTATTTTTGGATAGTTCATCTAGTGAAATCATCAACTGAATACACGATTGGAATTACTTCACTCGATAGAAAATCGTCACAAAGATGACGTATTTTCATGCATTTTTAAACATTTTTCTCGGTTTAAAAGAACTTAAAATAGTTTCCGATTGTTGTGATTTATACTCACATATTCACCATTAGTTTAACTAGTGCAATCATAAATAAAATCTAGAAAAAGTACTTTGGTTAGTTGTTTTTAATCGAAATTTCGGAGCGCTCGGCATTCGCGTTTCTCATAGAAAATATTCGTCTGGACCTATGGCCCCTTAAGCGAACATTTCAAACCAGAAAAATGAGGCAAAACAAATGAAATTTTTACTTGTCACTTGTATGAAAGTGCCCTAGATTTGACAGATAATGGCGCTAGTTTGTATGTACCAAGTGCACCAGTAGTTTGCTTCAACTTACCGCGCTTTAGGCCTATCCATTCATTTTATTTTGATCGAAGCCTAGAAGTAGAGTCGATAACAAGGACTGTCAAAAACACCTCGTCGATTTAATGCCGATCGAATCGGATAGTCATCGTATATTTGTGAGATGCCCAAAATAGTTCCATTTTAGTTCTAACTAGTGTTTACCCGCGACTTCGTCCGCACAAATTATAAAATAAATATTAAGTCAGATCATAAGCTATCAAACAAAAAAAGTTTCATCTAAATCGGTTCAGTATTAGTAACAAACAAACAGACAAACCACAGACAACATTTCTAAAAAAGGTTGATTTCGAGTCAGGGATACCTAAAAACCATATCGTAATCTTTTTTTTGTAAATTTATCTTCGATGTACAGACACACTTCAGTTACAGTTTTATAATAGTTTAGATAATGTAATCTATAGGATAAGTAAGTACCTATTTCCTAAATATTTTAAATATATGTATTTGTCTACACAAAAATTGAGATTGATACGTTAAGTTTCTTATAATAATCTCATGGCACTGCACTCAAAACATTCTCACGCCAAGTGATTATTGTTGTCAACAACATCGTCACTCTGTCAGCCAACAAATTGTGTTAATTGTTGCTCGTATAAACCAGCCTGAGTTTGTTTTTAATTTTATATTTTGACAAAGTAATGTTTCTGTGAAATTTTATTCTTTGATCAAAGCGTCTTTGTAAAGTTACTGAAAATTTGTGATTGGCATTTATTTGGCACTAATTTCTTTAGAGTTAACTTAAGTACTACAGCTGTAGGTAAGTAGGAAACATGCCGATCGTCAAAATACATAGCAAAACAATATTAATAAATAAATAACATCGTATCAACTCATTGATGTCATTGCAATAAAGGAAAAACCAGTTTTCGGTGAATTAGGCAAGAAAATTCGTTCGTTGGCGAGCAGTGGTACTTAGTATAAGAGATAGACGTACTTTTTCTCATCAGCTGCAAGGCTGATTCTGAATTAATAGGGTGAAGGGAATCTCTGTGATGGAGATGGACCAGGTCTGCCTGCATAACTCTAGTCGGCTCAGGAGTTACAGCCGTTCAACGGTTAGTTATATGTTGCAAAAAATTGATGTAAGTAAGTTGTATTTTACCAAAGGCTGTTAGGCTAGTAATACGAAAGAAGTGAAGTGAATATCCTGAAAACAGTAGATTAATGGAAAGAAATCATACCTAATACACTTGATTCAATAGTTGTTTAAGCTACAGTGACAAAGAAAAAAAATATTATGAAAAGAGGGGTAGAATTATCAAAACTCGGAATGTCTACGTAACATAGTTGGAACCTATAAACTTAATTTGGTTAATTATAGGTAGGTACAATGCCTAAATCTAACAATACGAACTCTACTAGTTATTCGCTTCGCATGCTATTGATAAGACCGCCTTAATTTTAACAACCAGTTAGGAAATTTTTATTTCTGTATGTGTTCTGTTCGATCTTAACAGGACAGCATTTATATTGTGTCTTATTCAGAATTATTCATTTCATTCATGCCTTCGCCATGATTGAGTTGATTACAAAAGCAATAAAGAAATGATTTGTGATAGTGGAACACAGTGGTCTATTGGATGTTCTCTTAACTTCTCTTGATAATCGATGGCCAAAATAAAGCTCAATTATTCAATGTTTTTTTTCATTCCTATTAGTTAAGAAGTTATTTAATTTACAATTTTATCAAACATCGCCACCACAGCATAAGGCTGGGTTTCCACCAGGGATGTACAAGGTAGCGAAGCGGTGAACGAGGAAACAATCCGCCAAAAGCGCGCTCGCTCGATCACGTCATTGGGAAATTGAAGCACTCTCATTGGCCGATTTTGTCCTCGCTCACCGCCTCGCTACCTCGCATATCTCTGGTGGAAAAGCAGCCTTAGACTGACACTGACACAGCACTGGACACAACATCATCAAGCACGGCCAAGCTCAGAGGAGGTTACCTACGGCTGACTTCCTCCCTCTAACTCTTTCCAGAACAGCCTTTACCCAACAAGATTGGAAGGGATTGTCCTTTACCCTATAACTTACTTTATTTTATGTATACTGAATATCGCCGTGTCAAATTGACAAACAGAACCTTTAGTTTTAGGGCAATAGAAAGGAAAGACTTCTTACATTTTAAGGGTTTTACTGATATTTTATTGAAAACAAAAGTAAAATGAAGAAAAGAGTCATCATCATCACATCATTGTCTGATTTTTTCTATCCAATAAAAGGTAAGTTTCCTCCCCACTTTTCCTTCCAAATTGCTGTCAAACTTACACCTCCTCTGTCTCCAGTCGTCTTGGAGATTCATCAAATACCGTCCTTGTTTCTCATTTAATGACTTGACTAAACTTTGGGATTAGTCATAAAGTTGCTAAATTAAACGACAAATGGAAGAAGTGTAAAATATTCAAAAGGTTTTTTGTAATATGTATTCCAATCAAGCAGACGCTGTATGTATTAAACTAGTACAGCGTACAATAATTATGCAGGGCCCAACTTAATATGCTGACAGTGGTAAGGGGATGATTAGACCATCAAACTGAACAACTTTCTCTATGGGACCAATATCAAAACCGGAAAAAAAAATCAGCTGTCCCATACATTTAGTTCGAGCAGGATTGCACATTTATATGGAACAGATGATTTTTTTTTTCGCGAATTCAACCGTTGTCTCATACTGAAAGTTGTTCACTTTGATGGTCTAGGTGGAAAAGCGTTTGTGCAGAACCCAGATCAATCCAATACAACAATTCTGATAATTAGACAATTTGAGCAGCCAGGCGCTGGTTCTTTTGTCTGTGAATGAAAAGTTTTCATTAAATAGTTCAAAGGTTTCACAACATAGACGCTTCCAACTACAGAACAATGACAAATAATTCTATAAACTTTTGTGATTCATATTATAATTATAATACTTTGTAAGTTCTTCGTTGGCGAGTAATAAAAGGCAGGCGCAAAAACGTCGAAGCATCTCGAGTGCCAATTAAATCGCCACAAACATCCTGTAAGCCAAGATTATCGTATCGTAACAAGCATCGGAAACCTGCCCACTTCTCTCACACTGAATAAATTAAATAAAAATCCAATATAAAATAAATTAGAAATTGTTACAACGACTGTCCTGACTCCTGGCTCATTAACTTGGCGCATAAGCGGAACTCTGTAACGAGGCCCTAAGTGGGAAATTCATTGTATTTTCATATTTCACGTGGCCCTTAAGATAAAATTGATAACACTTAATTAAATAAAAACCGGTCAAGTGCGAGTCGGGCTACTCAACATATTAACGTTTCTTATCACACAACATATTATTAACTTACATACAAGTTTCATTTTCTCCGGGACCTATAGCGCAAGACCGACTCACACTTGGCCAGTTTTATTATTTGTTGTTATACTGTAGAGTTTTCCCTATAATCACACCAAGTTTGACGCTTTTATGTATACCGTTCTAACGATAGATCGAGAAGGAAAAATTTTGAAAAAAAAACAAGTTTCTTGTATGAAGACCCCTCCCCCCCCCCCCCCATACTTTAAAATTATGACTTTTTATTTTTCATTTTATTTTTATTTGTTAGAGAATCCGCCACAATAACGCACATTCTGTGAAAATTTCAACTGTCTAGCTACTACGGTTCAAATGTTACAGCCCTAAATAGGCAGGACAGACAGACAGCCAGACGGACGGACGAACGGACGGTCAACGTAGGCTTAGTAATAGGGTCCCGTTTTCACTCTTTGGGTACGAAACCCTAAAAACTATGAAAGGTTATCTGGCATGTAACCGCATGTACCATATATTCTTATGCATGTACTCTAATTAGATTTATCTGTACATGGTAATTTTACGTTAACTTCATATTTGGCTGTTGAAAGTTGGTAAATTGTGTATGTATGTAACTGTTCAGTCTAACTTAAAAGGTCCAAATTAAATACTGTCTAACGTAAAATGGTGGCGGCAGAGTGCGTATATGAATTATTCAGTAAGTAGCAGAGCATGACATAGATAGACTGGGCTATACAGATAATGTTCTGATGTCCTGATATTAAGCTGAAGCTTAAGTTAACTTGTGATCTTCAATAGTAGGTAGGTATAGTACATTACTGCAGTGGCCAGCAAAAGAGGCAGTGATGGACGAACGTGTAATCAATGTCTAGTTGTGGCCAAGGCTTGTATAGTGCTTTTCTCAAACAATGCGCTGAAATTAAAATCAATCAACTTTCCAAAATCAATGACATCTAAGTATATAATTTATTTGGCCGCTAAACCACGACAAATATGGATTTTCATACAACTTTTGCCGGCCGCTGCTCGCATGTATTTGACCAGTACAGCAATTTTGATTTATGTCGAAGAAGGTTGTCAAAATAATGCTCAAATTTCCAAGCATCTTTGTGAAAAGCTCATTAATTATCACGCAGTGTTCAAAATAAGCACAAAACGGTGTTCGTCTGGTGGTTTGTGTGTGTTCCCGTTTGTTTTGATGGTGCGAGGATGCAGGCTAAGACAATGATCGAACAAATAGAGGTTTGTCACGCGATGCGGCCTAATCAGCGATCGACGTTGTACCCGAGCGCTACTCGACAACCTTTTATTTATGCCTTACCGATATCACGAGACAATTTTTATTGGGAGGCGAAGGCGGTTATTATTCATAAGAAAATCGAAAAAGTGTATTTGAGAATTATTTAATCTTAAATTACAAGTAATACGCAATTAATGTGGCGTGATTCTGCAAAAGACAATCACATCAGAAATGAAGTGATACGTCACACAAGTGGCTGACATAGCTCAGAAAATTAGCAAGCTGAAATTGCAATGGACTGGTCATATCTGCCGAAGAACTGACAACCGATGGGGTGTCAGAGTTCTAGAGTGGAGACCGCGAACTGGTACGCGTAGTGTGGGACGCCCTGCTGCCCGCTGGACAGACGACCTAAAAAAAGTAGCGGGGAGCGACTGGATGAGGAAGGCCGAGGACAGAGTTTTGTGGCGCGCCTTGGGAGAGGCCAATGTTCAGCAGTGGACGATGATAGGCTGATGATGATAATGATTTGCAAAAGAACGATGATTTTTTTTTGACGTGTAACTTCATCGATCAGGGCCCTGATCGCGCAAAAGTTCAACCTTATTCAATTTCAGTTCTAATCACTTTCTAATCCATTTACTATTCAACTGTGCTGAATTCCGTATCGCGCTAAATTACTACCTGATTGACAGCCTTCAACGTCTGAGCGATCTATCAAAACGGCTCTAACGGCTGTCAATTGATTAGTGCGATACCGAAAATGTAAAAAGTTAGGCTTTGCACGCGGTCCAATAACGGTTGAGTGGAGATTTATTTACCGCGATCGATCTCGAGTAGGGATTAACCTGCAAAACCATATGAACGGAATATGTTATGACAAGATCGCTTATTACTTTGAAAGTATAATAATAATAATAAACCTACCAGCATTATTTTATTAGCCTTATTTATATTGGTACAAGACGTTTGACGTACTCCACTGCGGATGTGTCCCTTATACAACCTGATTTTATTTTGTGGTAACCGGTTAGAAAATTTGGAACCTCTCATAGTACAATCTCTGATGTTAGAGCAGACACAATACCATGATAATGAGGAACTAGAGCTAAGTTAGGAAATTGCAATTCATATATCATAAAAGAAAACATGTTTTTAAATTATTTACACGTTATATTATGGAGTAATGTTAATCATAATCAATTACATTTATATTTAGCTAATTCTCTAAAATTTCGACGTCTATTGCATGCCATACGAAAGAATAAAATAAACCTTAGATCTCAGTTAAAGAATAAAAGAATAAAATAAACCTTAGTTCTTAGTTCTTAGTTGATACTTCTTATTGACAAAACAGCGTACTGACATAATAGTCCAATCGTTTTAGAGTTTCCTTGTATGGACACCCTAAAAATAATTTAATAATCTATGCGCGTTCACACACGATGACGCACTGACGGAGCAGCAAACGTTAGTCCGTCATTTGTGAAGCAAGGAGTTGTATGAAACCGCACGTAGAAGCACACACGGTGATGCATTGACCTACCGGGTGTGGTTCTATGGATTGACATCGGCCGCTCCGTCAGTGCGTCATCGTGTGTGAACGCACTAACGATGAAACTTAGCAGTGTGAGAAAGTCAAGTATACAGATTACGGTTGACAAATAATCTAGGACCGGAAAAAAAACAACCTGGATTATTTGTAATCCGTAATCTGTATACTTTACTTTATCACACTGCAAAGTTTCAGCGATAGATGAATTATTGTTAGAGCAAATCCTAAAATGATTGGTCTATAAAGAAAATTATGTTTTTGAGGAAACGAGCAAGTATGTCCCTATAGGTACTCTCTGGACTTCCAGCCATAGCTCTAGATAGTTTTGGATCTAGTCCAGACTTCCAGCCTTTAGTGTAAGAGCCTGAATTGTATATTTTACTCTGAGAAGTTGCAAATTTTAATATGACTTCGCTTTATTGTTTCCGATACAAGATTATGAATTTTGATAACACGCAAAACAACTTAAAATTAGAATTGGCCCTGTTAAAAGAGAACGTTCATTACACAAAATAACCATCATCAGTACTAAAAAAATCATAAATGTTTATAGTAATAATTCTGATTAACTGAAGAACTAATTTTATAAATACCTAAGCATTTAATATTTATTTTTCAAAATACTTTGCTGATTGTAAATTACCGATTATAAAACAGATACATCCAGAAACGGTGAATAGTCTCAGTCTCATTTATTACTCTACAAAAAACATTGTCCTCAGTTTAATTGGTAGATAAATAATCATAAAAGTATAAAATTATAGTTCCAGTGTGCAGGTAAAACGATGCATCTCATATAATTTTTGCAACCCTGCATTTAAAGATAAAGACGATAATAAAAATAACTTAAAGAGAAACGTCTCAATTACAAAACCAGTATTAACATGTCACTGAATTAAGGGAACTCATTTATGACAGAATTAAATAAACCAACGTTATAACATTTATAATCAAAAGGCAGTAAGGCAGTACCCGCACGTTGGATCTCGACTACATGGTCTTAGTTGTCTCAGTGCATGATTACTCGTTCCTCCCACCAAGGCGAGTCGCTATCATTGGCTCTTTCCAGACGCCGCCTCCACTCCTGCGCACAATCTGCTTCAAAATAACTCCATCCACTCAATAAACAAGTCTTGAAGTCCATTGTCTCCGCACCATTATGTCGTCACATCGAAATGTCACGAACACCCGTCATACAATCAGTTAGAATCGAACTGTTAGATAATGAATGAATAACAATAAACTTGCCTCGAGTGTTACTTGTCGGTGATTGTGACTCATTAGTTTCTCTGCTTAAGTAACCTAAATCATATTATTTAACCTTTGTAGTTCTTTAAACTATTTCTCACGTTTGAAATTACTTGTCTAAACAACACCACCGAAATATGCTAGAACCAACTAATGTAGCTCGACTCAAATCTACGTAACAATTTCTGAGAAATGTGCATTGAAAGGGGCTTTTAATTATGCTCATCCTTAGCTCAACTACAACGATGATGTACAGAGATTAAAGAGCCCGCTGTACTAAACAGTGACTCAACAATATCATATGATTGTCGTGAAACAATTGACAATGCAGACAGCAGCTTCAAGGGTAAGGGTATGCATGTCCGACTGATTCAAGGCGGGCATCACAAGCGTGAAATGTGGCGCCGGCAAGGCAGACGTCAGAGGGGAATCTGAGGGAAAAAGGGGGGCAAGAGTAGCGCCTCCGCTGGATTAAACCACCGTTCACTGCCGACGCCCGCGCTTCCTTAATAGCAAAAAGTCGAAGACTGAACGAGGCGACAACCACAGCGGCTCGCATCCACGCGGCCGCGGATAAAATCGACATAGAATTAAAGAAAAATACAAAAATCACTCATTGTTCTCATAAAATGAATGTGCTGGGAGTTGAATGTGAGGCTTTTTGTGAAAATATTCTCATACTTTTAAATGGGATCTCGTGTGGCGCCTCCTAATGATTCGTCCTTTTTGCGGCGGCGCGGGCGGCGGCTGGACTTTCGGGACATCTCTAGGCTTTTGGTGTGTCGGCGCATGTCACCATTTAGACCTTTTTGTTTCACTGTTTTGGATGTAAATTAAACAGTTTAGGTGGCATTGTTCTCAAAAAGGCAAAGGTTTGGAAATTTTCATCAACTGTAGTCATCATTTTCTTTATTATTAGTTTGCTTTTAAGTTTTTGTCTCCGTTAAAAAACGTTCCTTGCGTGGGCAACTGAGGGATAGGTTTTCTTCGCAGTGATTTGTGGTCCAAGAACTAGCTACCTTTTACCACTTGATATGTTATTCTTCATTACAGTAATTAGGTATATCCTGAAATTCTTAATAAGGTTAGAAGGATAGTGATCCTAAGTGAACCGTGTGGTTCTGACATAGAATGGACCACCCCAGTTCGTAAGTGGCGATTAAGGGATAAGAGTTTCTTATGCAGTGTATCTGTGGGTGAAAAGGCCAACAATCACTGCTTTACTATTTCGTCTTGAAACCTTAAATATGCTCAAAGTGCCACGTTGCTTTGTTAGTTTATGTATAATATAGGGTCCTTTCTTAATAAGCCGTGGTGGTCCAGTGGCGAGTAACCTTGCCTGCCGTGCAGGATGCGATATGGTTCGATCCCCGTCCAAGCCGACCCGTACCAATGAGTTTTTCGGAATTTATGTACGATTTGTAACACCACTGGCTTTTCGGTGAAGGAAAACATCGTGAGGAAACCCGCAAGCTTCAATTTCGAGGCATGTATTGTACCCACGTTCAATTAAGTGGCAACAGGCTCACCTTTTTCTATGAAATCAAAAACGAAATCACTAAAAAAAGCTGCTGTTTCATACAAAACTGCAATCCTTCTAAACCCAAAATATCATGACAACAGATTTTTTTCACGATTAAGATGGTGGTCCCATAAAGAAAGTTGTTCAGTTTGATGGTCTGGTTATCCTCTTAAAAAGCCATCAGCATATTAAGGTTGTACCTATAGTGTATGTAAGTATGTCTAATAAACTAAATCATCTAACACAATTTCATCAAAAAGTTAAGATTATTTAATTAAAGTTTGAATAATTAAGGATCCAAACTTAATTATTCAAAAATTGTATGAATAATCTATATGTAATAAATCGTACAGTAGTAATAATAAATTGTCAGTACGTCTAGATGGATCACATTGTATGCGCACTGATTGAATGCTGTGCACTTGATTGACAGTGAAGAACGCCCTTGCAGGCTGCATCTGTAACTCTAAATCTGAATAGGCTCCTCTATTCACATTTACATTTAATACAGGGTGTAAGTGACAGTCTAGCAAATACTGAAACGGTAAATTCAGACCATCAAACTGAACAACTTTCACTATGGAGCCACCGTCAGGTAACGAAAAATAAGCTGCTCCATACAAAGCATATACGTACCTACTCGACTCAAATTTGTGAACGAGCTGGTTTTTTTTCGCGTTTCTTGAGGGTGGTGCCATAGTGAAAGTTGTTCAGTTTGATGGTCTGAATTCACCGTTTCCGTATTTGCTAGGCTGTCACTTACACCCTGTATAAAATTCATGGCATTAGTGAATTCGATTCAATTCTAAGCCATCCATTTAGATCTGAACTTTTATAGTGTCGCTTCTGCACCGCTAAATACGAGTAGCACTAAATCGTAGTATTTATACAGGGTGTTAGGAAAGTATCATTAACCTTTAAACCACATACTTCACCCATTGAACTGGATAACAATTAGCTGTCTTATACATTATATGTCTCATATATTAGTTATGTAGGTATTGCAGTTTAGTATGGAACAGCTGATATATTTTTGGGCTGACAGGTTTGCTCCGATAGTAAAAGTTGTTCATTTTGATGGGTAGAGTACTATCAGTTTAAAATAACAATGTGCATTCCGCTCGCAAATGTGACGTCACTCAATCACACGAACTTCACTCGAGTCATACAAATAATTGTTTCCTTTACATAGAGTCCATGTTCCATTACAACCGAGTGAAGTTATCCAAAGGCCCTTCAAGGTCATGCACATTGTTATTTTAAACTTATAGTATGTGGTTTGAAGGTTAATGATACATTGCAAGAGTTGCAAGAGTCCTTGCAGCGCGCTCCATACAAACGAAGTTTCGTCGCCATTATTAAGACGCTGTTATCCCGTCGAGGCCGTTTTTTGAACACGAACGAAAGTGTTTTAAACTGTGTTTTAAAGTCTGAAATTAAATTATGTCTTATTTAAGGATCTGGCGGATAGGCGATAGTTCTCAATAGGTAACACGATTAGATTAAGTTTACTCGATAGAAAAAAATCCCAAAGCTACCCCTTTTTGTTATGTTTTTTTCAATACTATGATTAAACTGCTGATATTTAACTTTTTACTCTTGTACTTAACTAAATACATTAAATATTTCTAGTGAACTCAGAAGAATTTTTAGCTTAGAAACTCCCATGAGCAAAGATATTGACGTAAAACACGTTTTTTTGCGATCCTGCTTTCAATTGGAGCGGGATGGCTAATTGTAAACTTATGCTTGCAAGAAAGAGACGCTTGCACTGGGATAACCTAGCCTTTACCAATTGAAGTAAAAGAAAAAACTAATCTCTGTGTCGGTATTTTGTCAGATTTCCGTTAAAATCTATAGTTTCAATGTTACCGTTGAAAAAAGTTTTTCATGGGTCCAAATCTTAAATTAATCCTAGCATTGAAACTTTATAGGGTCCCTCTTAAGAGGTTTCCCTGACCGAACGACCTTGACTCTTTCAGAGCCACCTCACCTCTACTAAACTACGTTATTTTAGTAGATATACCTATTTATGAATGGCTTCTCCTTCATTATGTCACTGTGGTGCCTTCTAATCCAAGTAAATCACATTCCAAAAACATAAGAATTCGCACCAAATTTAACTGATCTGTAACAAATAAAGCCGAGATGTTGAAGATCATTGCTACACTTTTCAATACTTTTTATGTCTTTCAAATAACGAGAAGATAGCTTCTAAAAACCAAAAAAATATGGCCCGGCCCTGCTTTTACCTATGGGGAGCCTCTTAATACACTGAAGGTTTTTTAAGGGCATGATCAGACCATCATTTTGAACAACATTTTCTACAGGGCTAAGGTCGAAATCGGGAAAATAAATCGGCTGTTCCATACAAAACTGCAATCCTACATGACCAATGTTTATGAGACAGCAGATTTTCGCGATTTCTATGTTAGTCCCATAGAGAAAGTTGTTGAGTTTGATGGTCTGATCGTAGTCAAGGGGCTAGCTCCTGGTTTTACCATGAAATTGGGTAACTTCGTAACCATTTTATTCATTAACTACGGCACTTATTGAGCTGAAAAATAAACTGAACCATCTACACGATATAAAAATACACTACATCTATTAAATCATGTGGTTTTTCCAGAAATCGATTTTAATTAATAAAACCGGAGAAAAGGGAATCTATAGTCACCCCTTTTTACCAGTTGTAACCATTTTACTCTTACATTTTTAATCGTAAGAAAATGATTATTTACAATATTGTTCACAACACAATTTAGAATGATGTGGTTTTCTTACTTTTTCGAAATTAATGAAAAATCTTATTTTTTTTCAAAGAAAACGACCTTTCTGACCGGAGCCACGCGCTCGTTTGTATGGAGTTTGTATCGATTAGTATGGAGAGTAGTGGTCCCTGGATGATACGCCTAAATAGCATATTTAGTTAGACCATGTAATTGTTATTTATCCTTACCTTTGTTTAATAAATTATTTCCATCCTTATAAAATTAAATGCGTTAAATATTGAACAAGGTCACTCCTCTTCAGATCATCATCCATACATATGGGTCGAGTAGCCATTTACATTTTCTATAAAACAACTGTTTTTTTCGCGAGTTCGATGGCTCCATAGTAAAAGTACTCGTAGTTCAGTTTGATGGCCTTACAGCATGTATTTTAACGGATCTCTGAAAAAATTCAGACACAGAGATTGTATCTAGATCGTGTTTCAAAATGTAATTGAACGTGGTTAATATAGGAAATACAACCAAACTTCGATTGTAGGTATGCAGCGCGCTCGGGCGCCCTGACTTTGACACTTGAATAATGTAAAGAGGATGAAGCATAGCGTTGGTTCTTATTTTTTGGACAAATTGCGACCCCTATTGCACCTAAACGCGACCCCCCTAGGGGTTGGGACCCCCAGATTGAGAAACGAAATTACAATTTTACTAGTTACGTGTGAAATACATTCTTCCAAATTCAGAAACTACGAGTATAAATGCTTTTAAAATCCAGATGACAAAGTATCTGTGTCATTATTAGATTGCGGGGTGCACAGAGAATCTACCCGTGTGACTCTAATTATAATTGGCAAATCGATATCTATATAGGTACTTAATACATGATTTTGTGTATATAATTTATAAATAAAAAATATATAATAAAGAGGAATGACTTGATTTTTTATTTGTTTGGTTGCATTGAATAGGCGTCGAAACTACTGGACCGATCTGAATAATTCTTTCACCATTAAAATGCTACATTATCCGTGATGAACATAAGATTAAAAAACGGCCAAGTGTGGGTCGGGATGATTCTAAGGTGGTCATCTGTTTTAAAATAAAATGACATGATATCGATCGACTCTACAGAAAAGATAATAGTAGATTCTGATTCAGAGTAATTACTAATTACCTATCTAATTACTAATTAGACGACCAACTTTAACAGGAGGAATCGTCACTACTATTTTAACTAATCTTGTCTAGTCCTAAAATTACGCGTCAAATTATCATCTAATTATGATTTCCCGTACAGTAGTTAGAATATTACATTGTAAATAGGTAAATAAAAAACAAGCAAACTATGAAATCACCATATCATTTAATACCTTACCTAAACGAATAGAAATTACAGATCACGATTTGCAGAACAAACAAGGCATGTCAAAGCCAGTTCCATGCAATACGAAACGCATTCAGCAAAGCACAAGTAAACGCAATATTTTGATTTCTTTGTTCACTTCCATCATAAATTCTCGCCTGACTTCAGTCGTTATACTCAATGTGCATAAACGTTCATTTGTTTGCGTTCAACTCGAACGGTGCGGTGTCGAAAGTGGGAATAAATAATAAAACCCGTGCGAGCCAGAGAGTCGTGACACCAACTCTTTCACTAATGGAGCGTCGACGCTAAGTTTGTATTGTGTAGTGTAATCAAGATCGTTCGTTAGCCGCTCCTGCCTTTTTACTGGTCATACTGATGTACGAGTACATAAATCATTTACTGGAGACAACTACCTACCTTTCATTTGAAAGATGGGATTCGCCGTCAGCACCGGTCTGTAGTTAAATGTAATTAGCGAAAACAGACGGAACAGTGTGATGAATATCTTAGTTAACTAGCTTATCACATTTCATTAGTAAACTTAATAGTTCGGTTGACCTTTAGATGTAGGTAAAGTTCTTGATTGCATTTTACGACTCGACTTGTAACATTTTTAAAACACAATGTATTAGTTGCGTGAAAGCCGCGACAAAAAAATGTTTAACCTCCAACTCAAATGTTTCAGTTAACTATAAAAGTGTTTATGTTTAGTGACTGTAAATTATTAATCTAAAGTGGCTGTTATACTACAATTCAAACATTTTTTACTTGCTATATGACCACACAAGAGAAATGTAGGAGCAGGTTTTATCTCAAATTGACGGAGCTAATCTTAAAGCGTTGCTTTGCCTTTTGTCGCTAGATGTATCGAATTATATTGTGAAGATAGGTACGTGAAGTTTTGATAACAAAACAAAACTAATATGCTGTTTGAAGAATTGAATAACTCACATAAAAATTTAAATTTTCTTTGGCATTCCAATTGTTACCGTTTTTATTTCGAATCGTGACATTATTTTTTATTCGAGTTCTTAATGACCCTCTATCCTATTTTCCTGCGACATAATGTTTCGATGTCATTTGAGTCGCGTGTTTCAGCAAAGTAAGTCAAAGCAAAAGTTTGACTTGTTGCCCTAATTTCATTTTATCATGTATATATTTTTGTTTCAGTTTTTATGTGAAATGAGTTTTCAGTTTTGTTTTATCTAGTTTTAAATTCCACACTGTCTACACATTTTATTTGGTTCCTACAAGGACAACTTTACCGTCGTACAGTCAGCAGCAAAGAGATGTATGCACTTTTACTACGTCGTAGTATAAAGATGTATCCACTTTAGTACTACGCGTAGTACTAAAGTGTATACATCTTTTGCATGAGGAGGCATACATCTTTTTGCTGCTGACTGTACATACCTATTGTATACAGGGTCCTTCTTCATATGCTGACACTTTTTTAAGGGGATGATCAGACCATCAAACTGAACTACTTTCTCTATGGGACAAAATATAGAAATCGCGAAAAAATAAACTGCCGTCCCATACATTTGGCTCAAGTTGGTTTGCAGTTTAGTATGGAACAGCTGATTTTTTTTCGTGATTTCGATGTTGGTTCCATAGGGAAAGTTGTTCAGTTTGATGGTCTGATCATCCCCTTAAAAAAGTGTCAGCTTATTAAGTAGGACCCTGTATTTGTTGTTTATAATTGTACCTACTCAAATTATTTATAAGTTTCTATTATAAGGATGACGATATTATATAAGAAAAGTTGTATCTTGAGCAGTAATTAATAAGCAGCATTTATTTTAAAAACCATTTGAGTTTGGTCACGTTTACGAAACGATAATGACTATAGAACTTAAATGGCTTAGAAATCTTGAGAGATTTCTCCACAGCCATTATAACGTCGAATATACTTGCCGAAAGTGGCTGTTAAATTTCTTACTGTTGCCATTTTATTACGCTGCCAACTCACAGTTTAATATGCGACCAAAAAATGCTAACAAAAAATAGGCGCCACCAAAGAGAATCTCGATGCAATGTACAGCAGTCGGTCCTTATAATATCGTGTAGTATATTTTTTACGTGTACCTGGGCTTGGGTTCTGTGTTAAAATACACACCTAAGTATCATTAGCTATAAACACAGTTCTTTGTGTCTGCCTTTGGAAGAAATAAGGGCAATAAAGTGGGAAGATTGAGGGACTGGCCGGATATAGAAAAACATGGAGTTGGCTTTTGTTTTTGGCTCCTCAGTCATGATCTTACAATCTCGATGCTCAAGATTTTATAGGACAATTGTAAACATATAACATTATAAAAGAAAATCATCTGAATCTTGTCTGTAAAAGTCTTTGTTTGCATATTTTTAAAGCTGAATTGGTAGTAGCTGTTAGAATTGTTTCTAAAAGACGACAACAATAGCCTATTCCTCACAATGTTTACCTTATAAATCCTTTGAGCGACAAAGGAGGCAGCGCCTACGCAGCTCGGCAGTGCCAGTGACCCCCTCTCCCCCGCCGCGGCCGGTGCTCCTCCCCCCGCGCCCGTTGACTCCGCGGTCCCAAGTTTACTGTGGCGCCTTATTACGTTACCTTTGTTTTCAAATTTAATTGGTTCCACAAAGATAACTTATCTTGATAATAAACGACGACCAATAAAACGGAGGTCGGCTACAACTGACTGTTCCTCAAGATAAGATTGTGTGCCTGAATGACGTTTAATAGTAGCCTGTGCCTGCGCCGTTTGGATGTCGATTCTCTCAATATTTACGTGTGATACTGTTCCTAGTTACCTGAATTCCTACTTTTAATATTTCATATTTCATTTATTGCCATCACACAGGTACAAATATATTAACATGAGAAGTCACTTGAAATATGGGCAAAAACGGTCACTGTCCAGGTAGATCAAGGAAGCGGTGGCAGAAAGACCTGGATGAAATTGCCCAGAAGTTGCCCAACATAGGAATGATGGTTAAGTAAAAGGCAAATGCCTCCCCACCATTGCCCCACAGTGTAATGATATAGGCTGATCAAATATTAGAAGTCACTTGATCGATCCAATAATGACTCAATCTCATCAGCAATACTATAGATCTTGGGATCCATGCTGAATAAATTCATATCTGCTAAAATAGGCTTTCAAAGACAGCTGATGACATATCATGTCAATCTTAGTTACAACCTTATTTTATTACAAATACGTATCGGTCGGTATTAATTAAAACATATCTCTGCTATAAACTGTAAACATAATTTAATTATTTAAAAGTATTTAATCGGTAACACTATTTATTGATGGTAACATACACAATTTCGACAAAAGAACGTCTGTTACTTGTTTGAACTTTGACGTCTTTGTGTTTGTTATTTTAATACTACAGTTTAATTAATGTATTTAAATGTACATTTGATATTCATTAGCGATACTAATTATTTAGTTCGTGGACAATACATATTGTCTTTCAGGATTTACGTAAGAGAAACAGATTTAATAGAAAATATATTTCTATTAACCCAGATTCGTCAGATTCAGCAAAGTTGACATACGCCTTGAATTTTCCACTTTTCCTTCAATAAACAACCTTTGCCATGGAAGCAACCAAATTGAATAACATATCGCACTTTTGGTCTATTTATGAATCAATTGGCAGATTTTTTTTCACCTAGTTACGAATGTCCTTCGTTAAATTTTTTTAACAAAATCGTATACCTAAGAAAAATATCCTTTTCCTACCCAACCATGTAAGATCGAAACAATTAAGATATACCAACAAAGTGTAACAAAACACCCTAGTAAATTTTAAAGAAGTTGTTTAGATTAGACTGTCAAACTGTCAAAAAAAAATTTGCTGTCCCATACATTTGACTCGATAGCTACTACAGTTTTCTGTAGTATTATCAGTTTTTTTTAAAGTTTTCTCTATGTTGGCTCGAGAGTAAAACAGATAAATAATATAGTATAGATTTTCTTTCAATTTTGAAAACTTTTACTAAAATATTCGGAGATAAAATCTGCATTAAAAAACTGTATTAACGAGGACAGAAAAGTGATAGAGCGCCAACAAAAAGTAGTTAAAAAAATTCTTGTCCCAGCAATTTATTGCAGCTTTTAGCAAAAGGTTTGTTGTTTACAAGACATCTTTTATTTAAATCTTAATTTACGATTTCTTATCCCAAGCCATAAAGATAACCTGAGTTTTAAAGGCTAGAAGTTGGGCCTAAAAATAAAAAAATAACTATATATCTAAACGGAAATTGTTAAAAGATTACACGTCTAAGATTTGATAATCAGAAAAGGGTCAGCATTTACATCGACGAGTAGTGATACAACGCTAAAACATGGATTAAGTCGTTATCGATATGAAATTCTCACCTCAAAATATTCATATTTATACTTACATATTATTGGCGAAATAGAGGAGTATGGAGAAGCAAAGCTAAACTTCTAGAAGATATGAAAATTTACATCTTTTCTATACTACTATGTATGCGATAAGAAGAAGAAGAGCACTATGTTTCATCTTAAATTGTAGGCAATCTAACAGCCAAACTCATAGGAAAGATTTTTGCCATTTATAAGTAGTTCGGACTAAAAAGCTAATGACCCATACATAATCACATTAAAACATGTGACGTACAAAATAAAAAATAAGGTTGAGTTCAACTGACTTCCTGACGCCGAAACAATGAGGGCATTGTTGCGCATGTCAGTTTTAGAAATTAACATTTTCAATATTCGGGGACAAACATGATTATCGATTACCCTACATACGTTAACTTGTTAATTATTTTGTTAATGAATTATGCAATTCGTTGAATCAAAAACATTCAGGTTCAGGAGTCACGTTGCATGTTTGTCCACGAGCGGTAGTGTCATACGCGTGGTGTTAGCGCGGTTCGAGTTTGAGGTTTGTGCATGCTACGAAGCCCGGCCATCTCTTTTCTCAAATCTGTTTCTGCTCAAAAAACAATCTTTGAGATTGGTATAGATGCTATAAACTACATAGGCATCCTGTGCTTTTAGATATTGACTTTAGGCATTTTGCTTCATAGGCGTGGTGCATTTTAGGTACTTCGCTCAAAAGGAATAAAAACCCTCAGTAGGTAACGAGTCCCTGTGTTTTCGTAAAAAACGTAAGTACTAAGACACAGCCTATTTTATATCCCACCTATGAATTGACGATCTACTGCATTTGCAGCTTATCAGGTAAGACACTATATCTTCTCTCTTTTCAAGGGGTTTTTGCCTTCCCAAAACTGCAACTTCTTTTCAGCCAGAAATCAAATGAAACACTCAATGTAGCAGAAATCAATCGCTACCTACGCGATTAAATCTTTCAAGCGAAAGACTTTGAACCATCATAGAAACCGTAACAAATTAAAGGAGACACCGAAAGAGTTGGAATTTTGGACTACGCCTTGTTCTGAGGCGCTGTTTGACTTAATGTAGCTTCGGTGCTGGAAACGATCACCGAAGATATAAACAAAGCTAGGTGCCTTCGTCATAGATTAATTAGATTGGCGGTGCTCCCTCTACCTTTCGTAAGGAAGTCTTTACGCTGCAGTAAGGTTCTACAGGCTTCTTTTATCTCTGTTCTATGATCAATGTTGTCCACCCCGACGTATCCGTAAACGATAGGTACTCAGGATTTAATGTGTAGAATAAGCTCGGATATAACTTTTAAACCCAGGCCAACTGGTATTTTTCTCTGAGTCTGGCAGAGCAAAATTTCGCCATAGTAAAATATCCTCATGGGCCATCGTCGAAACCTAAAAGAAATCAATAACTTGAAAACAAAACAAAATCCGCCAACCCGAAATATTCGTGGTCAAATCATAACTTCGAGATTAGGTACCTACCTATGTTTTACCAAAAGACTATTTTCTTTATTTTGACTTTCTTTGCATTCAGATTTTCTAATTATTATGTAGATATTGTAAGAGTTTTCAATCTTAGTCAACGTATCGTGACTGCATTCATACAGCATTGGGCTCTTGACACGGAGGTCGTGGGTTCGATTCCCACGGGGGACACCTAGTGATATGTCACTTTGTGTGTTTTTCCCCAGTTGGTTAGGACATTGCAGGCTGAATCACCTGATTGTCTGAAAAGAATGACGATTCCGTGCTTCGGATGGCACGTTAAGCCGTTGTTCCCGGCTAATGTATCTGGTGGTAGTAGTCGTTACATAAAAAACCACGTCAGAGGCCGTAGGGCGGTTTGAATAAACTCTGACACCAGGGCTTGCCCACACGATAAGAAGAAGAACGTATCGTATGCTCAGTAGGTACTTTTTCTTCTTTCTTGTCAGCGTGAGCTATATCGTATGACAATCACTCATGCTGTAGTGGAAAGATTAGCCAGTCAGCAATGCAAATGGTTATATCGAGGTTGATGCCCAGCGTGTGCCATATGAAGTCAGGTTTCGTCACTCGGGAGGCTCTTTCTTAGCACCTTGCACCCCGTCAAAACTAATTGACAGGATTTTTTTTTTTTAAGTTATGAACTTATGAAACCGTGCATTTGAACTTGAAGTATATTTCTGCAATACGTCGATTTAAGTTGGTGAAAATAAAGAAAAGCCAAAAATACTTTCGGCTGTTTTCTTACAGTGACGCTTTTCTTTATTCGGCTATACAGCCGAAGCGTTTCAAGTTTCATTTTAAAAGTCCGATTGTAAACTCTTACTTTGCCAAATCCTCTAGGTATGTACTTCATACAAGCCAAGGCAATAGCTATATCAAATAGATTTTCCTTTTTCAATAGGAATGTGTATTTTCATATTATTAAGATTAATTTAATATCTGCCGTTGCACTCATATTTTTTGAGCAAAGTCCCCCATCAGTTCTCGTTGTGTGTCCTTGTATTGATTTCCCCACCTTTTTTGGTCTACCTCGACGTCGATTTTATTTCGCTGGGGACATTTGTGTTGTGGTTTTGGCCTATAGGTAGTTTGGCTAGTATGTCCAGCCCAATCCTATCAATATCTGTTACCTACTTGGTTTCTGGAGTGAATTATATTATTTCAGACTAGGTTGATCAGTTCCAAGCCCAGCATACTTCAGGATGTCGACGAGATATTGAGCGCAGTTACACTCAAAGAAATCTTTAACTAAATGTTTGTTAAATGTAACTGAACTTTAGTGACTACCAAACTGTTATTAAAAACATAATCAAACATTTGGTTATAAATAGCCAATTGTTTAGCTGTTTTAACCAAATGTCTGATTATGTTTTACAAAACAGTTCGGTAGTCACTAAAGTTTGGTTGTATTTAACAAAACATTTTTTTCAGTGTAGAGGCATAGTTTCTATAAAATAGTAGAACCTACTGAACAGGTATACGCTAATCAGCAAAACGACGTCATCAAAAGAAAAACCTAAAAATGTTCAACAACATTACAAAACTATACAGGATGTAAGTAGATACTTCAGACAATCAAACTGAGCAACTTTCTCTACGGAGCTAACATCCAAATCAGAAAAAAATAGGATGTTCCATAGAAAACGTTAGATGGTCGACTAATCGACCCTATTAATGTATTATAGGTACTGTATGTATGGAACAGATTATTTTATTCGTGATTTCGATAATGGTTTCATAGTGAAAGTTGTTCAGTTTGATGGTCTGAACTAGTCTGAAACACCCCCTGCCCTGTATACATATGGTCCTTCTTAAAATGCTGACAATCTTAAAGGGGATGATCAGACCGCCAAACTGAATAACTTTCTCTATGGCACCAACATCGAAATAGCGAAAAAGAAATCAGCTGTTCCATACAAAAAAACAGCAGATTGGGACAGCAGATTTTTTTTCATTTATTGGTGCCATAGAAAAAGTTGTTCAATTTGACGGTCTTTTCATCCCCTTAAAAAGATTCAGCATATTAAGAAGGACCCTATATAACATCCGCAATTAAAATCAAAACATATTACTTTTAAAAGATTAAAGTCAAGTGTTGGACCTAAAACAATTTAAAAAGAGAGCTCGCAATACTTTTAACAGTGGAGTGGTATCGATGAGAGAGCAAAACAAACAAGTTTAGATACAGACAGCGGATCGTTTAATCAGTCTATGCTCCAGACACGGGGTGGGGGCAACCTTCCAGTTTCCACTAAATGACCATCCCTCTACCCCGTTAACCCATGCCACCGGCACCGTATCCACAAACAGTATACTCGGTGAGTGCGGCAAACAACTATGAGTTGAGTGGTAAATAGAAGTGACGTTTATTGAGATATTTGTTTTTTTTTCAATTGAAACTTCTTATGGGGTTTTGAAATTCTGATCCGCAACCTTTTGTGTGACGGAAGTTTAAAATTTAAATAGGGAGCGGAAGTTCGAAATTTAAATCGGAAGAAGTTTCACATCGGCTTCCCGTGACGGCCTACTTTTTTTTTGGTGTGAACTTAATTGTATAAATAAGTAGAATATTGTATATATAACATATCTCAAATGTATGTGAGATCTGGTGACCCGTTAAACAATATGTGTTTACAAATCTATGGCAAGTTCCGCTCTCACAAGTCTATTTTTATTTTGTGCTTTTTATCTGAAGATGATCGTGAAGACAATCTTTTCAAATTCAAAACGTTTTCACCCTAATAAGACCTACTACAGTTAATAGTTGATAACAGTACACTAGTTTTGGTCTCATTTGATTCAGGGCACTATATCTAGGTTTATAGGTTTCGATTTTACTTTAAAGTCAGTTATATTTTTGTAACATAAATTATTTTATATTATTTACTAGTGTTTACCCGCGACTTCGTCCGCACAAATTATGTACCAGATTTTAAGTCAGATCATAAGCTATCAAACAAAAAAAGTTTCATCAAAATCGGTTCAGTAGTTTTTGCGTGATGTGCGAACAAACAAACAATTTTGTCAATAGATGGCGCTGCACGTCATTTAAATCGCGCTATCGAGTGTTATTTGAGTTAATATGAAGTGAACCGCTACTTTTTTATTAGGTACTCATGATGTTACGGTTTTATAATAGTTAAGATAAGTTGTCCAAAGGCAAACTATGACGGAACTTCATTTTGTATGGAGCGCTTTATGAGTATCCTCAAGTGGTGAAGTCTTGTCTAAGTGAGGAGCGTGTCTATGGCGCAGGCCTCCCGTGTTGTACCACGCCCCCGCCCCCGCCCGCTGGGCCCGGGCGGAAGCACTACCGCCCGCCCGGATTCATTTCTGGTTTTCGTTACTCTTTTGTCTTAAACTGTTTCTGCAACTTGTCCTGTGATGCTTCTAAGGCGTTATTAATACTAATAACTGATTTATTAAGATGATTAATAAGTACCTAACTACGTAAAGGAAAATTATTTTCATTCAAATGTGGGATGTAAATTGAAATGCGTTACATTCAGGGTGTTAGCAAAGACGGACAGTTGACATTAAATGGGTGATTGTACTCATGATACTGAACAACTTTCCCAAAGTAGCAAAGAGAAATTAAAAAAAAAAGACATCTTTTCATACAAACAATCGATCAGCTCAGATCAGCATTTGGTATTGAAACTCCAAGTTGCTTATTTCCTATAGGTTTGTTAGGGAAAGATTTTTAGTTTCATGAGCACAATCACTCCTTCAAGTAATAAAAAAAAACGCTCACAGCTCACAGGCACATACATTGTAATTATCCCAAACTAGCACTAAAGGCTTTTATTATGGAAACCATACAACAACGGCACGAACATATAACATCCATGACCGAACCGGGATTCGAACCCAGGACCCTGGTTTGGCAGTCCGGCGTGGTAACCATTACACCAACCGGGTCGTCTAGTAATGCAACTGATTACCCTTATACCCTGTTTTAATGGCTGTGCTTCAGACTATCAAACTGAACAACTTTTACTATGAAGCCAACAACGAAGACGCGAAAAAAAATCCACTAAAAGTGTATACATTTGCTGCCATTTTCCGTGGTGGTACAACTTTATAATTTTTGCTATTTCAATGTTGGCTCCACAGTTAAATTTGTTTAGTTTGATGGACTGTAGCACCGTATTTAATATTTAACGCAGTTAATTTTACACCCTGATGTATTATTTCAAAGAAAAACCTAGACAAAAACTGAACACAGTTTTTGAGAATTACGCGGTTAGCTTAAAATTAATCATTATAACGGTTCTTACCGCGTTTTTATTTATTTTTGAGTTCCCGATATTCGGGAATTTTTTACTCCGATCTGTTTGCTCATATATTAAAAGTTGTCCAGTTTGATGGGTAGACTCTTAGTTTAAAAAGATGCAAATGAAATCGTTTTCCCCCTATAGAGTGTCATTGCAATAACCTACACAAATCAAATAGGTATGCATGCTGTTGTGTGGCACTTAAACGTTGTAATTGATTAATAAACTTAGTCGTATTTGGTATGTTTACCATCAGCTAGTTGGCAAAAGAGCTCTTTAGGACCTCTTTGGGCTTTGCCATTTTTGGAGCGTTGATTGTGTATCCAGTTTTGTTTGTGCATAAGATATCAATGCAGAATCGTGGGGATGTGGAGGCGGACCTACTTAAAAGTTATAAAAGTGTTTTTTTCACCAAATATAAATAGCTATAAACATTTCCACTCAGCAAAATATTTTTAATATAGATTAGTAAACTTGTAATTTTTGTAATTCGTTTTGTTCCGTTAGTACTTGATCTATTATCGGCCTTATCTTAAGTTTCTTTTGAACGATTGGTTTCTAACGTTGTTTTTTTACTTTAATAAACGAAAATGTAATAAAAATAACAGTAGAATTTTGACAGTTACTGTCGAGTTTGACAGTTAGAGGGAAAAGTAAGTAAAAAAAGGTACCTATACAATGGAGTGACGTGGCTGAGGGGGTGGCAAGAGGATGTCTCGTGCGTCGGCTTGCGATTTTGACAGCCACGTGGCTCCGCCGTTTTATGGCGGTTTCTAGTGTGTTTTTGTTTAAAAACGGGGCTTTGAGATCGCCATATCCTATTGTACCGTACAATATCTAATGAGTATATCCTCAACACTTGACACTAGCGAAATCTAACAAGGAAACGCCATTAATTAAGAATAGAATAGAATAGAATACCTATACAATTTTGCCTTTACAATCATTAACATTGAAGGGAGAACTCCCACTCTCGCTTAAACGTAGACTCATCGACATGTTTATCCTGCCCATCCTAACTTATGAAGCTCAAACGTGGTCACTTACTGAGGCCCAAAAGTCCAAGCTTAAGGTTGGTCAGAGAGCGATGAAGCGCAGCATTCTAGGTGTTAAATGTACCGAACTGGGTCAGAAACATCACGTTTCGCTCCAAAGCTCAAATAGCCGACGTCGGAGAGAAAAGCGCCAAACTTAAATGGGAGTGGGCCGGTCATGCCTGTCGCATGCATCCTGAGAGGTGGGCAAAAATCATCTTGCGCCTGATCCCCGAAAACGGTCGGCGGCGTCCAGGTCGACCCAGCAAGAGGTAGCATGATGACTTGGACAAAGACGACCAATGGCCAGAGGTTGCACAAAACAGGAACGAGTGGAAGAGCAAAGGAGAGGCCCTCGCCCAGCAGTGGGATGAAAAGTCTAATAAAAAAAATAATAATATTCCATTATAGGTTATAGGTAATTGTATTCCAACCTAGGGACCGATCGCGCTAAATAAATGTCCACTAAATCATCATTGAACTTTTTACGCATTTTTACGGTATCAGGCTAATTCAATCACCACTGAATCGTTACCAATGTCAATCGGTCAGTAAATAAGTCAAGTTTAACGCTATACACAAATTCCGCAAGGCTGAATCTACAATGGATCACAACCAGAACTGAATCAGAATCGAACTTCAATGATGTAATTTTCCCTAGTTATTATCATCAGCTTTATACCAGCTACACGTAATTTAAGCAGACTAAAACCATTCCTATGTTATCAATCAAACTTGGGGATTTTGTCAAAGAAATTAGCTGTAAACTATCACATGTCACAATTTATTTGTGCTGAAACTAAATACTGCATGCGATAGTGATAGGTGTGCACGGATTACCTATCTATAGGAAATATGGCTTATCAAGAGTGCAGTAATTCGGTATGTCAAGTTATTTTTTGGAGGTCTAAATCGAAAACCATTTCGAGATTATTTTCTCAATAATCATATTTTCTATGTCAGAGATTTTAAAATGAAAGGATTACAGATATTTTTAATAAAATAACGTCGTTTTTCGGTCCACGAGTGACGTCACTCGCTGCCCCTGCAAACTCCTTGGTAAACATAAAATCAACTTAAAGTAACTTGGCCATTAAGAAAAAAAAATACTTTCACAATGACAGAATTTGACATTTGATGTTGCCGTATCTGTTTCCAGCATAGATTTAGAAAGAGGAGGCAGATGATTTTAAGTTTTTTTAATATAGCAGTAGTTTTTCTCCATGGAGTTCGAATTATTTTCTCTCCACCATTTTTGCGCTTAGAGATTACAGATCAAAATAATTTAAAAATTAAATTTATATTGATAAAATCGTTGAATCGCAATAAAAATGAAAAAGGTGTCTTAAAATTATGTCTTCTATCCGTAAAAAATATAAAATGAAGACAAAAAAAAAACTTGACATATAGTGCATTGGGGTACCTAATTGCGAACCTGGGTATATTCCGAAAGTTTATTAAAACTACCTGACTTGTCTGTCGAGACGGCACGTTGCTCTGACACTTGCGCTAGCAGCGACGAACGGCGGCTTGAGCGTCAAAGCCGATAAAAATGGCGTCTAAAGTCAGGTAGTTTTAATAAACTTTCGGAATATACCCAGGTTCGCAATTACCCCAATGCACATACCGAATTAAGGTCGACATTATTTCGAACAAGTCTCAAACCCTAACCAAAGACTAAGAAAATAGTTGAATATGGTTAACTTTTCGGTGAATTTGTTCAATTGGTAAATAAGTAGTCTTTTTTAGGGATTTTATACCAAAGAGCATGTCAGTCCTATTGCATCATATGTCTATATTTTACCTACTATAACTCAATTATTCGAATTACCTTGATGACACACTACTGGACGACTTAAGGCGAATACTTTACTAGCAGCATCAAAGCCTTGGTGCCTGGCCATGGACAAATTTTACTTTTGAATTTGAACTTCTTTCTTACTATCTTATCTTACTAATATTATAAATGTGAAAGTTTATGACGATGTTTAGATGTTTGGATATCTATGACTGAATCACGCATAAATGGCTACACGGATTTGGGTGAAATTTGGCATGCAGATAGAGCATGGTCTGGATTAACATTATATGATACTTTTTTAAGTTAACACATACGAAGTCGCGGTCAACAGCTAGTGTAAAATAATTATGACCTGTACCTGAAAAAAAACTTGGTCAAGAATTAGAAATTCTTCTTTATTATAAATTCTAACAGGGACACTGTAAATAAATTAATAAGAAGGTGTTACATGGACCGTCACCCATGTAACAGAGGAATTTAAGTTTCACACATAGTCATATCGTCTCAGGTTTGGCATAGTATAGTATACCCGTCTATAGGTAAGTATTTACCGGCAATAAGCTCGCTTGCTCTCCCCCCGCGCACCGCTCAAACAACCGTATACCCACGGACTCTCGGTCTACTCATTTCGTATGCAATTTTATTCATTATTTGTAATCTACTTCAATCGAATAGGGTCTCGGTATAAATCACTTTTAGGATTTGCTCGATAGGACGTATGTAGATTGATGCTTTTAGTGTGATATTTAAATGTGGTGCGTCTTTGAGCTTGCAGACGTGCTAATAAAGCCAGCCTTCCACGAACTCGATATGTATGAGACGTCCGACCTCAGAAACTCATTTGACTAAAACAAATAACGCTTACTTTCATTTTATTTTTCACTCGCACGCCTTTTAAGATGCCGATGCGTCTTCACATTTTATTTGAATCTGTCGCTGAGGTTATATGATGTCTTATAACTACAGGACATGTCAGTCAGTCGTGCGAGCTTCGACTCTAATGAATCTGTTATGCTCTTCAAAACTGGCATCGTTTGTTTTTCGAAAATAGGTTCTTGAAAGAACCAGTGAGGTAATGAATTACTTTAAAATCCTTTTTACAATGTAAAAAAGATGAAATAAGCGTTATTTAATTTTAATAAAATCCGGTTTAAAGCGTGTCGGGCTAGCCCATGTTGAATTCCGTAGCCATCGAGACCAGAATAGGAAGAAAAGTTGTAAAACGCCATCTAGTCTATTAGTAGATTTTTTTTTTTTTTAAATCATACCTTTTTTGACATTGAGTGCAGATGTTAGTTTCTATGGGTGTTTTGTTCCATTGAACAATCCAACGACACGCCATACGATTTACCTATTTACAAAAAATCTAGTTTTTTTCTTCGTAACTACCACATTTATGTTTTTGGCTTACTCTTATCCGTCTGCATGTCAAATTTCGATTCATTAGGTGCAAAAATGAGCAAATAATTGAGGCGGGGGGCATACAGACGACAAGGTTCAGGGTTTCTTGTTTGTAAGGGAACACTAAAAAAACCCTTTACCTACAATTTAAAATCGTATATATTTTCCTAGTTTTTTCTTAAAAGAGGTATGATTATCCCCCACTGAACGATCTTGACCCTTTCAGAGCCGCCTCACCCCTACTTAACTAACTACGTCATTTTAGTTGGTACGCATACCTATTTTTCACTGGCTTGTCCATCGAAATTGATTTCTAATCCAAGGAAATCAAATTGGAAAATCATAAGAATTCGCACCAAATTTTACAATTATCTAATTAACTCATTACATATAAAAAAAATCAACGTAAAATTTTTAGAGTATAAAATTGTCTACACAATGTTGTGTGCCGCACGTTAAAGTTACTTCAACTTATAAAGTTGATGCACGTAATACGTAATACAGACTTTTTCAAATCTTTAGGCATTCCTTTGAACACAGGTTTCATATGTATTTTTAGAAAATTGAGAAATTTGAAACGTACAGAATATAGCCGAGATGTTGAAGATCATTGCTATTATTTTCATTAGTATTTATGTCTTTCAAATAACGAGAAGATTCTAAAAATCTGCAAAATATATCCCGGCCCAGCGTTTACATAATGGGAGAGCCTTAACTAGCTTGAACGATTTCGTGTATCGAACAAGCGAACATTTCAAAAAGCGTCCAAAATCAAACAAACATAATCTTACAAACATAATTCTTGATTTCTTGAACGCATGGTTAAAGATTAAATAATATGACATGAAAACCCTCACGTCGTGGGTAGAGTGCAATATTCAATCATAGGTAATCAAAAGTATAAAATGAGTTTTTTTTTCTGAACAGTTATAAATTATATATATTGGGACACCCTGCATATTTCAACTAGGTGTCACGGTGTCATCCTCTATAATATAAAAATACAGGGTGAAATTGATATCCATCCTCTTAAACTAAGAGTCTCCCCATCAAACTGATCAACTTTTACTATGGGAGCAAACCGTTCGGAGCAAAAACAAAATCAGCTGTTGCATACATTTGAGTCGATTGCAGTTTATTATGTATGGAGCAGCAGATTTTTGTTGTTGCTCCGATCGATTTGCTCCCATCGTAAAAGTTGTTTCGTTTGATGGGTTGACTCTTAGTTTAAAAGGGTGCTAATAATATCAATTTCACCCTGTTCCATACATTTTGGTAGAGTCATCATTTACATTTTCTATTGAACAGGTGATTTTTTTCGCAGTTTCAATATTGGCGAGAGTTGTTTCGTTTGAAGCACGCCGTTTAGTATGTAACGTATTTAAGTTTACACCCTGTGTAACTAAATGGTACGTATTGATAGGTTTTGCTATGTTAATTGATAGAGTACCAGTGCACGACGTGCTTTGAACTGACGGTAAACTCGTGCTACATTGATTTGACCTTAATTAAATATAATTAATAATTAGTAAAATTGCTGCCGAGGAGCGATTTGCGGTTGTATGACCATACATACCTACCTACTCATTAGACTAACGATAATAAAAAACCGGTCAATTGCGAGTCGGGCATCTCGCGTACCGAGGGTTCCGTACCACACCACGACACTCATATACTAACTTACAAAAACATTATATTTTCTCCAGGACCTTTAACGTGGGACCGACTCACACTTTGCCGGTTTTTATTATTTGTTGTTATACTGTATAGTTTGCTCCATAATCTAATCACACCAAGTTTGACGTTTGTATTTATTACATTTTGATTATTTGTTAGCAAATTGCCTAAACAACGCAAATTCTGTGAAAGCATTACGGTTCAAAAGTTATAGGTAGGACAGACAGACAGACGGACGGACAGCGTAGGCTTATGAATAGGGTCCCGTTTTCACCCTTTGGGTACGGAACGTTCATTTCGGATAGTTCATTTCTGGTACAGTCAGCTACAAAAATATGTACCCAGTCGATGTCGTAGTAAATACTAAAGCGTTTATACATTATTTTCGTTGCTGACTGTACCTACGCAAAAACTAATCATTTAAGAGCCATGAAAGCTTATTCTTCGACACATTTGTCTTGTTTTACTATTTTCTTTTCGTGTTTTATTAACAGTACTTTTTTGGAACGAATAAATTTATAAAATCGTATGTTCAGTACAAAAGACATCAACGGATGTGATTCTGAATGTTTGGCAGTTACGTTCTTAAACTTACAAATCACTATGTATTTTGCAAAAACTTGAAAAATTTGATAAGTTTGTGTTTATTTTTAATTCAAATTGATTTTGACGTGACCATCAAAAGGGTGCACCGTTCATAATGTCGAAAAAACTATTTCCGAATTTGAAAAAAAAAAAAAAAATTTTGAAAATCCGAATCATTTACAATTCCGAATTTTGTAATCACGAATGCCCTAATTCCTAATTAGATTCCGAATGTTCTAAGAACCTATCTATTGAGACTCCGAAAAACACAATTCCGAATATTATGATAACTTCGGTACAAAAAAAACTAAACTTAATTTTTCCGAGCTTCTCTACCTACGAATGCCGAATTTTTATTTATAATTCTAAATTTTTATAATTACGGTTGGTACGTGAATGTTCACATTCATCTTTGAAAATATAATAAAATGTCGAAGGTGTGGAAACATAGAGTAGAGTTTTGTAGACTGATCTAAATTTTTTGATATTTGCTGTAGTTCGGATACACGTTTCACAGTACCGAAACTCTTATCTGTCCGTATAACGGGGAGTGAGCCCGACGCCACTTGCAATAGACAGTGGGTACAATACATCGAAATTGAAGCATGCAGGTTTCCTCACGATGTTTTCCTTCACCGAAAAGCCAGGGGTGTTACAAATCATACATAAATTCCGAAAAACTGATTGGTACGAGTCGGCCTGGACGGGGATCGAACCATCGCCTCCTGCACGGCAGGTTACCCGCGGACTTATGTAGTTAACTACTTTACTTTATAATGTAAGGAGGCATGTTGATTCCTTTAATGATTTCACAGTTCAAAGTTTTAGTTCTACATTATTATAGTATACCTTCACCGGTCATTCTATGTTATTAGGAAACTATTAATTTTTATATAGAGCCACGGACTTGAAAGAGATACGGACTGAATATTGCACTAAAAAGATGTGAAGCATGCAAGGTAATACAATCTCGTTTGTTCTACAAGGGACCTACACTCACACAGATGCACTAGCTCTAGGCGCAGGTCCTACAACCCGTCACCTTAGGTACCGCGTGACAGCACGCAAAGAAATGGGTGCTTCAATCATGATTAGACGAGATTACGTCTGGTTCTTCTTTTAAGTCTGTGTATAGAGCTAAAAAAATTTCCGTTTCATGCGATAAAATATTGTGTCGACACACCAACCATTTCTCTATTGTGTGAGGTAAGTAAATCTGCGTTGCTCCGCCGTAGTCGTCGTAGTCATAGCGTAGTCGAGCACCGCTTAACAGGATTAGGGTTGCCAACCCTACTATATAATTATGGTATCCTACTATATTATTAGCACTGCACTGCCAAAGGCAGCACTGGCAAGGTCGCCATGCGGTGTTGGGCGTAATAGAAACGATAGGTTCCGAGTTTAGACGTATAATCAGTCCCGAAATACATTCACAATGACTTATATATCTAGCTTAAGACTACGTGTGTGTGGGGGGCTATGCACACACTACACTACCAAAAACATTTTCTTGTAAAATATTGGCCATATGAGGCACTGTCAAAGAGTTGTCAGATTTCATGTAGAGCCAAGCTTCTAACTCTACACACCCTAACTCTACAATCCCTAACTTCACAAACTCTACACCTTATTCAAAATATGTGGCTTGGCCGTATCAGTATTATGACGGAAGTAGATGCGTTATTCTATCTTAAATATGTAATGTCAATTTGGATATTGAAAATCGGAATACCGCAAGTATACATACGGTTTCCGCAAGAAATCCTTAGGTAGATCACCGAGAATTACTACAGAACTACGTAAAAAAGCTTTTTGTTTCCCACAAATCACTCTGCAGCCACATCTAATCCAAAATGGCCTCAACGTTATGATTTTATAAGGAATACTTTTTGGTATTACAAACGTATAAAAACTTGTAACGGTTTGGTAGATTTTAAAATGGTACAATTTAAGAGCCGGTCCAAATTATGCAACTCCACCCAACACATGGGGCGTAAGGTGAAAAATGTTCATTACTTTCTGTAATACGATTAACGAAACGGCCAAGCCAAATATTTTGACTAAGGTGTAGACTCCACACCTTAGTCAAAATATTTGGCTTGGCCGTACATATGACGTACTTGACTCTACACTGTAGAGTTTGTGAAGTTGGGATTGTAGAGTTTGAGCGTGTAGAGTTAGAAGCTTGGCTCTACATGAGATCTCATCTTTTTGGCAGTGCGAGGCACATGGTCTCGTCTTGGCAACATTTTACACGAAAATGTTTTTGGAGGGATTTATCTTCGTTTTGTAAGTTGTTTATGACAATTTTTTTTTAATTTCTTTTTTAATTTTAGAGTTTTGTTTGTTTGTGTACTTATACTAGCATACATATCAAATTTCAGCTTTCTCGGACTTCAGGAAGTACCCTAAGAATTATGTTGATCATCAGTGAGTCAGTGACGAAATCTAAATCGAGTTTTTTAGATATAATAAATTCTTAAGTAGAGCTATGTAATTGAAACTTTATAATATTTAATAAGTTCACTATTGACATCATATCTAGAGAATTTTGCTAAGGGTAGGTAGTGTTCGCTTGGCTCGTCTTGGTCGGCACTACCGTGCCCCCAAATAGTAGTTAGGCAAAACTACTTTATTTTGATGAGCAAATAATTTATAGACAATTTGAATATATTGGTAGGTACTTAGGTCCAATAAAAATGGCCAATAACGTATCATTATTTAAAAAAATCTCTCTTCCTCACATTTGTATTTTGTACCATTTGATCTAGACTGGACCATGTGGATACTTCCTAAACAATTTTCTGCTAAATCTACTTCCGAAAAAATACAATAAGTTATCCTAAAGTCCGATTTATCAATTTTTTTTACTAACTTTTTTTTTCTGTATCGACTCCAGCGACTTCTGCGTTTATAGGATGCATTAATTATTTTCTATGACGAATATGACATGGAGAGATCAATCATCTCTCAAGAATAAAATATTGGTATTCAAACCAAAAAGTAGAAAAAAATTTGTTTAAAAAAATTTAAATTAACACATTCGAAAAATACTATATATTTTCTTATTTTTCCCCGATATATATATTTTTCCGGGAACTAGGCTCGAAATACTATATTTTTGGTCTAAAAAAGTTGGCAACCCTAAATAGGACGTTAGCGTTTTAGTCTCATTAGTTAGTTTTGTGTCAGATTTTCAATATCCAAATTGTCAATACATATTTAAGATAGAATATAACGCATCTACTTCCGTCATAATAACTTTATAGACAGAAGATTGATATCTCTAACTTAATTAGAAATATAAACCAAGAAATCGAAAATGATCTGTACTAAAAGGGGTAGTTGTGAGCTGCGTTGTATGGACCCTAAGGTATAGGTGAATGGTTGTAATGAGTCAAAGGATTAAGGTCAGGGCATAGTAATGGCCGGTGCGAGAAGCGTGCGGTCGCTTCAACAGCGCCGTGTGGAGTGACTTAAAGCCGGCGTCGCGCGCCGCTCGACCCAATTGGTCGCTCGCCGGCGGCCCGCCCAGGGGAGGGGGCAACGCACACTCTCACGCTCACCTAAGATAATTTATTTTATGTTATACCGTTTGAATATTTTATATCTGTGTGAGTTTTTTCGGTCGGTATGCGTTCAGTGTGAAATATTCGCGCGATAAGAAAGAAGAGGGGAACAGATCGATCGGCGACGTTGCGCTTTTTATTTCGACATTCGGTGGTTGTCATAGTTTAATTATGACTGCGGTGTCGGTTTTAAGATTTTCTTTATAAATCTCAACAGATATTTTTTTATGTTGCTTTGCGTTGTCTAAACTTAAATTCAATTGAACTTTTTTTAAGTTTATTCTGATTTGTTTCTGAAATAATTTCCATATACCTACAATGTACAATGTCTAAATATCGAGATAATGAAATTGATCTAACAGTAATGAATGGAAGTGCACACAAACAATTTCATAAGTTTATATTGTTATGCTAGCTTAAATCATAAACCACCTACCCACATCACAAATCAGAAAAAATTGCTACAGACATCCAACACGTCAACGCAATACAATAACTCGGATGCTTGAACATTTCACACGTTCGCGTTTATTTACAGTGTAACATCAGAAGTCGTAAGTACTCAAAATCTCGCGAACCTTTGTCAGTTCCTCCCTACAGAATACCTACCTACAGAAGAGATACTGCTGTGCCAGGAACACATTTCATAGACCGTTTAATACTGTCACCGCTAACATGTTTTCACCGCTAAAGCGACCCCGGGAATATAAGCTATCAAGTACACAACAAGCAACAACCGCCCCGTCGCCATCTCCTAACTCTACTAGTATAGCTAGCTACTTAACGTAAACTACATAGTTTCCACATCAAAGAAAAATAAAAATTACAAATGTCGTGGTTACCTTTAATCAAATACAAAGCTATCATTAAGTCAACGCTTCGGCAAACTCAGTCGTTCGTGCGCATCGTCACTGTTAATTATCACAATATATATGTATAAAATAAAATAAAAGAGACCGCTCCGTACCAATACTAACACAAAAAATACGAGAAAAGAAAGAGAAGCTTTTAAAAAAGAAAGGAGTGCATCTACCCCCACCTCCGCTCGCCCCCACCTCGTCGGGCCGCCCCTGAAGCGGGTGCCACCCACTGCACCGCAAAAATCGAGAGCGTCGGCGGCAGCAGCGGCGCGGGGTCAAACGGCGACGCGAGCGTGAAAAGAAGGAGCGGTGTGCTAGTCACGCACACAGCGGCGAGTGTGCGTGTGCGCGCCGAGAGGGAGGGCGAGGCGCGAGCGGGACGGCGGCGCCAATTACTATCACCTGGCGGGCAGCTACCGCATTACCCACTGCCGCCGCGCGCGCGACCACGCGCCCGCTGCACCAAGCGGCCTGCTCCTGTGACGCTCTTCGCTCAGCCCGAGTCTTCATCAATCGATATTAGCGACCGCGGCTGGCCCCGTCGCGAGTGCACCCTCGCGGCCTCCGCTCTGCTCTCGCAGGGGATGCACCGACCTCTTCGCCTAGCTTCTAAGGTGGCGCGCGACAACATGCAACTGTGAAGTGTGTGCGGACAGTGACACGGACACTAAACGGACGTGATTGTATACAAGTTATCTGCACAGTTTCAAAGTGAAAATGACGTCCCAATTCGCCTTCAGAGGATCTCCGCCGAATCAGGTAAATTTTAACTTTCAAAAACTTGACCATAACTTGTGAAATATGTTTTAATTGATTTCACAATTTTGCAGTGCGATCTATTCATCAGATTCTCTTGTTTTCAACAAATGTTTAAATTTACAAATTCCATCTTGAATTTGTTTTTATTTCTTATGTGCCGCGTGGTATGTTCACTTGGTTCAAATTTAACAAACTTTGTGTTTGAATAAGTTACAAAATGAGGTACTAATAATATTTTAAAATAGTAGTTCAATTAATTTGCTGTTTATTTTAAATTAGACAGTGTAGATTAAACAACATATTAATTAGACATCCCTAACATCACCAGTGACATTTGTTCAGCCTAAGTACCTACCAACGAGTACATGGAGAGCGTTCGTTAATGTTTTTTTTTATTTTCTTTAAAGCAGTTATTAAATAACCATTAATATTCAATTATGGTTACTAATTAGCAAAACTATAGATCATCTTAATCATGTTATATATTCTTTTCTCGAGTCAATAACCAACTCTTTTTGCTGCTTGTCTTGGTAGAGTTCATTTACTATATTACTTTTATATGTTCGAGCAATGTTCAAAGCATAAACAATTCGAAATCAATTCGATTAAGTCCTCGATGCAAAAATAGTTTTATCAAAGCTACATAGATTTTTATGAAGAACGCATGTTCATGAATAAAAAATATTTGTGAAATGATTCAAGTACATATATGTACTTATATGTCTAACAACTTCTGATATAGAGCAACAATGAACAAATAGGTAGGTAATTTGTTTTTTCCTGATTGCATTGTTGATATCAACAATGGATTAAAACTATGATGTTAGTTTAAACCGCTTCTATTTATGCTTATTTCAGATCTCTTGCACTCAGTTGCAGAAACGCTCATTAAAGATAATCCTCCATTAAATCTCTTGCTGTCACTTTTTGTCTTGTTGACGTTGTAAACGCTAGCGTTTCTGCAACTGAGTGTATGTCTCTTATTCTGATTGATTGGTAGATAAACAGAAACGAATACAATATCCTATTATAATAAGAAATTTAACATTGACACTAAATAATACGCTATTGACTCGTAATTTGATAATTTTATTCCATGCATCCATATACCTATGCATATTTTATATAAGTACAGGATGTAAAGATATGATGAAACACAACAGTCAAAATAAGTGTTCAAAGAAGAAATTAATATGTTATGATCTAATTACAACAAAAACATCGTCGATACAACTACAAAATAATATCCCGTCGTTGGCCTAAAGGAACCACAATGTACCAGCATCGATTTTCGAGGATTATTTTGATAACGATATAGTTATATTTGTAAATCAGAGCCTCGTACTAAAAACTATAATACATGGATGTACATAATATGTATATTACTATATTAACTAAGACATCAAAGATTAACTACTATTTATATTGCCAGGTGCAGATTGATTATTTGGGTAAATATTTTTTAAACAAAAATTCGAAAAAAAATATAGTACCTATGTAAACATATTAAAATACCGAAAACCACTATGGTTTTAATTACATTTCCATAAACATATTTATATTCTAAATAATTGTAGATTAACCAAAACTACTGCATCCTTATTAACAGGTACAGTAATATTTACAGACTCTTTTTTCTAATATTTCTATCAATAGTTTTGTTTCCTTATTTTCATTCATCTTTATCTGTAGATGCCTGACCTAGTATCTAGAGCTATCGTGAATTAATTAACTATCATTACATAAAATAATTACATTCACATAGTCAATCAATTAGAGATACATGATAAATTCTTTATGAAATATGAAACTAAGATCATGTAAGGAAAAGTATCATTATTCATTACCCTTTAAACCACATACTCTACCCATGAAACTGAAGAACTTTTACTATGGGAGAAAACCTGTCAGAGCAAAAAAAAATCTGCTGTCTCATACTAAATTCGAGTAGGTATTGCACTTTAGTATGGAACAGCTGATTTATTTTTTGCTCTGATAGGTTTGCTTCCATAGTAAAAGTTGGTCAGTTTGATGGGTAGAGCATGTGGTTTAAAGGTTAATGATACTTTTCCTTACACCCTTACATAATGAAACTTATAATTTTATAATACTTAACCTAACCTACCTACTTAACTAAAATAAAACGTAAAACATCAAGGTGAGGAATATTAGAGAAATGAAACAGAAATAATGAACAAAAAAATAATTGGTTAAAATGAACCATAAGTCCTAGGTACCTATCCTGTACTTAATTATGATTCAAAACATTTGGACCGTGGCTATATTTTCTGTGACTTAAGTACTCGATGCTATATTATGTATGGATATGGTTCTTACTATACCTAAGTACATACCGGATATAAGGTTGTTCCCCAAAAAACCAGGTAGGTACTTACTGTAACGCAGCATCATCATTTTGCATTAGCTTTGATCTTGATGGGTTTAAACTTCAGGATACCGGACAGAAAACAATACAAATTTTGAAATACCTATAAAAAAAAACAATATTTTCGAATAAAGGCATCATGTTTTTCATTAGACATTGCAATAAAATGAAACTTCTATGACGTAAAAGCATAATATTTCCATCCCCTCTAAAATAACTCGCTAATGGACATTTAATTTGATGAAAGGTACCAAAATTCGAAAACTGTTTGGAGGTCATGCGATACACAGCTAATATTAAAATTATCAAATTTTTCTATCTATTATTTCTCGATTCTCGTGTTATTTGAAACATACAATTTAAATTACAAGCTAGGCTGAATGGGCATTTTGCCTGATTCTGAATCTAATCAGCATTTTCCATTTCTTTATATTTGTTTGAAATCTTCTTAATCATACCTATTTCGGGCCAAAGTAACAATCATGATGCCTAAGATGTAAGAAAATCAAATTTTATCAAAAATTGAAATTATAAATTAAAAAAAATATCAAATGAATAAAATAAAATTTTTATAAAATCGAAATCGAAAAAATACGTAACTAGTGCTTATTTTTAACCATTATGCTTTGACTATTACGTTAAATGTGTTCAATAAAAATAGGTCGTTTAAAATGTACCTACTGTTGTCAATTATACATATTTTGTGCGTTTCATTTTCTAGCAACTTCCCAATTATTCCTGTATAATTTACAAACCTACTTTAATTCATTCTAATTTATAAAAACACTAATGTAAGTAAACAAATACATTACATAACATATTACTGTAATATGTGATACATACACATAATAAATTTAATCAATAATACAATTATTTTAGTATTTATTGTAGCAGGAATATTTCAAGGAACCTCTTGAGAGAAATCGAACAACACACATGCAATAATGTACAGGGTGTAAACAAATGCGTTAAATATTTTAGGGGGTGCTTAAGACAATTGAACTACAATATAATCCTCTGTGATTGAACTGCATATTTTTTGAGGAAAAATAATTGTTGTTATATAGAAAACCTCAATTGCTACTCGAAAAAATGTTTTGTAGCGATATCATTGATGGTTTCAGTTTGATAGTGTGAAGCACCCCTGAAAATATGTTTTACATTTTTGTTTACACCCCGTATCATTAACATTTTTTATATTGACTGCAATTAAATCAATTGCTACTTAAAACTGTGCTTAAAGTGAACAAAACAGTATATATTCTAAGTGTGACAATGATAATAATATAGTTTTACATGATTGGACCTAGTTATGCCAAAAGAGCCAATTCCACATCGTATTGATTTCGAGAAATTTTAATATTACAACCATCTCTTATAATAGCTATATGGATTGGTAGATTTAGGGCCTGTTTCACCACTTCTCGATAACTTTTTAAAAGCTTATCTAATATTTCACATATACAGGGTGTTTCATAAGTAACAATAAATTTTTGAAACTCATAAGGGGGTTGTTTAGACCGTCAAACTGAACAACTTTCTCTATGGGACCAACATCGAAATCGCGAAAAAAATAATTTTAAATCCCATACATATTTTAGCTCTAGTCGATTTGTAGAGTATAGAACATAATTTTTTTTTTTCGCTATTTCGGTATTGGTCCCATAGTGAAAGTTGTTCAGTTTGATGGTCTACACCACCCCCTTAAATGTTTATTTGTAGTTTTGTAACACATTGTATTTCATACACAATTTGTCATATAATCTCAGTAGCAGGGGGGGGGGGGGGGGGGGGGCAAATGCCGCTTGCGGTACTTTACTGGGGGCGGATTAATTGCGTTCTATCTGAAACCGATTCGTAGAGTGGAGAAAAGTCGAGCTCGCATCGTTCGCTCTAACTTTAATACTTGATAATTACTGTACGCATAATCCTAAAGAGTTCTGTCTGACCGCAGCTAAAACGTGGTGTTAAAAATTTCGAGCTCGCTTCGTTCGCTCCTTAGCTTTTACTTAGATGCACATGTTTTGTACGGAAAGAGCTTTGGCTCCAACCGATTCGTATTGAGGAAAAAGTTGATCTCGCTTCATTTCCTTTAAGCTTCTATTTTTGCGTGGATAAATCAAAAGCTGTCTGACCGGGGGTCTACCCGGACATTCGAACTTCGCCATTGCGTGAACATTTTCGTTCCAATGTTATCCCTATTACAATGAAGTTCGGACCGAAACAGTCGCGATATATCGCAAATCGAAAGTCCGGGTACAGAGCCTGAGTAGTTGTACTAATAAATTCCGATTCTCGCTCCTTTAATAAAAGTCAGGGGGCGGCAAATCAGTTTGTGCCCCGGGCGACAGAAACCCACGCTACGCCACTGTACCTATAAGCTAACAAGAACTTTTAAGATGTGGTGAAACAGGCCTTTAGCCGCGTTTTCCTGTCACTATCATATGAATTTGATTACTTTGACACATGAAAATCCAAACCAATAATAGGAATGCGATGCGATAGGAATAATAGGAGTGTGTCAGTCTTGTACTTTTCATGGCTAAACTGCTAAACCGATTTTGATTTAATTTGGTATAAAGATAGCTTGAACCTGCGGAAGGACATAGATATAAAAATTCATCTCAGACAAAATTGCGGGTAATATAGCTAGTCTAGTAGGGTATATTTTAAGACGACGTTCGGCATTAAAATCTCGTTTTTCACAAAAGTGTGAGTGGCTCTTTTTGGCATAAACAGGCTCAATTTCAAGTAAGGTACACTACAACAATAGGTACAATATACACACTCTAAGAAGGTTACTTTTGTAAGTGGGTAAATTAGGTCATAAATACAACCTAGATACCTAGCTTAGATCACATAATCATCGCATGTTCAGATTAATTTCACGGGACTACTAGTAGTATATGTGACAACCTATACATTTTAGCAGACTTTACTAGTAAATAGCAAACTTTTCTTAAAACTTTGTTTTTAACATCATATTCTAGAAGATTTAACTAAAATCTACTGTAAATAGTCTAGTAAAGTCAGCTAAATTTATATTTTTCTCTGTGTATGTCCAGTGTAACAGGAATAGGCCGTCGCTACTTTTAATGAACAGTCCAGTGGACAAAGTACACACCTCGAAATTGAAACATGCAGGTTTTTTTAATGTTGTTTTCCTTCACTGAAAAGCTGTTGCTGTTAATTCGTTCCTGAAAACTACTTAGGGGGCGTTTAGAAATCACGTGACGACTATTTGGTTGAATTTTGTTCCCCTAGCATCTATTGACATCTTGGTGACATTTTTGTTATCCCCTCTCTCCCGATGTCATGAAACTTCAATCATGAGACGAAAATAATAGTAAGTATTAAAATGTTACGTGAAATTTCTTCAGACTCCTCTGCGCGACCCTAACCCCCACTTGCATCAACCTGGGTTAGCAATAAACTCCAAATTAAATTGGTAACCCATGATTTTTGGTTTTGGAAAAACAACCGAGAGAGCTATTTTACCCGGAACTAACCCTGACGCAATTGGGACTTAGTGACACTGGAAGATAAGCCCCCTAATTAACGTCACGTAATTTATTGACAGCCCCTTAGTACGAATCTGATCTGTATGGCTACTGACCTGTCCACCATGGCTTTCAAATATATATTAATCATAGCAGGTCCTCTTCTCTCTTGCTTTCTTTATTCATTGCACTAGTGAAACAAAACACAATGACAAGAAAAAGCATAACGGTGAAAGCAAAATCAAAATACAGGGTGTTAGGAAGAGTATCATTAACCTTTAAACCACATACTCTACCCATCAAACTGAACAACTTTTACTACGGGAGCAAACCTATCAGAGCAAAAAAAAAGTCAGCTGTCCCATACTAAACTGCAATACCTAGGTACTCGACGCAATCTTATGTATGGGACAGCAGATTTTTTTTTTGCTCTGATCGTTTTGCTACCATAGTAAAAGTTTTTAAGTCTGTGGTTTAAAGGTTAATGATAGTTTTTCTTACACCCTGTATATCTGCATAAAGTCAATTAGATTTGATACATGTTGTAAAGAAGCTAATTATACAGAATAATATATTCGCAACATGTTTCGTCAAAGAAGATGTATGGTCAAAAATACGCGTCATGCTTCTTCAAAAAACAACGAAAGTAGAACCAAAGATCCACAACATCCATCCATACCTACTACATCTTCCTACTAATATTATAAATGTAAAAATTTATAACAATGTTTCCCTTTTTGGTGACTCCATCAGGCATGAACGGCTGAACATATTTGGATGAAATTTGTCACGGTAGAATATGTTCTGGATTGACACATAAGACTCAATATTTATAAAATAATTCGGCAATTATGACGCGGTCATGAACAAGTATACAGGATGTATACTTAAATGGGTTATATACGGGCCGTTTTATGAAAATAAAAATATAACTACTAAGGGAATGTTTCAGACCATCAAACTGAACAACTAAAAAAATTAAAATCGTGAAAAAAAACGATTTGTTGTCCTATAGAAAATGTCAATAGCTTATTCGACCCAAATGTGTGGAACAGCTGATTAATGATTTAATTATTCGCAATTTCAATGTTGGTCCCGTAGTGAAAGTTGTTCAGTTTGATAGTCTGAAGCACATCTTAAAGTATGTGACGCATTTAATTATACACTCTGTATAATAAAGAGAGTCAAATTCTAACCTCAATCTTTTGGAAGAGCTACTAAATTTTTTTACACAAACCTACTATAATTATGTTATGAAACATGTACATAATAAACGCACCTACCACTATTAAATCATGCTTTTTGCACTGTCTTTCTAGCCAGAGCAAGCGTCAGAGTTTTTATTTAATTTTGCGTTGGCGTGCTTTACTATTCTTATCATTGAACCCTTTATTTATTAATTAAATAATAAACACAAGTTTGTTGCAAATATTTCCTGACTACCTGACTCATCAACTCATCATAAACAATTCAACAATCAGGCTAAGCTCAGAAACGCTCAGTACGTTCAGAAATAAACAAACGAAAAGACTTTTTGTAGAAGGACCATCCATTTAAGATCGGGATGACTAATAAGTATAATAAAATAAAGAAAACTGAAACATGGGTTTGTTTTGTCTATTTTCTTCTTTATGTTTAGATATGAACACAAAAATGAATGACACACAGTTATAAAAATTATGTATAAACCTATATTGCAGTTGAAATGCAAAATTTAATGGTTAAAATATAAACTTGAACGTTACGGTATTATTATCACAAATATGACATTTGATATCATACTGACGCATGCTTTTGTCAAGGATCCATGGAAAAACAAAAAGAATTCCGTATGTCTGGAATTGTGTAGATACAAATCCCATTTAATTAAATTGGAAAGAAAATTGATAACGGCAGTTAATTAAGTTGTTTAACGTCGATTTTCCATCAGAGAACCTTCCAGATCCTACTATAAAAATCAAAATCTATTTTTACTAAATAGATTTTGATTTTACTCATAAGTTAATATTAATAATAAATTAATCGAACATTATCTCGGAGTACTTGTGAGCACAAAATTATTAGATTCACTGTCAACCGTATTTGTTATCCGATAAAACCTTATTAAATTTCATGGTTGTCGTATTATTGGACTGGTAATACTTATCAGTCCATTTAGTTAGTTTAGTACCTACGCCTTAATTAAAATGGTGAATCCTAAGTAAGTAGACCAATGTTAATAAAGATAATATTGTGGAATGATTGGGTCAGCGGCGAATGCGTGCCGTGCGCGATCTACTTTCGCTATCTGCCAGATAAGACGCCACCGTGTGGGGGACGTCGTCGTCACAAACTCCCTCACCAGAGAGGATTATCCTCATTATTCCTCAGTTTTCGAGCTTTCGCTTCACCAACCATGTCCTTATTATGCTGTCAACGAACGGTCAAATAACTGCGTTACATCTGTTCTCTAAGTGACATCTGACTTCAGAAAGTATTACACAGGGTCCTTCTTAATATGCTGACACTTTTTTAATGGGATGATCAGACCATCAAACTGAACAACTTTCTCTATGGGACCAACATCGAAATCGCGAAAAAAAATCTGTAGTTCCATAACTTCCATACAAAAACCTCGGTGATATTTATAAATTTCTTAGGAATTATGCAGAATTTCCAAAAAAAAACAAGAATGTCAAATAGATGATTTTCTATTTATCGAGTCATTACGGATTTGTTTTATATTGTTGGTAGTTACTATCTTTGAAACTTACAAAAATGACCATTTTTGGCGGTTTTAATGATAATAACTACAAACATAAAACATAGTTATCCATATCCGTAATGTTTCGATAAATTGAAAAACAGCAATGACAACAATATGGCATTGTTGTTGTTTTTTTTAAAGTTGCATAATAGCTAAGAAATTTAAAAAATGCGATTATTCGGGCAGCACTGGAGGCTCGGTGCTCTCTTAATGTATCCTGTTCCTGTCCTGTAAATAAACTTCATTAAGGCTTATCCTATTTAGTTCCATATTGGCTAATTACTCTTTGTAAAAGCACAACTACTTTTGTTTCAACATTTAAATTAAAACTAACAAAACAGTGTATTTTTAAAATATGCATATAGTTAATCGGAATGTTGGGATTTTTTATTTTAAGTACAAACCGAGACCCATTGCGTTCATGGTCCGTTTTTATTTAAATAGCAATTAAGTACAAGAATGGGCTGTAAACGTTTATACTGCGTTGTATCGTGCCTTTTAAGAGCTCAGTCTCACTAAACCTCGAGTGGCATCATTTTACTTTCCTAATAAAACGTTTTGTTTTGACTATATAGCTGAGTTTCCTCTAATTAATGGTAGTAAATAAAGTTGTCTTTGCAGAATCATTGAACTTCAAAGTTGCTTTTCGTACTTGTTCATTTATGGTCCAACGAACTTTTAATTTTTTATTCAAAGACACTTTAAAATTGTGTTCTTTTCCTAATTAACTTAAATATCTATTCTAAGTGAAATAAAAGTAAGTATAGATATTATGTTTCAATTTGGTAGTAACTAATAACAACATAATAATTAATGTCAGTTTAAAATGTCATAACAGAGTAGGTACATAGTACATAATAACCTTCGTACATAATCAGTAAAACACTAGTATTATCTGCGTCGGTCGTGTACTCGCATCGCGGGCATGAAGCATGTTCATTTTCATTTAATAAACAAGCTGGAACAAAAGTCGACAAAGTAGTTTTTATTTAGGTCATTCGAGAGACTCGTCAGGGCTGCGTTTCGAGTGTCGAGTTCCAGATTAATATTTTGTGAGCGCGTCGAGAAATCGCTTTACATTACACCCCGAGTAAATGAAGGTGCAGTGATCGAACGTTAGCATTTACCGGCTTTGGCAGTGGTCGGTACCGGTACTCGTTGTTCGTTGCTCGCTGGCGACCACGTCCCGGTGAACACGCGTGCACGACCCCGGGACACGTAAATGGTAAAACAAAACCAACGCCATTCATATAACTTCATAATGAGCCATGAACAATCTTCGTCATTCTTGCAATTTGCGTTCGACCGTTGCTTCTCAACTCTACACTGACCCCTTTTTTGTTCTGATTCGGATTCGTAATTTAACGATTTGCACTTTTTCTTTTTTAGAACTTTAATAAAGCACTATTAAAGAACTGTGATTAAGTAAATGTTCGTCTGGTAAGCTATTGTTCTTGATAATGAGCTAAATGTTACGTTTAATACTTTGTTTGTAACGTTATATCGCCTTTCAGTCCTAGTTGAACCTGGCTGGAAATATATAATTTTAAAACAGCATTTCTTGTTTTTGTAAATTTTCAGACTTCATTAAAAGTAACAGGACCATAATATTCAATTATTTATAATTCCGGTTAGTGTAAGCAATGGACACACCCTGGACCCTTCATGCAAACGGGCTCGCACTGACAAGAAGGTGCATAAGCACTCGCGATACTGAGTGACTGCGAGTGAGCCTTCCACGAGGGGGTGAGGTAAAAATTGGTTGGGGGCAGGGAGTGTCCTTACTTTACGTAGTACCACAGATTATATATACCATTTCTTATACAGGGTAAATTTTATATTCGAGTCGAATTGTTTTATATGGGACAGCAGATTTTTTTTCGCGATTTCGAAGTTAGCTCCATAGTGAAAGTTGCTCAGTTTGATGAGTGGAATACATTCTGAAGTTAACCGCAGTGATATAAAATGTACCTTGTACAGTGCCATTATGTTAAAAGTATTAAAAACTAGGTTCAAATTACGTACAAACTTTTGTATATGTCTTCAATGGCATTCGAATCTTGCACAAATGAAGGAATATAAAACCATTATAGTTACATACACATCTGAGATAATTATTGTTCAGACAAAAAATAACAGGTATCCTACAACTCAATAACAATAACTAACACATGCACAATGCTCTCAGAATTAAACAAAACACTAACTTAAGCGCTCATAAGAAGAATAAAAGATGAATACAATATTGTGTCGAAGTTTCTTTATGATACATATACATCTCCTAAAAATCATCATCAGGAATATCATGTCATTGCTATATTAAGATATCATATAAAAAGGCCTCACAAAAACAAACCTTGTAACCTAAAACAAAGAGTTGCTTGTTATGTAAGTGATAACATAAATCCACCACCACGGGTTCACAAAGCGCTCTGAAGCTGTCGTAAAAGCCAGTGTACCCATTCGAGTCTCCCTAATCAGATAGGTGAATGAGATGCTCACTTCGAAGAAACTTTAATTAATTTCTCCGAAATGAAGGGAAGCCTGCCGTTCGAGCGGTTAGTAGGTAATATTTTGTTGTCTCTCGTTACAACGGCGACGAATTGTGATAGTGTTCCCATACAACGAGGCAGGCGCAACCGGATTTCGACGCGCATGTGTGCGTGATGAGTATACCTCGAGAGGAACAAACTCAATCCATAAAGAGAATTCAAAGTCATGTGAACGCACTTATCGAAATGAATCTTTTAACTTTGTAACAGAGCTTAATTTTGTACAATGCTAATCTCTTTTTAGACTGAACGTGCTCAGTGGAGTGCTACAACATTTTATTCTTAACGTTACATTATTATAATTTTTGCTTTTTGAAACTTTGAGGAAAATCGAAAAATTTGTCCGATAAGAAAAATCTATCGGTTACAACATAGCATAGCGACTATATTCCCCGAGACAGTAGTCAGAGATATTCTGAATCCTCAGAACATCCACGTTTCACTAGTAGTACCGAAATCCTGTCCAGTGTGACGGGGAGTGAGCCCGTCGCCACTTGTTATGGACAGTGGGTACAATACATGCCTCGAAATTGCAGCACGCAGGCTTCCTCACGATCTATCGGTTACAACTTACAATATGTTGTAAATTTCTATTAAGAATCAACCTTAAAATAGTTCAGCTCAAATCTACTAAGAAAATAAAGAATTCCAATTGGAGATGTTACGGCATCAACACCTGCGTTGTAATACACGAATAAACCGTCGTTCTGTCGCTCACGGCCACAGATCTTTCGTTCACGGGCCTAATCAGACTCTCTATAGAGCCGTGAATCTTTATTACAATGTGAACTTAAAATACACATGTATGACAATTAATGGCAGTGTCGCGCCCACGGCTGTCTGTGGGACTGATGAGGTGCTCACATACCATTAGTTTACACCTCGTCGCCTCCGAATCATTCGCGGACGCAAAGTGTCTCGAGTCTCGACGTTGCGTTGGCATCGGTTGTGGCAACTTTGTTGAGGACACACTGCCGACAAGATTGTTTAGAATTATCTTCACAAACGAGCGACGCGACGTGTCTAATTAATCTATGTACTTATATGTCAGTGTGAAAGTTTGTAGTATGGTAAATCCTTAGTTTTTCTGGTTAAATCTAAGATAAGGTTAGGTTTTACCGGAAAATGTTAGGATTTACCGTAGTTCGAGCTTTTACACTAACATATACACCGGAATTTAATTGCAATACTTTTAAATTAAAATTATATAAGTAACTTAATTTCTCGATTTATACAAGGTGACAAGATGTTGCTGCTGACAGTTTTTTAAGAGTATGATCAGACCGTCAAACTGAACAACATTCTCTATGGGACCAACATCTAAATCGCGAAAAAAAATATGCATACATTTGCAGTTTTGTATGGACCAGCTGATTTTTTTTCGCCATTTGGTGTTGGTGCCATAGAGAAAGTTGTTCAGTTTGACGATCTGATAACCCCTTAAAAACTTTCCGCATATTAAGAAGGACCCTACATTTAACACAACTTAAATAAATATTTAACTTTCTCTCCTTTTCGACCTGAAAAATTGTTACTAAAATTATATATACTAAATGTACTTCAAAGTTTCTACCATGGTAACATTTATTAGTAGTATGTATGTACCAAAGCAATAGTACAAAATCAGTACTGTAAGCGAGTTATTTTGGGAACACAGTCGATTAGTGGGTACCGACAGGGACGCAATAAAGGTCTGAGCGGGAAATGCACGGGATGTTGTGAATCGCCACCGCTTTAATGGCGGCTGTATTAACCGATAATTCAAATTTCCATACCACATTTTCGGTAATAAACGCAACTGATACAACACTTTGGATAGGTGCGGTTGGTGATTATGCGGAGGTGATATCGATGCAAATGGATAGGTTTCTAATATGTATGGATTTTGGGTTTAAATTTGAATCAGATACTATAGCTATAGCTTCTAATAGGATTAGGGCTAAAGTTCAATTTCTGCTTTTGACAAAGGAGAGATAAATTTCTTATTATATATGCTGACACTTTTTAAGGGGATGATCAGAACTATTAAAAAATGTAATTTAGCATTCAGAATTTTGAAGAAATGTCCGCCTCAGGCCTCAGGTAGGTACCAAAGTCCTATATGACGTGTATTTGAAAACAGACCTAAAATTAAGTTTTAAAAACAATTTCCATTGAACGTGAAAGTATTAAGATATTTAACAAAATATCAGACAGAATATATTTTCAAAAAGTTATAATTTGTAAAAGCGGTCTAATTGATATTTAGTTTTTATGAGTTGAATTAATCCTTTGCATTTAAACTCGATCTGGTCTAAATGGTCTAAGTATTTATGTAGTTAATTAAATGTATATTGGCATGACATTTAAAGTTATCTGGATAGAAGAGACGTTGTACCTACCGACTAAAGTAAATCGAAGATTGTACCTATGCCTATTCAACACATATAAAGAATTTCATTTCACTGTTAGATTGAAGTCAGGTCTATTTCAGCGACATTGGTTTGAAACTTCACTTCACTGGGATATTATGGGCATTTATGTGTATGACCAAGTTATTATTAGGTCCCTTCTGAAAGCACACTAGCTACCACATTCCTAACATTGACTAATAAATCTCACCAAACAATTTGTAACGACTTCATTAGCGGAATCAGTGTTCTGTTTGCACCGCTGTAATGATTGAAGTCTGTTCATGGGTTTATGGTATACTTTCATAACTACATTTTTGAAGGTATACTTATTTTGGTGCGGAGAAACAATCAGAGTATATTTTCAGCATCTGAGAGAAGTCACACGTGCCGATGTAACACTATAAAGTTAGTTTGTATTTTCAACATGGTGACAAACTTTTTGAGCACCTTATAACACCATGAAGTTAGTTATTAATGAGTTTTTTTAAATTAATTAATAAGGACTAGGAAATAATAACGAAAAGAAGTATAAACTGCCTAAGTCTGTACATACGTACACAATGTCGTTTTTTTACTTGTGTCCAAACGAAATAAAATGGAGTTTCTTAAACAAGGGCGTAAGATAATCTCATTTTGTACTACGATTACTGTAATACGATATCTTACTCTCATTGGCATCTCTATATACTCTATTATCACATACTTTTTTTGACTGATTTGATTTCGAACTGCTAGTTTTCTTTTTTTTGTACCCCGCCCGACCTCACGTCTCTTTTTAGTAATATCACCTGGAATGATTTAAATAACTAATCAAATAACAGGATAAGGCTTTTTGAACCCTTATTCATGGGCTCGATGAAGTGTGACGGCCGCTCGGATTGCTCTCGAGAGAGTTGCAATTTTATGAATGAGTTGTTTGAATGAAACACAATAATAATATGGGTCCGGCGAGGCGACGCGAAAAGCGCGATGTTGAAACGTGTACGTGTCTGAAATGGCTTTTAAAGTCCACAATATTTTGGTATGTCGTTAATACTTTCGACTCCCCATAAAACACTTAATAATGTTGTAGATTCGTTTTCATATTTGATTGTAACTTTGATCTTTAAACTGATTTCGGATATGAAACAAAATGTCGCAATACTGACAATATACACAGGCAATTGAACTCTCAAACAGAATGACTATACACGTTTTTTTTTTAATTGGTAATTCTTTAATTTTTTTATTTACTTAATATACCTATTTTCTCAACACTGACTTAGCCGATTTGATATTACGATTTAGGTCTAAAATTGTTAATGACATGGTACAAAAATATCTCATTTCGAAGCGGTTACATAATAACTTCTTACTAATACATTCTTCAGATTAAGAAACTCGTGCAAATTCTATATCAACACAGCTGCAGTAACAAAACAAATGTTTGTTTTAATGAAAATGAATCCTCGTAGGCAGCTGCTACGACAGTGTAAAAGACATCAACGTGACCATCAATTTATTTCATTTCGATAAAACTTGTTTAAAAAAATAATGGATGATACTATTAAAACCTAAAACAGATTTAGAACATCACAACAAATCTATAAAACGTTATATTTACCAAATATTTCGACTCTTTACGCCAGCGGTAGAGCCCGCGGTCGTGAAGCGTACCTTGTACGGTATTAATATGCAGTCATTATCATTATACACCATTATTGCATATTTATCTTTACATTACTACTTTGTGAGGCATTAGAATAAGACTGGGGCGGTTCCCTTTCAATATTTATCCTTCCCTAATTAAGGTAGAATTAGGGAAGGTGTGAATTTCTTCAAACGCATTATGCATTTCGAGGGTGGGCCAATTTCGATTCTTATCTCCACGGATATCTTGACACAGGATGCGGTCGAAATAGACACTCACCTCGACTTTTGATCCACCATGTAATTGTCCAATTAAAGTCAGAATTTTATGTAAATAAGGTTAACAGACGAATTTAAGAATTATATGTCTGTGGAAAGGTGTTTACGCACGCACGTGTTTGGCGGTTGAAGTTGATTGACCTCCGTCAGAATAATATCCGGATGGATTATCTCGATGAAAGTCACATGTCTAACAAGGAACACTCATGCGTTACACTATTTTGAACTCGACTCAGAAATTGCACATATACGTATCTTAGATCGGTGAAGTTTAAAAAAACAACGAATGGATTATTAATTAGCGTTTTCCTATTCACGCGAGCCGAGGCGGCACGTTAGTAATTAAGACCGGATCACACGATATGTTAGCGACTCATTCTCTAGCAGATCATAGATAATCCTTCATTCTTTGCTATAATCTATCCGTCATGAGCAAAATATTAAATGGAGTGAAAACAATAACTTGAAAATGTAGTTGATCGTATAAAAGACTTGCTTTGACATTTTCTAATTATTTTCGCTAATTATATGGGTAATAAAGTTTATGTAGACCTCATATCATCATAAGATAGGTAGTATAACATTAGGGAAGTTGACACAACTAGTTTTGGTACTTTTTTTGTTTGTACTTTTTTTATTTATTTACCAAATACATTTTAATAAAGTAAGTTATAGCCTATAGAATCCCACTGCAGGGCAAAGGCCTCCTCTCACGAATAAGGGTGAGAGGGAGGTGGGCCATACTCCACCACGCGGGCCCAGTGCGTGTTGGTGGAGGCAAGTTAGTGGTCACCTTGCTGTCAGAGAATTTTCAAGCCGCCTCAATAGGCCTCTGACCTGGCTTAACGAATAGTTACAACACCATCTGACGGAACTATCCGAGACCAACTGCTTAACGTGCCTTCTGAAGCACGGAAACGCTCGAGATGAAATACCACTAAACGGTCACCCATCCAAAGACTGACCGGACCTGACGTTGCTTAACTTCGGTGATCGTTTCCAATACCGAAGCTCCACTACGCCAACGAGCGCTTCTCTCAACATTTTAATACACTGTTTAAATAATACATCACATAAACGAAAATAGATTTACAGGTTTCAGGAAACATAAATACTTATCAAACTTATCAAATATTTAAACAGTACATTTTCTAAATACAGAACCCAGTTATACAAGGTGTTTCATAAGTAACAATAAATTTTTGAAACTCTTAAGGGGGTTGTTAAGACCGTCAAACTGAACAACTTTCTCTATGGGACCAACATCGAAATCACGAAAAAAATAATTTCATATCCCATACATATTTTAGCTCTAGTCGATTTGTAGAGTATAGAACATAAAATTTTTTTTTCCCGATTTCGATATTGGTCCCATAGTGAAAATTGTTCAGTTTGATGGTCTACACCACCCCCTTAAAGGTTTATTTGTAGTTTTGTAACACCTTGTATAGCTATAAACATGGTTACACACAATAAGATCTAAGGAATTATTGTCAAAACATTTGGGCCGAGTAAGTTGGGTCCCGTATGTTACTGCGAAAGTCAACACTTAGATTGTCGTTTCATCGAACCCAAGTTTGCAGTACATACTTTGCAGTTTAGTATGGAACAACAGATTTTTGTTGCGATTTCGATGTTGGTAAACTCGCATCCTTTATGGAACCAACAGTTGGTTTAATAAAGAAAGTTGTTCAGTTTGATGGTCTGATGATATGCTGAAAAACCCGTCAGCTTATTAAGAAGGACCTTGTATAACAGACGTGACGTCATAACTAAGTATTTTCATAGGTACCGATCATTACGTTTCATACAAGCATCTGTTTTGCAAAAAAGAGAGAATATGATAAAAAACGTTATTCAATCGCATATAAAAATGTTGTTGTCTACTCTATTATAATTTCGATTTTATCATTTTAATTTTAAAAGCAAATTTTTGTAATATTTTACTGCAAACGATTGACATTTATTTTGTATAGGTGCATAGATAGAAGCGATGAGGCAGGCAAAAGGATTTTGCATGTGAGCGTATCTGCGCCGGTGTGGTTAATCCATGCAGAGTATTATCACTAACGCTCAGTGACGATCGAATAGCTTACAGGTAACATCGGATTAATCTAGCTAGACAGACTTTAAACGGTCTATCAACGTTCTACCTTCCATTTTTATTTATTTCAAAGGTGTTTACTGTGTTAAACTCATTTCAGTTAATATAAAACAAGTTCAGTCTAGGTTCTGGTACTTTAAATGTGACTAGATAATTTGTGTGACAATGTCCAAGATATTTAATTATGCCTTTTTTGTAACGTTTTAACTAAACTTTAATTGTTTAAAATTATACAAGTGCTCCAAACACGTTATTGACCCTTCAAACTGTATAATTTTATTAATATTTCGAAATGGTAATTGCACATGTTTTAATAGCTGGGAGCTAAAGTAAAAACTGCAGAATTTAAAAACAAGATCCAGTTACATAAAAACAAGAAACTAAAGTATTAGGATGATTGTTATCAAATTAACCATCAGTGTTCGAAACTGAAACGTTTCGCTGATTATGTTCAGCACGAATAAATATACAGGACACATTAACAAGAAACAGCTAACGTTTTCTTGTGAAAATAGCGATGTTATCATTTCAATGTCCACAGGAAATCATAACTTCAATCTAATTATGTAAATAATCATAACAATTCAGTTGAATGTTTACTAAACCACTTAAGTGTCAAGTCTATCGTTAGAAAGTACTGCCACTAGTGACTGTTAAACAAATTATTTGATTATTAGATACTAATCTGAGGCAATTAACTTGATGTTTAGTTGGAGAAAAAATGTACCAGATCGCTATAATTCGCACACGCTTTTCTCAAGACAAAGAATGTACGCGAGCGCTGCCTGGCATGGCGTGACGATCGCACCGCTACCTTATCACCAGATCTATCAAATTGTGATGCTTTTTCTTCGACCGACTATGTGCGAAAAGGATTAGACGGGAATGTTGGCAGCCCAACAATTCTGAGAGCACGAACGCTGACTTGAGCCTAACTAATAGCTTAAGCCATAACATATTGTTTAGCACATAAAGCAGGACACAAATGCTATTGACTGTAACACAATCGTGGCACTGACACATAACACAATGTATGAATATTCAAATTTGGTTATCACTAGTCAATGCGCTGTCTTCAGAGGGAACCAAAAGCTTTATTAGATAACTGAACTCGTTGCTTGTCTCCAAATATATCGAAAAACGGTATCGGTTTACAAATCACCACAAGAGGTAAAATCCGTCGAGTGGTTTTCGAGATAACCGAAAACACAGATGGACAGACAAACAGACGCCATCTCCGCATGTTATGTATTATACATGTATGAGATACGAGGTTACAATTAGAGTACACGTTACATTGTCACTACTACAAAACGGTGTGGTCAAAACGCAGTATAACGCTGAAAATTGTTTCATTTCAAATTTCACAGATGCTGCCTCAAACATTTGATAAATCTGCTTTGTCTCTGAATTTAAATTAGCGAACATTCCAATACATTTTAGTACTGAGGTAACCTTATCGTAAATTTAATACTTTAATGATGTCTGCTAAAGGACCGACTTTGATAAAAAATCCTATGGTACCTGGACAAAAGCCATCTCCCGGCGTCACCCACGGTTAGTTAGGCGAGCGACATGTCATCGATATTTTTTGCCCGGCTGATGTCTTTAACGAAATTCATGTCATTGGGTCCGATTTCTCTTAGATTAACTTTTTTACATTATTTAACAAATAGATCGGACCCTTATACGTTCGAATATTCAGTTACATGGTTTAACACTTAAAAGGGCTTAACGACTCTAACACATCCTGCGGGTTACGATAAAAAAGACGACAAAAAGAAAATACTTCTCGTGTTTGTTTTTTAAAAGATGTCTGCTGGAGATAAGGTGCAGCGGCACTTTAATCCTCGAACCGTCCGATATTTGAAAAGGATATGATGACAACTTTTTTGTGCTCTTTATCTAATAAGCACGTATAAGTGCGTAACCCATACTTAAAGACATACATGCATGTATCTGCTTAAGTTAATGTTAATAATGATAAACGAGTAATAGTTATCTGGATAACCGATAATTTTGAATATAACAATTTACAGAATATCGTAGAGTTAACGCAACAAAATGTTTCTATCCCTGTCACGAGTTCTTGAGAGTAATAGTTGAACCTCCAATCCTATGGCAAATTTTGTTTTTTTAATGAAAATAGTATCAACGCCTTTTGTAATCTGTAAATATAACAGTTTAATATTTTTGTCATTACGCTGCTAAACACAAGTACATGAGCAACTGATTATTTTGTACAAAATGTTTCAATAAAGTGCAAAATAAGAAAGTGTTCGTTCCATTACGTTTACATTAGGTATAGCTGTAACGGCAAAAACTAGTTTTTAGTTACATTGCGTTTTCACTAGGTTAAACAAATTTTTACTGAACGCCTATGTTAAAACCAGAATTTACTACTACGTCAGTTAAAACTGGTATTTGCTAGACAAACGCGTTTTAATGAAATTACTCAGTCATATCTCCTCCTGATCAGGTTATGTAGATTACATAAAAAACATCTTCAGCTTAGGTTAGAAGTCTATCCCGGAACCGACTCAGAACACCGTACTTCCACAGTCTTGTCTGTTCTGTACTATTGACGACCCGGTTGGTGTAATAGTTGCCACGCCGGACTGCCAAACCAGGGTCCTTGGTTCGAATCCCGGTACGGTCATGGATGTTACATGTTTGTGCCGTTGTTGTATGGTTCCCATAACAAAAAGCCTATAAGGCTGACTTGGGGTCATTACAATGTATGTGCCTGTGAGTTATTTATAAGAATAATTAATACTCTATTCAATATCTCTACTACTCCTAGAGTGTATTCCGAAACCGCCGAGCCAGAAGCTCACGTGGAGGCGCAGAGCGAAACTAGCGTTTGAAGATGGAGCGAAACGGGGCTCTCATAAGTTCTGAAGTGAGATTACTTACTTCTAATGCTTGCTATTTTACAACATGAACCACCATTACCATCACATAAGAAGTAAAGCTATGCTCACATAGCAAGAATCGCCAGCTTCTGGCTCCACAGGTTTAGAATACACTCTAGGGGTGGTACTGACAAGATTGCGTGGAAATAGGGTGCTCTGATTTGGTTCCTGGATATACTCCTAGCGTAACCGAATAAACTCGTTTTTGCGTAACCTGCATAACCTTGATCAAGATAAGGTCTAGTTCTAAGCTAGTTATTTCGTTAAAAAGTTCGTTTTGCCAAGTGTTAACCAAGTTTTAACCCATTTTCAATTGGTTTAATTTCTATGTAGGTGATAAATGATAATATTGATCATTAATTTACTAATAAGATGTACCATATAACAAGAAGTTTTCTATTATACTTAAAGGGTTTTGTAACGTGAATTTCGAGTTACTAATGGTTCAATTTTATTTCCGAAGGTACATAATACTTATATCGATTTCTAGAAATGTAATTACTGTCGTTCAAGTAGCTGCTGTCTATATCTACTGTGAGCTAGAAGATTGAGATAAATTAAGTAGATTAATTCTTTGATATTTATCAAGAAATATTAAGAAAAAATCTAAACGTTTTCTCTACCTTACCCTATAAGAAAACGTACGCGAAGAACCTAATAGTCAATCATTTTAGCTCATACCAAACTTATTTCGTATCTACAGATATTTGTTATAAGCGAAAACTTTTCTTCGATTACAAACTGTTCTACTAAAAAGCTGCTTATTAGGACGTGTTAAGTCAAAAAAACACAACTCGCATTACATTAAATATGGAGAGATGTAGATAGGTATTTACGGTATCCGTTTATGTTACTTCGCCGCTACGATACGAACTTGCAAACATAATGAATATTTTGTGTATGTACATACACGTACCGTCCACAATGGCTGACCCGAACGGATAAACAGAGCATGCTGTACTACAGACATTATGTTGTTCAATCGTATCGTTTGAATGAATTCAATCCCATTTAAGCACATGCGCCCATTTTAGCCACAAACCCCAAACGAATTGATCGACCCCTATTACCGTGGTCATTAGGTCGATTGAGCTATATTCGATAGCGGAATTACCTATATCACTGTAGCCCACCGGGTATATAATGATGTACACAATGTAAGCGAGCAAGGATTAAGTAACTATATTGTGTATGTATTGTAGGTAATGCAGGGTTTTGACGTTTACCGGCTTCGGGATTACCTTAATAATACCATCAACACAACAAATGTTTTTAAGCCTGTCGTACAATGGCGGTGATGTCTGTGTGCTTGTGGAGTGGAAGGTTGGCAGGAAAAGCATGGCTATCGGTGGTGAGCCGCGTGTTTAGGGTTCGTCTGAAGCCATACGGCTACAGACGGGTCACAGCTCCTACTTAATCCACAGTCAACCGCGACGAGACTTTACTAGGCTTACGTGTTGCGGCAACACGGCCTCTTTACATAATTAAAGGTTAAGTCATGTTATGTACTCTCAAGGATCTTGAACAAATACGATACTAATTACTATTTAATATTATCGTTGAGATCCAGCTACCTATTACGTGGTATAGGTACTCAGCATTGTTAACACTTATGTTGTTATTCTTACAATCAGATTGATTGTTGTTATTTATATCAAAGTAGATTTATCTACAACTGTTACTTGGAAAATAATAGCGTAGGTATTAGATAAAATTATTAATTACAAAAAAAACGCAGATTTACGGAAACATTTATAAGTTAGATTTCATAATATTATTGGAAAGGAACTTTGAAAGGCGAAAGAAACAAATCAAATTAATTTTTGCTTTACCGGAAATATATAAAAACACAAAAGAAGTATTAGTGGTGAATCCAAAATAACTGACAGACAGTTGTATCATAAGCGGTCGGGTGGTATTTCTCGATTTCTAATCCCATTGAAAACACAATGAATGTTGGACGGCTGGGGACCATTTTTCATTCGAATGACAAATATTTAGAAAGTTATTTATCCACGTATAAGTCTGCACAGTGCTCAATTAAAAAGGCCATACGAGCTCAACCGCGTCTCCCTCTTTATGCCCGGACAACGAACGGATGTTTATTCTGCGACCGCGATATCGATTCAGGTACCCCGGCGAATAAATCTATTACGACAACAATATGCCCTGCCCAAACCCATTGTCATTTTATTTGAAATTCTTCAGTCGCATCGTATTAGTGTTATGACGACGTATAATACAATTTTTTCACACAAAATGATAATGAAAAGGGTTTCTGGAGCGTTTCGAATTTGCGTACAGTGGCCGACTTAGGAGTTGACGACGAAAGGGGCACGCCTACCGTTGCGTCTGATGCTCACCCTTCGTACAGACTCATTAAATCCTCATTTATTACACATCAGTATGGTAAGCGCATCACATTATTCATGCATTTTATTTTGAACAGTCAATACTTTTTACCCACCAAAAAAACCAATGATTGATAACTGAACCACGTTAGCATACCACGCTCGATTTGACTGCTTGCATTGCGATTTGTTAGCTGCGCGCACGGAGGCCTCCAACTATTTTGTTTGTGTATGTGTATCTGCAACAGCGAATGATGAAACGCGCCATAAAGGCATTTCAAAATTTACAACTTACAGAGCACCATATCGACAGCCTCCAACAGTCCGCCGCCGGCGCAGGCGGGAATGAGCGGGGGCGCGGGCGGCGCAAGCGGCACGGCGCGACCCAGCTCGCCGGCAGCCGCGGCGCCGCGCTGCTGCGACACCGGCCGGCCGATATTCCAAGACCCAATCACTGGCCAGACTGTGTGCTCGTGTCAATACGAGTTCCTCAACTACCAGAGGCTGGCGTCGGGCGTGCCGCTGTCCATGTACAGTGCGCCGTACTCCGACGCAGCCGCTGCCACCGCAGCCGGCATGGCCGCCTACTTCCCCGCGCTCGCTGCCGACCAACCGCCCTTTTATACAAATGCTGTTAGTATATTGTTTGTGTTCTTTAACATATTAATTATGAATGTTTAATTATAGATGTGCCGAATCGTTGTTATTCTTCAAAAGGTAAGTGTTTAGTAGTTGTTAAGATTCTAATTCGCATTACAACGTCCAGTCAAAACTGTCACTCTACGTAGAGTTTTAGATTGTAGAGATATTAAAGGCAAAAATGGTAATAACGTCGAATGCATAATATAACGTCCTACCTAGTCCCCCAGTAAAATCGACTGTTGGTTTTAGTATCGCGATTTCGTTAGTATTATCAAACGTCCTCTATTCTATTCTATATTTTAAAAAATGGCTGCCATCTTGGGTATGTGATGATTTTGCCAATGTCTAGTTTTTAAGCAAGCAAGCAAGAGAGCTTGAAGTTGTACGGTAACCAATCAATCAATCAATCAATTATACTTTTATTGCACACCAAAACAGAACATACGGTAACTTATGTATCTTGGTGACTTCAAGGATTGTTTTTCGAAAAGAACACTATCTTGAGCCACCACTAGAGCTTCGTTGTAGGCCGGGGAGGGGGCAACCAACAATCGACTCGCGATGCGACTACCCTATAGCAGACCTACAACGCGACTCATCAAACGTCCTCATTATTTTTATAAATTAGTTTAGTAGGTAGGCTTAGTTTTCAAAATTCATTGTCGTTCCTACAAAATTGTGTAATTTTAAAACCATTTCTCTGAATGGCTTCGCAGTAATATTTTCAAGCGGCATAAGAGACAGTGCGATCACATGGTTGTGCTAGCTATATTATTTTGTGTTATAAATTGAACTTTATAAGGGCAAAGAAGTGCGATCGATCTAACAAACGAGTATAGCATTAAACCATACCTTCAATGACAAGACAATGAATATTCAGAATTAACAGAATTGTTTTTACCAAATTTAGTATTCAGTTATACGCAGTCCATGGATTTAAAATTTTAATGCTATTTTAACGTTTTTTTTTATTAGGTCAGTGTTAACAGAATGTAAATTAACAAAGTTCGTTTACTCAACAACATGTCTGAAACTTATAATTTTAGAAATTGACCATACCAAGTTAAAATTTTTACTAAGCAAAGAAAAATCTTTTCTTATCCGTCACGTTAACTTAATATGCTGACAGTTTTTAGGAGGATGATCAGACCATCCAATTGACAGTTTGATGGTATGATCATCCCCTTAGGACCTTATAAAGGTGGCCAGTAGAATCCTACTGTCAGACAAATAGCTCAATTCACGCAGGTGAGAGGAAGATAGACACTCAACCACGCGCATCCAGTGCGAATTGGTTGAAGCCAGTGAATGGCGGATTTGCTATTGAAGCTAAAGCTTGCTAAGGAATACTAAGGGATGCATCTTAGTATTTTTAATATTTCTTTGTAATTTAACCGTGTCTAATAAAGGTAAATTTTATGTGGAAAAACAATTATATCGGCAGTCCATAATTACGTGTGGTAATGAAGGATATAATGTCTGCATTGAAAATACATTTAAAAAATACGTGCACCACGCAAAACTACTTACACAATTCGAATTGAGTTTTCAGAAAGCCTTAGGACTTAACTTGTAGTAACTTTTTTTTTTTCTTACGACCACGACTCCATTAGAAAACCTTTTTCGAGCGTAGGCTTACCACACATTCTCACACCACTTCAGTCCTGTTAACTAGGACCAATAGTAGCCACTACAAACACTAGACAATGAAGACTAGCAAGCCCGGAGGATGACTTAAATCTGTCTTGGAAACCGCGATGTATGAAATCTAAGTGAATAGGGAATAATTAAGGTCCGCACTTCCTTCCATTCCAACGGCCAGCCCCAAAGTTAAAAACCCTACTGCAAAAGCACAAATTAAATAGCAACACAAAAGCTAAAACCTGGTTGAACCTATGTTACCTATTGTACTGAAACTATGATATAGTTTGCTACCAGTAGTAAAGGTTATAAGTATGACAAAAACATCTGGACGTACGGAAGTTAAGTTATCCCTTAGTTGCAATCAGATCTATGTTATACAAGATCCATTTTCTTTTCGGGCATAGGTCCATCACACATTCCCACCGCTTAAACCAGGATCAACAGCGGCGACCATTCACAACACTAGACAATGAAGTTCAGCGAGCCCGGGGGATGACTCTAATCTGTCTTGGAACCCGCAATGAATTAATCAAAGAAGATAGGAGTAGGAAAATACAAGATCCATGTAAAAATAATTGGAAGATATGATATCGGTACGTATTTCTGTGCCTCAGTGGTCTCCGCTGACGAAGTTGCGGGACAGCTAATAAAAATACAGTTAAATAATATATTTTCATAATATAATTGGATGGCACAGAACATTTATTCTTTAATGAATGAGTCATTTTAATGTAATTCCAAGGCAGTAAATGGTCTAACTGAGCCATACAAGCAGTGGTTTCTGTTTATGCAGCAACAGTAGCTCCATAAACTGCATAAAAACAATATCTTTCAAACAAGTTCCTTTTTCTAAGTTTACGAGTATAGTAGTCATGATGGGTAATGCTGGTTTATTTAAATCGTTTTTTTATCAGTTATTAATCTTTGAAAACAAGACTCTTGTTCTCTTGTTGGATACGGTCTGTTTGTTTGGATGTGACTTTGGGCAAAGGGGAATAAGTTAACAAGTTGATAAATAATTATTCTTATAATATTTAAAGTACATACTCGTATTATTTTGCAGCAAAAAGATACAAAAGATAGAATCTAACTAAATTAATGCTTGAACACTGTTATGATCTAGATTGTGTTGGAATGATGAGCTAGTTATATTAAATGAGTAGGTATCAAAACTTTTATCCAAGAAGTACATTAAAAAACAATGCAATTGACGCATTTTCATAATTCAATGTTTAATACGGAGGCAAATTGTATCACCAATCGAACAAACTAAGTTAAAGTTAGAAGTTGTGCTATTATTGTAAATAGAGTGGTGCCATCAGCATAATAACGATGTTTTGCGGTACTACAACCAGTTAGTAGCTTGCTATCTACTTTTCTATTTATTTAGACCCATCTCGTTCTGATTTGATTTCATTAAAATTTTATATCAAGTACTTATTTTGGTATAGGCTTTATTATCGTATCTGTCGAAACACGACCATTCGCACGTATATTGGGTCCTTCCTAATACGAGGACGGTTTTTTAAGGAGATGATCGGAGTCACGTTGCGGGGTTTGCCTCGAACACTTGTCTCTCGCGTGGTGTTCGCGCGGTTCGCGTCTCAGCCTGCCACGAGGCTCCTAAATCCTTCTCAGTTGTTCTTACTCAAAAACAATCCTCGAGATTGGATAGACACTCCCTCAAATAACTTGACACTGGCGAAATCTAACAAGGAAACGCCATTAAATAAAAATAGAATAGAATAGAAGGAGATGATCAGACCATCATACTGAACAACTTTCTCAGTTGTTCCATACAAACTGCAATCCTACTCGACAAAATGGTACGGGACAGCCGATTTGTTTTGTCGCGATTTCGATGTTGGTTCCATAGAAAAAGTATTAGTAGGTGTTCAGTTTGATGGTCTGTTCATCTACTTAAAAAACCATCAGCTTATTAAGATGGACCCTGTATATTAATTAATGGTACTCGTAAGTGTTAATGTTTCAGATGGCTGTCTAGGTGGCCTTCGAAAATTTTCCAATAAACACTTTTCCGGCGCATAACGCAAATCACCCTAGAATGTTTGACGTACATATTACGCTGAGTGACTAATAATACAGAAATACGTATCAATAAATTATCGCAAAACTTGAAGACCGTTTGTATAGAGTCGATAACTGATTAATATTCGATATCTCATATAAACTTCCGGATCGAATCAAATTCGCAAATAATTTATAACCGATACAATCGAAATACTGTTTGGGTTAGTTCAGTTTCAAATTGTTTGAAACCTGATACCTAATAAATCCAATCGAAACTGCTTGGGTGTCAAAGAGAAAGTAAAATATCTTATTGTTTTCTTTCGTTCTTTACTACAATGTTATTATCGACCTAATCGCTTTACTTATGACTTAAATTAATTAGATTCACAAAAGCTTAAAGTTACCTCCTACTTGTATGCGAGATATCATCTAAATCAAACGGATTATAATCGTCTATAGCGAAGCAGCCTCGTATTTATTATTAAGTTTTTTTATCTTGACACCATTAATAAAAGGCATTACCTTAAAATAATTAGGATCCGATGTCAAAATAGTACCTTAGAGAGAGACCAGTCGTAAGCATCTTTCATCGTGTTAAGAAGGTATAACAATAAGGTTAACGATATAAAGAACACCATATAAATTAGAATCGTAATCCGATGATGTACGTTCTTTTGTATGACATTTCGAAAAAGTTGTTTCTGCCTCGGTTGGGTTTAATAACTTAATATGTTTTACAATTCCTTTAGAAGATTATAAATATTGAGATTCCATAGTCGAAGCTGGGCTTTTATTTTTAGCGTTTTTTTCCTGGTTAAGGATAGGGGATGCCTTAGAATTTAAATAAGCTTACAGCATGGAAAAGGTCACACACTTAAGTTCATTTATTTATCAAATTAGTCCTCTTTGCCTTAAAACATTATGGGTATTTATCCGAAATGTGGACAAACATGGTAATGAAATGAGAATCTGATTTTTTTTCAAATATTGGCAAATTAACTGTTTTTATGTGAAGAAGTACCAAATAAGAGTAGAATGTGAGAAAGGCACTTAAATCTACCCCTTGAATTAGGAGATATATTGAATTCGGTAATGATAATGATCATGGTAATGAGAAGTCGAGACATGGTTATGAGATGGCTATCATGGTAATGAGATTGCGAGATATTATACCGAAATGCTTAGCATGGTAATGAGAAATGTTTCGGAAACATAGGTAACTTGGGTAGCTTAGGTTCTAGATAAATGGATCGCATCAGTTATTGGTCTGCTACAGAAGAGGCTTAAGTTTCATTAGCACTAGTTCACTGTACATCGATATTGTTCAATTTATAAAGTGATCAGCGATTTGATGTTGTACACACGTATTACAATCAATGGTAGTTAATACTCAGATTACTTTGAGATGCAAAGAGTTAGATAAGGCTGTTATGTATATCTCTGGAGCAAAGAATACGGAAGAGAGCTTGTGACTCAATCACGAGGCAATTCAATTCCGATTCGATTCCACGCCTGTACCACTAAGTTCTACTTATTCTTTCGTATCAGAATGAGTCATATCTCATGATAAGTACTCATGCTTAGGTGGTAAGATTTGTCAGTCAGCAATGGTAGTATCGAAGCTATCTGCCCAGGATGCGAAAGAAGAACTCGGGTTTTATCACTCGGGGAGGCTCTTTTCTTCTAATTTCAATGGAATTTATGTACGGTTGTATCCGTCAATATAAGTAGCTCGGCGGTAAAATAAAAACATCGTAAGGAAACCTACATACTCGAAACGAAAAGGAAATACCATACCTAAGTTCAGAGTTATGTGTGAAAAATACGAGGGTGAGCACTACTGACCAGTGACGATCGAAATGTTACAAAGCACGTTCTGGAGCCACTGCTTACAATATCTTTTCTCAAAAATTATATAATCTCCCTAGCTGTTCAATCTATTGTTAAAGAATTATTTGGTTCCCGCGCTGGATGGCCTATGAAATCCTCTGCACCCGATACGACCCTGAGCGGACGTTGTTGTCATTTTCCACCATCCTCCTGCCCAGATCTCTCACAAACGCCTTAGCCTCCACCCTCGATGTTCCAGACTTCTCCACTGCCAGCGGCACAAAAATGTAGTGGGATGGGACTCCAAAATCGCGTACTTCTCATGCTTTGCATGCGTGCTCACCCTGAGTAAATGTCTCCTTTTAGCTGTACCGTCCTGCTCCTTTGGTTTTGTGGAGCCGTAAACCTAATTTGCGTTAGGCAGCTTTGTTGATTAAAATAGGATCTGGTCGCTTCTTTTCGTTGCTCAATTCAGTAACCGCTACTTCCTCAGATTGCTGATGACTTGATGATCAGTAATAATTGCGTCTATGGTAACCATCATCATCATTTTAGCCAAAGAAGTTTACTGACGGACAAAGGCCTCCCCCTAGGATCATCACAATGACCGGTCCTGCGCTGCCCTTATCCACCTTGTTCCTCTCACCCTGACCAAATCGTCGATCAGTCCACTTAGTGAAGGATCTACCCACACTGCGCCTTCCAGTACGCAGTCACCACTCGAGAACTCTTTTAATTTCTGCTGTGGTAACTAGAGAGCAGGAAAAGAAAGCTCTTCAGCAGGTTGTTTCAATCTCTGGAACTGCTGTCCGATAGCTCTTAGTTGGATCCCGTATTGTGCATACCATAGTGACATGGTTTGTGTTGCGTATCATTTACCTACTTTAAATCACTTGAGTGTCATCTGTCATCAGAATTTAAAAATTCTTTTGATATCTGAGATATGGAACTAGTGAAAGATTTTGTAAGTGTATATTATACGCCCAGGAGCAGTCAGGAAGTTTGGTCTAAATTTAAGCTGGAACGCAAACGAATGGTGCTATGAGCGTACTTTTCATCATCCACTACTAAACCTTGGCCTTGCCAAAGCGCCCCACAAAATTACCCTCGGCCTTCGTCATCCAGTCACTCCCAACTTCCAGTCTAAGGCCGTCGGTTCGACGGGATGCAGGGAGTACCACTACGCCTGCCCAAAAGCAGCCTATATAAGCTGGTCTGTACTTGTAAGGAGCCAGAATTTGTCTACCTCGCAGGGCTAGGAAATACAGAATCTCAAATAAGAAATGAATAATGTTCCTTTGTTAACAACAAAAGAAATATGCTTCTCAGTATTTACAAAGTTGGTTGATATTGATCAGTTTTTGTGAGTGGTCCACAATAAATGAACAATACCATCATAATCAATTTATTTTAGAGCTACGTTCTTGTCATTAGAACAATCGTCATTTATCTTCTTCACTTCCTAATACGATACTACTTCAATCATCTTCTTCATCTGTAAAATAGCACTGACTCTAGATATCACTTTCTGCCTTTCATCCTTACATGTTTTTTCTAGAATACCGATTGTACAACAATTCTTAGTAGTGTACATACTAGATCCGTTTGTTCTTGATTCAGAATTCACAATTATTATGATGCATTTTGTTCTAAATCTACTTCCAGCAAGAAATATCTCATCGCCATACTCAATGCCTCATTTCCATGATTGTTTTTCAATCATGGGAATTATGGTAATGAGAACAAGGGTAATGAGGATTTGCTTGTTTATTTGAAATATTTTTTTAACTATCAAGTTTCTTTGCTTAATTGATTTCTACAATGAAACAAAAACATGTAAAGCACGCTTCTAAATAACCATTTCATAAAAATAGCAAATATTCAATGTGTAAAAAGAGTAACATGAATGAGATACATTACGTGACAAACCCCAAAATTGAGCATATACAGGACCGTATTATTTAAACAAACCAAGATAGCGTATGGCTCTCCTATGTAACCTGTAGGTCGATATCGAATGTATGCATGCAAGCCGGGACAACACTGGCCTTTATCAGTAAGCAAAGTTATGATTGTGATTGTGCGCTGTCATGGGAATGAGTGGAAACTCGTGTGACAACATTGATTTGCATGTAATTAATTAGTCTATAGCCATAAACTGGAGCACATCATTTTATCAGAAAGGCTAATTATTCAAAATACGTGTGACGTAATTTAATTGCATAGGTTCCTAGTAGTTTTAGATGTACACAATAATTTGTACACTGACCTGTGCTGTGTGACAGTCATGGAGGTGAGAATTTTCGACTTTGAATATTTGTTTAAATATGTTATCGATACATTTCATATAGTTTTCTTATGTGCCATAGTAGATACCGATGTCAACTATGTTATAAAAATATAATATCAGGAATAAATACAAGGTAACATGCGTTCTCCGGCCTGTGACATGGCTTTGTCCACATTCCGTAGAATTGCCCTTATACAAGGTGTTACAAAAATACAAATAAACCTTTAAGGGGGTGGTGTAGACCATCAAACTGAACAACTTTCACTATGGGACCAATATCGAAATCGCGAAAAAAAAATGGATGTTCCATACTCTACAAATCGACTAGAGCTAAAATAAGTATGGGATATCATTTTTTTTTTTTCGCGATTTCGATGTTGGTCCCATAGAGAAAGTTGCTCTGTTTGACGGTCTAGACGGTCTTAAGAGTTTTAAAAATTTATTCTTACTTATGAAACTGCCTGTATAGTAAAACAAAACACCGTTTATTTATATAGTCATCATTGATTTATAGTCATAGGTACCTACTCAATCTGATGACGTGATGTGATGATTACAACACCATTTACCCAACCTATTAGGTATGTAATAAAATTATAGCATGAAATGTAGATGAAAACTATGAATTACTTTCAATCAAATTAATTTATGTGCTCTAAAAATGATAATGGTAGCGTAAAGGCGCCGGCTGTTTAAGTGAGCTCTACAGAGCCCATGTGTGGGTAGTGAGTAGTAGTGACTTTGAATGATAATGATCATAACAACATAAAAGTAGCCATGGTACGTAATATATGACGTGTAGTAAAACTTTTGGTGGAAGGTGTTAAAAGGTAGGGCCGTGAACGTGTCCCGGCAGATGATTCAATCATTCACGAAGATATGATCATATATCATCGGTGGCGAAAGTGTTAACTTCAACCAACAGCCCGAACGCCGCGCCATCAATGGTTCCTGCCCGCGCGTTTTTTTCTTCACGTCTTTTATTTCGTCTACCATTTATTATTTCATTTTGACTCTTAGGGGTAGACTAAAGCAGTATTTTACGGTTCACCTTTGTTTGGTGTTAAATTTAGTTGTCAGATTATAGTGTTTGTATGCTGCTTCTTTGTAAGCTTTTGAATACTGTAAACAAACGTTACTAAGCTTTAGTTAGAGAGATGAAATGATAAATTTTAGTAATGAAAACAAAAATTAAAACTGTCAAAATATTTAATAAGCTCGCTAGATGATCTTTAATCACACAATATCATTCGCACATGTGGCTCCATCACAGGAAACGGACGTTATGGAAAAAATAAGATTTATTCGTTCTAGAGAAGTAGGTAGATCAAAAATAAATCATGACTTCGGACTGAGATTAGTGGTATAGGAAATTTTGCGTGTTAATACAGGGGTCTTTCTTAACATGCTGACACTTTTTTAAGGGAATGATCAGATCAGACCGTCCAACTGAACAACTTTCTCTATGGCACCAACATCGAAAACGCGAAAAAATATCTGCTGTTCCATACATTTGGCTCGATTTACGCTTCTAAAATCGAACAGACGCTAATTATTACTAAAACATATGAATACCATTTTAATTGATTGCAAATTCGCAACACTTGGTTTTTTATTGACCAAAACCAATAATAATAGGAAAAAAAACCGGCCAAGTGCGAGTCGGGAGTCGGGCAATTAGTGCTCCGTACTACCAGTTGTTTTACATAAGTCGGAGGTGATAACCATTATGAAATGATACTTCAATCAATCAATCAATATTTATTACTTTTTCTATGGTTTACAAGTAAAAATTTTCTTAAAAATATTTTACAAGTTCCTGACATGAACCCTTAACTTAGTATGTAAGCTTATAGTAAATGAAGATCAGTTTACACAAGTAGCTTTTTTTTGGTTACCATTCAAGTTAGTTCCAACCTGATAATTTTTCCGCTATCTACACCTTATTTCTAATTTCCACGATTTATTTCAGATTTCCAAATGCTCTATTAGTTTTTGAAATATCGGTGGATACAGCAGTTTTTCTGAGTTACTGATAAATTTGTTCAACCAAGTGTCAAAGAAAAATTGGACAACAATATTTTTACTCTTATTTTTATAAGCTTTCATTTAATGACTACGCGGTATTGCTGAAAACGCTATTTTATTTTACGTAAAATTTTATTTTACGCTTTTTACGTTACAAGTATAATTTTTTATATGAACTTTTTGGGGATATCTATCTATCTATAACGTCACGCCTCTTTCCCAATGGGATAGGCAGAGACCAGAGCGCGCCATCTACTACAATCCTTACATACATCTTTTGCCTCATTCACATCCATACATCTCTTCATACATGCCCGTCGGTTTCGAGTACTCCGCACCTCCCCTTTTGTAGGACGCAACTGATTTGATCAGAATACGTCCTACGAGTGCGCCCTCTGCCGACACATCCACTAACTCTTCCGTACAAAACTGCAAACCTACTCGAGCCAAAATGTATGGGACAGCAAATTTTTTTTTTGCGGTTTTGATGTTGGTCTCATAGAGAAAGTTGTTCAATTTGAAGGTCTGATCATCTCCTTAAAAAAGTGTCAGCATATTAAGAAGGACCTGTATGTATGTAGGTACCATAGCATATACTCACGACTATATTCTCCGAGGAATCTCTGAATATAATATATCTCTCATAATTATTCTATTCAGAGATATTCTGAAACCTCAGAACATCCACATTTCACTAGTACAGAAACCCTGTCCAGTGTGACGAGGTGTGTACTTGTCGCCACTTATATTGAACAGTGCGTGGGTACAATTCATGCCTCTAAATTGAAGCATGAAGATATCCTCAAGATGTTTTCTTTCACTGAAATGCCAGTGGTGTTACAAATCGTACCAAAATTCCGAAAAACTTATTGGTACGTGTCTGCCTGGACGGGGATCAACCCATCGCATCCTGTTTACTAAATGTAAAAATTAAGCACTAGTACTAAGTCTTTAATATCCCTATTGAAGGTTTATTATCATTTTATTCTTTTTCTTCTTATCGAGTGGGCTGCAAGCCCTGGTGTCAGAGTTTATTCAAACCGCCTTACGGCCTCTGACGTGGTTCTTATGTAACGACTACTACCACCAGAGATAGTAGCCGGGACCAACGGCTTAACGTGCCATCCGAAGCACGGAATCATCTTTCTTTTTAGACAATCAGGTGACTCAGCCTGCAATGTCCTAACCAACTGGGGAAAAACGCACAAAGTGACATTTCACTAGGTGCCCCCCGTGGGAATCGAACCCTCGTCCTCCGTGTCAAGAGCCCAATGCTCTTAACCATTAGACCACGGAGGCAGTTTTATTATTAATTTTATTAAACAACCTGTATAATAACAAATGTTACGTTAGTTTCCTTAGTTGACGTGTAATAAAATACTACCTGCGCTTGCGTGTCAGCTACGTCGTTTGACGGATTATAAACTCATTCGTTTCATAAAAATATACCTAGGTATTTCAACATGTTAATATTAATGGGATTAAAGCTGGTTTCCATTAAACTCATAATGCAGATACCAATAAAGATTACGAGCGAGTTTTTTAACGTTTCTTCATTGGATAGCGTACTAGCAGATCGTCATAATATGACAATACCTAATAGTAAAAAAAAACGGTCAAGTGCGAGTCGGGCTAGTAGCGCACCGAGTTTTCCGTACCACACAACATATTAACTTAGAAAAACTTTTTTTTTTCTCCCGGGATCTTTAGCGCAAGACTGACTCACGCTTGGCCGGTTTTTAGGGTTCCGAAGTCAACAAGGAACCCTTATAGTTTCGCCATGTCCGTCCGTCCGTCCGTCCGTCCGTCCGTCCGTCCGTCCGTCCGTCTGTCCGCGGCTTAGCTCAGAGACGCTTAGTACTAGAAAGCTGTAATTTGGCATGGGTACACATATTAATCACGCCAAGAAAGTGGTAAAATAAAATTTTGAAAAATATTTTTTTTAAGGTACCTCCCCTACCCGTGAAGTGGGGATGACATTTTTTTTCTCGTCTATCCCATGGTGTGGGGTATCGTTGGATAGGTCTTTTAAAAATACGGTGGGTGTGGGAAAACCATTTTTCGATTTAGGGATCCGTTAGCGAAATATTAAGCTTTAAGGTGCTAATTTTTGTTAGAGTCGAGTGCCCCCCCCTCTGCCAGCTAAACGGTTGTTTCTAGATATCGCACGTTAAAACCATTACCGTCACTATGCAAAAAATGCAACTTTCGGGAAAGGCGTTCAAAGTTTTTGCAAAACGAATTATTTAATTATATTTTTTTGTTAGTAGTTTTTTATGATTTTATCAATTTAAATAATAGTTTGGGTACTAATCTTGCTATTAGTTCAATGATGTACAGGGTATATTACATTTTCATGCAGTTATTAAAAAATATCTACTTTTGTGTCATTATTCCACTAACTTTTTTACTTAGTATGTCGTGGAGGTACATTGACTGACACTATTCAAGTAAAACATAAGAAAACTTAAAAGAACATGCATTGTATGAGCAATTAACTGGTGTAAATAATGAAAAACAGTTGTCAATACACCGTTCTTAAGCACCTACGTAAAAAGAGGGGTACAATAGGTATAATAAGTGTTACAATAGGACTAATACAGAAATATGAATACTTCTTGCTATTCCATGTACGCATCGTTACTACTTCTATGTCCATGCGGGCTATTCTAGATACTTACACTTTTACACCGTGTTCAAAGGAAGAAGTACATTAACAAATAGCACTTAAAAACGCTGTTCATTCATCAGAAACATAGGTATAAAGAAAATGTGCAAGGAACTGTGTAGATGTAAAAGTAAACTACACTAAAGTAATTCCCCAAATAACTTTGTGTTAGGCACAAAGTAATTTTGGGTCCTACTCCACTTTTATATAGTAAGAAGAGTTTAAAGACGAGTTCTGTAACCTAATCTGATTTTGATGACGAGCTAGAGCTAGACGACTGGATCGGGCTACATTTTGGTTTAGCGCTAACATTGTTTCACGACACCTCTTTCAAAGTTGAATTTAAGGTCTGACGGGCTTCATTTTGAACACTCGTTTAGTTTAGATTTTGGTATTTAACTCTTGACCAACGATGGCTTTTCAATAGCATTTTCTTCCAAAACAAAATCGGATTCGGATGAAGAATAGTTTGATTTTTGACTTTGGTATTTTGCTCTTGACTGACGAAGGGCTTTGGGTTTGATACTGGCATAATCTTGCAAATGTTATTTAGATCTTAAAGACGGCCGTCGTAAAATTGTATGGTGGTTCGTACTCTAATTTTCCTGACTCCCGTAGAAAGTTTTGACAAGACAACTGCTGGGGACGTTGTTGTCTTGATTGAAATCAAATACTGTTTTCATGATCTGAAATGGGACTTAGGTTCTTTGTCCTACGAGAATCGAATACACCTCATATTCTACATACATACATACATAACCTCATGCAATTGTCCCATGGGGGTAGGCAGAGACCACGGACCGCTACACGCTACGACTCTGACACACCTCTTTAGCCTCATTCACATTCATACATCTCTTCATGTACTTCCGTCGATTGAGGGTGCTACGCACTTGTCCGGCATAGATTTTGTTTTGCGGCTTATGAGCTAAAAAGTACTACGCAATTCTATACCACGGGGCTGATTAAGTTTTGGGAATCTCTAAAAGCCGAAGTCAACCCGATTTCTTTTGTAAGTAACAATTCACTTGAGTTTTTAGTTAGCTTAATACCTATGAAATCAAGATAAAAGAGCTCTTGGTTTTGGCAAAAGAATACAAAACTTTAATAGTAAAAAGTTAAAATGTGTTCTAATTTATTTTTAACATTCACAGTCTACAATAAATTTTTGGTCATATCGACACCAAACGAAACATGACACGGTTTACTTATAAAAGATACAAACAATACTGACTCTAAGAAAATGTTATAATTTTTGTATGAATTTATATAAAATGACAATATTTCTTGAAATTATCCACAGATCTTTTATCTTAAGTAAAGGCCTATGCGTTTTACGCTCAAAAACTAACATAAAGAACGACTTTAATCGTCAAAACTACACTATTCCCAGAAACTGCAACAGATTTTTAGCCTAAAGTAAAAGCAAATATGGCTCTATGCAAAAACGGACAGTATTGCGTTTATTTGTATCGAATTTACGCTATAAAATTAACGTGAAAATGACACTAACCAAAAAATTACGGTACTCCACACATCAAAGTACATTCAATTGGCTGTTCTATTTAATGGAATAACGTTCTTATCCAAAAAATGACACTCTTGCGCTTATAAAGTACTCTGGTATGTCTGATGTTCACGTCACTACCCAAATGGTGTCGGTAAAGCGGTTAGTCGGCGGGCGAATTTTGTTTAAAGTCGGTGCGATACTACTGACATCTATAAGAATTACATGGAATTTAGTTACAGGTGTTTTTGCATTGGATAAAGCTCTGATTAGTGGGAGACGTGGTGCGAAAATCTCAAAATGCGGGTTTTTCGTTTAGTGACGGTATTGGTTTTAACGTGCGATATGTGAAAAAAATTCATGGCAGTAGTGTATATAATGAAATTAAAAGGAAAACTATCACCGCTCAGTTAGCTTTACAAGTTAACGAGTAATAGTCGACACACTTAAAAAATTTACCTTTTAGACTTTATTAGCCGTCAAACCGTAGTATAAAACAAAAAGCCCCCTTCTAAGTTCGTATATTGTGACGGGCAACTACGGAACCCTACCCTGCGCGTGGCCCGACACGCACTTGGCCAGTTTTTATTATTTGTTTTTATATTGTAGAGTTTGCTCTATAATCGTACCAAGTTTGACGTTTGTTACATACAAACGTTACCGTTTTTACGATAGAGCGAGATGGAAAAACGTTGATAAAAACTAGTTTCTTGTATGCCCTTAATTTTAACTTTTTTTTTTTATTATTTGTTAACAAATCCGCCGTAATAACACATATTTTGTGTAAATTTCAACTGTCTAGCTATTACGGTTCAAAAGTTACAGCCCTAAATAGTTAGGACGGACGGACAACGTTGGCTTAGTAATAGGGAACCGTTTTCACCCTTTCGGTACGGAACCCTAAAAATGTACTGACATAGCAAGTTTTAGTTTGATGAATTTTAGTTTCATGGAAAGGCAACTGCGGATAATAAAAAGCCGGAAAATTTTAAATTTGTCATACCCAAGAACGATAATACACATACCTTACAATAAATCCAAATAACTGCAGATTCGCGTCACAGCTTAGCCCGATTATTTGAAGTAACAGAAAACAGGAATTATATCAGAAAGTCGAAGCAACAAAGAGCGACAGCGCGACTGGATTACGCTGTCGTACTTGAGTAAAATTTATTATCGGATTTTCGATTCGGCCACCAATGAAGTTGTTGGACAACAAAATCTTTTGATAGATTTATCCTGGCTGACCGCATTAAGACTCGCTCCTGGGTTATTTTTAATGCGGCGCTGTACATTTTTGGACCCTCTCAGAGTTTTTCATATTTCACTCGATTTAAAAAACGCAATGAAATCTTTTTAACGGATATTAATTGAATACCTTTTAGTGGATAATTAGCTTGAACACAAAATAAATGTATTCAGTTATGGACTAACAACCAGCTATTTGAAACTCCGAGATAGTTCAACCTTCCTTTTGCTCAGAGTTTTTTCGTCGTGACACTTAAATAAATGATCTATCTATCTATCTATTCTATCAATAACGTCACACCTCTTTCCCAGTGAGGTAGGCAGAGACCAGGACGCGCAAACTACTAAGAGCCTTTCATACCTCTTTTACCTCATTCACATCCATACATCTTTTCATACCAGCCCGTCGGTTTCGAGTACTCCGCACCTCCTCTTTTTGTAGGACGCAACCGATTTGATCAGAATACACTGAAAAAAATGTTTTGTTAAATACAACCAAACTTTAGTGACTACCGAACTGTTTTGTAAAACATAATCAGACATTTGGTTAAAACAGCTAAACAATTGGCTATTTATAACCAAATGTTTGATTATGTTTTACAAAACAGTTCGGTTAGTCACTAAAGTTCAGTTACATTTAACAAACATTTAGTTAAAGATTTCTTTGAATGTACGTTCTACGAGGGCGCCCTCTGCCGACACTTCCACTGTCTTTAGTTCCATATATCTCTTTCGTACATCTGCTCACTCATCCTCTCCACATGACCAAACGAACGAAGCATACCCTTCTCTATACTTGTCACAACATCTTCTTTCAATTTACATCGATCTCTAATCATAATTTCACACTCCATCTCTCAGAGTAACACACACCACACATACTTTGCAAGGAACGCATTTTAACAGCATTAATTTTAAAGTTAATAATTAAATGACACAATAAAAATAAATTTGTTAATAATTATACTTAAATATCTTTTATCTATAGAGTGTGCAGATGAAAAGGAAAGAATCTCAGAATAGATGCTGTAAATTACGGTTTTCCCTAATCCCTTATAATAATCCTGATATTATGAGAATAATATTTTTAGCTTTTTTAGCATATCTCTCGTTCTTTCTCGATATAACCTTAAAAACATTATTATCCCTTGCCAGTCAGAAGTTAATAAATCAACCTAAACTAAATGCCTCTATAAATACACCTAGGTATGTAGAATAAGAAAGAAGATATAAAAATCTAATCTCAAAAGGTTTTAAAAATATTTGTTTTACGAACTAGCATTTAATCATTTGTTTATCTCGACGACATTACAGAAAGCAAAGTTCAACAATGTAAGAGAAATAAAAAAGAGATACATTAGTCAACCGAAAGATGATTGATGCACTCGTCTCGTATCTTTACCCATTAAATAATAATAGTTAAGACGAAACGCTAAAGCGATCGATCAAGAAATCAATCCGTCGAGGATCATTTTCGTAATGGATTATGTTAAAGCTACCGGAAACGTGAAAGGAGAGTTATAAATGTTATCATGGTCTGATTTAACGAGATTTTGAAGGGTTTATTTGCTACTCTTACTCTTTATTACATCGATTGCATGACATAAAATAATGTAAAATAAAAAAGTATTCGTAAAAGTATAATGGTCCTTCTTAATATGCTGACGGTTTTTAAGGGGATGATCAGACCATCAAACTGAGCATCTTTCTCTATGGTATCACCATCGAAATCCCGAAAAAAATATGTCTGCTTGCTGTCCTATTCGAGGTTTGCAGCTTTGTATGGAAACGTTTTTTTCGCTATTTCTTTGTTGCCCCCGTAGAGTATGTTGTTCAGTTTGATGGTCTGATCATCCCCTTAAAAAACCAACAGCAAATTAAGAAGGACCATATCGTGTTGAAGTGATCATTTGTTTATTATATCTTTTATCCTATATTGGTGATGGTATTTACGTATATCTGTGCATAGCGAAACAATAGTAGTATCATGTACGTATGGATCGAACGTGTTGTGCGAACCAACGCAACGCTCGGAAATCAATCGAATTGCTTTTGTTCCATTCTGTTTTCGAATTAAATACATTCAGCTGCACGTTAATTCTGGACATGCCTAATTAACAAGACAACAATAGGATTACTTTTGTATTGTGTTACATACAAAAGTACCTGATTTATTTCCTTTATTTATTAACATAAGTGGAATGTTGTATGTGTTATTTGGATTGATGTTTTCTTTTTTACCAGGCTGCCGGAATCGAGCTGAAAGAAAACTTAGCGGCGAGTGCTGCTAGCTGGCCCTACCCCACAGTCTACCACCCTTACGATGCAGCCTTCGCTGGATATCCTTTCAATGGGTAAGCAACTTATACGTACTCCCGTCGTTTCCCCATTTATCAGCAATTTACCTGCCAAACTTACGTGTCAAGTTCATACAAAATTCACGTTTCTCGTGAGATCGGGGGAATCCACTGTGTCCGTTGACAGCGTCAGGCTTAATAAATTTTTGAGCAACTGCGCTCTTATGGCTACCTCGGCGCTAAACCCCTGACAATACGAACAGACGACGAAACGGGGAATTCATCGACAGAATAGAAGAGAAAATCTCTAATAAAAGAAAAAGCTGAGTGATTGGCTGGCTGGTCCTCGCGCCATTTGTGTTGTATCCTTCTAGACGAGAGTATAGCGCTGTTGTCCGCCATTGTAATGAGGCGTACTAAAACAATTTTTGCCTAAATGATATCAACGCGTTCAATAGGTAATTATCGTAATAATTTAATTATTATAGTAGATTAGAACACAACTTTATTAATCCTATTTGTCGCAATCAAAAGTTTCTAGATATTACTACTAAAATTGTGTTGTGTTTTTAGAAAACATTGCACACTTTATCCTCAAGGCGTATCAAATCGCGAAGAAAATAGTGTCCTTATCAGTGTATAACTATGTAGGTAGAATTTGATGCAGACAACACGTTTATGTAAACTGATAGCGGCAAATTGTAAAGGTAACAAAACATGGGTTTATTAGATATGAATGTTGTATCAGATTATCGAAACTGTATCAGTGTTTGTCGGCGATCCGAACATGTTGAGAACACGGGCGGCTACGCAAATGCGCAACCATTATCGATCTCAGTTTTGAGGAACTAATCTGTTCTAACAAGTTTTTATTTATTTGATTATGATCGTTTTTCCGTAGTCCGAATACATATCTAATTTGGCAAAAGCGTAAATTAATACAATCGTTTTAAATTGAGTAACCAAAATCTCAACCACCCAAACCTTCGCATTAGTAAAATTACAATAGTGATTAAGTAGGATTAATGGAAAGAATCGTTGTACTTGTTGTTCAAACAGTACAATACCAATGATAAATATAATTGGAACGCACTATTACATTAATGTTCATCCTATATGGCAACGTATATCAATAATATTTACATTCAATTTGTTCAATTGCACAAGCTATTACGATTCTCAACGAATCAATCAACGTTTGTAAAAAATAGGTGTTACCAAATTAGGCATATACGACATCAACAAAAACTATTTATGAAGTGAATGAAACACAAACTCTATATTCACCCCGTAGTAATTGAAACACCTCATTAGCTTTACGCCCAGTGCTTTTGTTACATGATTTTTTGTGAAATCATTTATGGTATAAATGTCGACAAGGCTCTTCTGATGGTCTAACACGATCGTATGAAAGTCATGACAATCAAGAATACGTTCTCATGCTCAGTTTTTGCTACGTGTTCAACATGCTTCGATGGTGTAATTATAATTATAGTTGTTTTCATGTCAATGTTAAACAGGAAACAGTGTTTTTCTGTCACAGTCTAACTCTCAGCGAAGTGTGGGTGCACTACACTAATAATAATGTCAAATACTTACTAAATCATACTTCATAAATACAACGCAAACTTAGGTATATAGACCAAGTACGTGTGATTTATACATTGTGACGCTGCAGCCGCAACGCAAACTTCCTTTATGAATATAGATTAACAATTAAAAGTTTATGCACTCTCGTACCCAACAAATAACGCAAATCACCGCAGCATTATCAATATCAATAAAGAATTCTGATAATATCAAACCGGCTTTCACTTTGATCAATGTGAATGCACATTCGAAACATTTGAGGGGAAACAAGAAGGATAATAAGCTAATAAATAAATCACCGTAGGGAAATAAGAAATAACAAGCGTTAAATAACGCAATTAAAATGTTGTAAAATGATGAGGGGCGTCTTCGTACTAATAACGTAATAGACGGTTTTCAATATGAGCGGACGAAGACACGGCAGGTGTGAGGCACAACCGGTGTCCTCGCCCGATGGATATCTCACACCTTAATCACTCACGTCGGCAACAATCCGTTAAGATATTTACTAAATAAATACAAAAACTGTTCGTAATTAACTTCGATTAATATAACCTATTATAAAACTGTAACTGAAGTGGGTCGGTACATTGAAGATACGAGTATTTAGAAGAAAATGATTACGATATGGTTTTTAGGTTTCCCTGGCTCCAAATCAACCTTTTTTTAGAATTTTCTTTTCTGTTTGTTTGTAACAGCATCACGAAAAAACTACTGAACGGATTTTGATGAAACAAATTTTTTTGATAGCTTATGATTTGACTTAAAATCTGGTGTAAAATTTGTGCGAACGAAATCGCGGGTAAATTGAATAGTGTATGGTGACACGCGGGTCTCTTCTGTATGCAGAGTGCGAGGGACAGAACGTCATTAAACGTCATGGAGGAATATGGAGGACGCCTATGTCCAAATGATCAAAGGCTGTGAAAGACGGATGAATCGTGTCACAGAATTTTTTGTGGGATTACCTAATACGTTACATCCAGCATTCAGAAATGGATGCTTTCGATGACGCGTAGCCAGAGCATGCCCAGGACTGAGATGGTTGAGGCCTTAGCCCAGCAGTGGGATGAAAAAGGCAAGTAAAAAAAAATGTTAGGTCAGTGGCGACGGCATTATGCGTGATATAAAACGATTGTATTTTGGAAAATTTATTCTATCATTCAACCTATCCTATTTAATTGGGTTCCTACCTGCTACTCATACAAATGCATCCAAATTAATTAACAACATATACATAAACGTACATTGATATCGTTGACATAAAGCCTTTACTTTAAAGTCTGTGTATGCGAACAGTAGGAGCCTATATTATATCGGAGCCTTACGTCGCAGTTAGCCACAATCAGCCTCGCGGTCGTCGGTTAAAATGAAGAGTGACGACTGGGCTGTGTTATATTGAGTCGAACAAATAAAACCTCTTTGCAATCGCAGGCTCTCTAACTGCTCAGTTTAGTAATCAGCTTTGATTAAGATTTATTGTAAGACTAGTGGCGCCCGCGACTTCGTACTCCGACCACAGACTTTATTTTTGAAGTGATACTTCTTATGGGATGGGAAGAACTGACAACCGATGGGGTTTCAGAGTTTTAGAGTGGAGACCGCGAACTGGTAGGCGTAGTGTGGGACGCCCTGCTGCCCGCTAGACAGACGACCTAAAGAAAGTAGCGGGGAGCGACTGGATGAGGAAGGCCAAGGACAGAGTTTTGTGGCGCGCCTTGGGAGAGGCCTATGTTCAGCAATGGACGATGATAGGCTGATGATGATGATGATGATGACTTCTTATGGGAGGGCTTTGAAATTCTAAATGGCAACCTTTTTGTGTGACGGAAGTACGAAATTAAAATCGGGAGCGGAAGTTTGAAGTTTAAATCGGGAGAAGTATATCTGCGGGGCCTCCCATGACGGCCAACTTTTTTAGATTTTGTATTTGCCTGCATCATCCCACTGCTGGGTAAAGGCCTCTCTCTTGCTCTTCCAGTCGTTCCTGTTTTCGGCAGCTCTGTCAACTGGTCGTCGAATTTATCCAGGTCATCCCGCCACCTCTTCCTGGGTAGACCTGGACGCCGCCGACCGTTTTCGGGGATCCAGGGCATGATGATTTCTGCCCATCTCTCAGGATGCATCTGATAGACATGACCGGCCCACGCCCACTTAAATTTTGAGCTTTTCTCTCCGATGTCGGATATTTGAGTTTTGGAGCGCAACGTGGTATTGCGGATCCGGTCGTTTCGTTCTGACTTTAAATAGGTACTTGATTGATTGAACCGATCGATAAAATAATGAAGATTTTTTTTTTAATTAAAAATGGGCTTGCGCTTGGCTTCAGCTTACCTGATGGAAAGTGAAGATGAAGCCGAGGATGTAACGCGCTCACCCAGAAAAAGCCAGAAGATGCTTTAATGTTAAAACAAACTAAGCCCTATAATTTTATGAAAACCCCATCCAAAACGATTCAGTAGTTTTATGTGATGCGTGCACAACCAAAGTTCTTCTCTAGATTGAAATTGGGTTTATGTACCTACAACCAAATTTTTATGAATACTTATATAGAAGTGTTTTTGAAAAATGACACGATAATTATTCATTATTAGTCACGGGTTTCTGTCCAAATAGAGTCCCTGACGAGAGATGGTCGCGCCGAAGCCCATAGGCGGCAGTGGCCCGTTAGTTGCGCCTGCGCACGACGGTCGTCACCCGCTCGCGCCGTGACCTGTGTAACAACCACTCCTGACACTTCCGCTGTCCACCGACATAATTACAAACGGAAAATTCAACTACACCATACAAAATATCTTAAACTAATTTCGACGAAGTGATATTAAGTACCGACAACACACAATGATATGCCACGCACGTACCAATCTATTTGGCCCCCACCCCATATTGTGCACACAAAGTGACGATTACTCATGCCTCCTGAAGTTTATTTACGATATCGACAGGATGAAATTGCAATTGTATTCTTATTATTATGGTAATAACTTCCCAATATAACAGTGACTCTCGTTTAATTATGTCCGAGTGAAAAAGTTTACGTCGGTGTCTGAGGCCATTGATAGAAGGCCCTTAGCATAAAAACCATTTAAGTTGCTTTGACTGTAAATAATTTTTAATTTAAAATATGGTGATCTGTAACACCTATCACCATCATCATCATCTCATTTAAGAGCTATACGCTCTTGTTGGTCGAGTAGTCGCCAATCTTGACTCTTTTTTGCTTTGAGTTTTTGATACGATACAAATCAACCTTTTCTTTCACCTATGCTAGATAACTCTGTGTAGGTGTTCCTCTACCTTTCTTCCCCTCTATTTTAGATTCGTCGAACGACCGCAATTCTTCTCATAATTTTAATCAAGAATAGGCAATAAGCTAGGCACTGCAATGATAAACAAGAAAAATGTTTTGGTTAGGGGTATAATCTGCAATGGGGTGAAAACGTACACGATTTGTCAATAAAATTCTCTAGGGAAATGATAGCAAAGGAGAGAGAATGTTTCGTAAATATTTTTAAAAATACGGCGGCTTAGTATTGTAGTCTTTAGATGGTTTTAAATTTTATCTTTTGTTATTCGTGTAATTTGGGAGTTTATAACTTATTGCTACATCTTATCAAATTAAATTAATTTATACAAGTTCGTAGTTTGAGAATTATTGCATTTTATGTTCGAATTTTTAAAGAAATACATTGTTGTTGGATTAAAAATGTAAACCATTAATATTTAGCCTAACGCGAACATTTCAAACCAGAAAAATGATGCAAAACAAATGAAAGTTAAACTTCAAATTTGTATGCAACTGCCCTAGATTTGACAGATAATGGCGCTACTTTGTAAGGACCAAGTGCCCTAGTAGTGTGCTTCAACTTACCGCGCTTTAAGCCTATCCATTAATTTTACTTTGATTTAAGGCTGCAATGAAGAATCGATGCGTCATTGTAGAACGTGCAATGATAATAAGTGTCTGTCAAACACGTACCTTCACGTTTTCTGTGTGGCCAGTCCTTTCCGGACATGATGTCATCATCCACACTTGCGCAGGCGGCTTGTATGACACGGTGCCCGCTCCGGTACGGCTACAGCACACAGTTAATCGAGTATACGTGTACAGACAACGATTTACAGCACAAAGTGCCAGTCCTCCCGTGTATTACCGATCTATGGAACAATAAAGAGTACGCCAGCAGGCATATAAATGAGCGGTGTCGTATGCAGAGAACGCCGCTTGTGCCATTAGTACGCCGCACCGGGTTCGGAGTAATTGACCGACAGGCTAATTTCATTCTAGGCGCATTGGAAGCTTCCTCTTTCCTTTTTCCTATCGGTCAGCGGCGGCCACGAGGCAGCTCGAATGGCCGACATGAATGTAGAAACGTGTACTTCATTGTGTTACTATAGTTTCGTCAACTTTATAGTAATCAATTATTATACAGGGTTCTTGACAATATGCTGACACTTTTTTAAGGGGATAATCAGATCGTCAAACTGAACAACTTTCTCAAAAGGGACCAACATCGAAATCTGCTGTTTCATACAATACTGCAAACCTACTCGACTCAAATTTATTGGACTGCAGATTTTTTTTTTCGCGATTTCGACCATGAGAAAATAGTCCAATTTAATTATCATTCTCCTGAAAAACCGTCAAAACTGATGCTGTATTGGTTTTGTCATTACCACCTGCTGCAAATAAATGACTATGGTCATCACCATCTTAGAAATCAATAGCGTTTTAAAGTGTATTCATGAACAAAAAAAAAGCGCTTGATAAGTATTTTTTTAATCGAAGCATATTGACTATGTACCGACAGTTCCGACCTATGCTGTGGTTAATAGAACATTATACCTATAGTGTGTAGAACCTTGTTCGACTAGAACAGTTTGTTGTAGAGATACGTGTATTGGGTTTGTATGTACATTGTGTAAAGCATGGTCCTAATAGTTAAGTCTGGCCTATACTACTCTACTACATGGTGAAATTGATATCATTAGCATCCTTTTAAACTAAGAGTCTACCCATCAAACTGAACAACGTATACTATGGGAGCAAACCAATCGGAGCTGTTTCATATAGTTGAGTTGAGTCGACATTGCAGTTTAGTACGGAGTAGCTGATTTTGTTTTTGCTCCGATTGGTTTGCTCCCATAGTAAAAGTTTTTCATCTTGATGGGTAGACTCTTAGTTTAAAAGGATGCTAATGATATCAATTTCTCCCTGTATATTCGGATACTACTAAACAGGGTTAAGGAAAATTATCATTAACCTTTATAGTTTATACCACATACTCTACCCATCAAACTGAACTTTTACTATGGGAGAAAAACTGTCAGAACAAAAAAAACAGCTGTTCCATACTTTGAGTCGAGTAGGCATTGAAGTTTAGTATGGAACAGCTGCTTTTTTTTTTGCCTCATTCTGTTTGCTCCCAAAGTAAAAGTTGTTCAGTTTGATGGGTATAGGCTCTTAGTTTAAAATTATGCTAATGATATCAATTTCACCCTGTAGTTATAGCTATTTAAAGTTATAGGTCATCAGATCAGGAATAGAAAGTTGCCCAGGTCAATTTATTCTCAGCGTACCTATTTCGTGCTTGAAAATTTCGGTCACCATATTTTAATCGAATGTCACTCCATACCTATTTAAACACAATTAATTATATTTATAGTAAAGTTAAAGTTCCTGAGTTCATTACCGTCCACCTTAATTACGTACTCGTAATAGTTGTATTAATCTTTGTGTTATATTAAAACCATATACCCATAATAGCCGTAACATTGAAGTATATTCCCCTAGGGGTAGTCAGAGAATAGATATTCTAAATGAACTTACCTGCCATAGAACGTCCAGATTGCCAGTGCCAGTGCCAATTAGGGTGTAATACATCGTATGACATCGTTACTCGTTTCTAAAACACATACTTCTTAGTTCGCCTTCGAATATGAGATTTTAATTTCGAGTAGTTACGTTTTTCTGTATTTTTGAGGTCGTTCGGATATTCGGATGTGTCAAAAACAGTTTTATTTCGCACAGAAAACGTTTCAATTATTGAACGAACGAATGAATGGTTTCATAGTAACAGTTAAAATCAGAGTTTACCGCCAAAATAATGAGGTAATGGAACGTAGAAAAAAGAAAAATCTGACGTATCACAATACAAAACTACAATTGTACTCGACTCAAATGTATGAGCCATTCGATTTTTTTTCGCTATTTTGATGTTGGTCTGATAGAGAAAGTTGTTCAGTTTGATGGTCTGATCATCCCCTTAAAAAAGTGTCAGCGAAAGAACCTGTATATAGTTTTAGCATAAATTACTAGATATTTTTCTCGTGTATAAGAATTTTCGCCACAAACGGTCTAACTAGGTTAGGTCAGTCTATTTAACCAATCCAAATATCTAGACTTCTGAAATTGAAGATATCTAGACGCTAGCAAAATGTACAAATAGAAATATCATGAATGAGTTATATTTATATGCTTTCGAAGTTATTCTGACATAGCAGATAACGGAATTTAGACATCATGTTGCACAACTTTATTATTTCGAAACAATGCCTCCCTGGTGCATTAAATTCAATGTTCTCATCGATATTAATAATATGTCAGTAATAAAATGAGACGTGACCTAAGATAATAAGTGAACCGTGATCGCGACACTTAATTTTCACTAGTTTATACGTTCTACATAAGGCGTCTTGTGAGGTCTGGCTATCGGCTGCTTCGTGGCGCCAACCCACCAACAAACGAGTAACATATTGCGCTTCGATGTACTCTGTTGACTGACGTTTGATAAATAGCATCTGTTGACATCGCTCCTGTTGAACTTTGATAGTCTTTGGGAGGCCGGGGACAAATTCCTTGTTACTGTTTGTGCATACTGATTAGAGTAAAAAGTTTACTTACTCCTGGTATTATTTTTCTCGCCAAGTTAGACATTTTCATATTTTCGGTTTAAGGCTAGGTTATCCCAGTGCAAGCGTCTCTTTCTTGCAAGCATAAGTTTACAATTAGCCATCCCGCTCCAATTGAAAGCAGGATCGCAAAAAAACGTGTTTTTCGTCAATACCTTTGCTCATGGGAGTTTCTAAGCTAAAAATTCTTCTGAGTTCACTAGAAATATTTAATGTATTTAGTTAATTACAAGAATAAAAAGTTAAATATCAGCAGTTTAATCATAGTATTGAAAAAACATAACAAAAAGGGGTAACTTTGGGATGTTTTTCTATCTAGTAAACTTAATCTAATCGTGTAATTGAGAACAGTCGCCCATCCGCCCGATCCTTAAATAAGACATAATTTAATTTCAGACTTTAAAACACAGTTTAAAACACTTTCGTTCGTGTTCAAAAAACGGCCTCGACGGGATAACAGCGTCTTAACAAAAAAATTGTAATGTTTACTGCTGCAGTTAGGAAATCGTGTTCGAATGTCTAAACGTATGTTACTCCTCTGCAGAATCGAGTTGAGTTGAAAATGAATTATTAAAATAAAATTGGATATGAGATATTATATTGTTTAATCTAGCTAGCAGGTTCATAAAACTTAGCATATTATACGCGTACGATTCTATTTCCCGAAGGCGCATAAAAAGGTGTTATCTGGGGGCACGGCAGTGCCCCCGCCAAGTCGAGCAAAAAAAAAAAGTTTATATTACATATTATAATATCCAAATTTCGCCAGTGGTGTTAAAACCGTGTCCAGCGTGGCAGGTAATTAATCTGTTGCCTCTTTTAAATGGGCATTGGAGACAATACACGCCTCTTAATTGAATCATGTAGGTTTTCTCGAGATGATTTCCTTTACCAAAACACCGGTAGTATTTCAAAGTAAAATCTTTCATATTACTATATAAACTCATTAGTACGAGTCTGATTTAGCATGGAATCGAACAGCAGCCGCAAGGATGCCTACCTAGCTAGACCATCACAAAACTGTAGATCTGTGAAAAATACAACATTTTTCAATCGAAATTAATGTACCATCCGAGGTAAGGTACTTCCATTTGAAAGCAAAAGTTACTGATTTCACTCAATCCAAACAATTATGTTAAAATCAAAATGTAATTCCTTGATTAATACTCCAATAACATTGAATGAGTTTTTGATTATCAAGAAAATTATCTAGTCTAACATGTTATGGTCGAAAGACATATGTACTAAAGATACTTACGATTCATTTAAGAGTCCCTGTACAGTTCAGTAGCGCCTTCCTGGACAATATACAAGATTTCTCAATCAAGAAAACCTACATTAAAAAGAGCTACTCCAACTTACTACAAAATTAAACCTTAAAATTATTTTTTACAATACTTTCATAGGCTTTTATTTAAAAATATGCATTTGAAGGAAGAAAAAAAACGGCTACTTCTACATTTATTTCGATTCTTAAAAGAATGTTAAAAACCTATAAAAGTATTATATAAAAAATGGTTTTAGGCTTTTGTAGTAAGTTGCGAGTAGCTCTTTTTCATTTCAGGTTTTCATTATTGAGTGATATTTAATATTGTGCCCGCCACTGAACAGTAAAACGTAAAAGGACTCTTAACATTTCCAGAAACAGATAAAATGAGCAAACCTAAACCATTAGACATATCTGTGTTTCAATTCATTCTGCTTGTGGTAAAGTTTTGTACTAATTTCTAAATGAATAGCGTGTTCTTTCAGAATCAAGCAATCAGGTGCTACAGATTAGTATCACAGAAAAACGTTGGCTTCAAACAATTGTATTGTAATATATATGAATATGGACAAATTAATAATAGCTGATTGATTATTTTTATCTAAAATCTAGATAACAATGGCAAGACTAATGCAATGGGAAAGTTACTGTTCTTCCCTGTAACTTTAAACAGATATAATAATTCAAATAATAGTTTTTGTGACCCTTGTGAATGTGAAACAAAGACTCAATAAATAAGATAACAATACGGTTAATTCATTGTTTATGAGCTTTGAGATTTCGTGCTAGATTATAACAACATAAGTTAATTAAAGTATCATGTTAGCTCTAAAGGTTTATCGTGCACTACAGTTGTCAATTATAATTATACTACGATTTTAGTGCAGCTAAATTATTAAGATGTTTTTCGAGCACTTATGAACCAGCTTATGGACGTTGAAGAGACAACAAAGATGTATTCAGGTCGTAGTAAGTGGCAGACAATTGTATCTGCCTGCCAAAATGGGGCATAATGCGAGACTTAGGTAGAATCAAAAAGGATTAAATCTTACAAAAATAACATAGGTAGTAGGTATCTTTTCCAATTAAATGTAGGTAGGTACTCTACCTATCTCTACGTACCTAGTGGCATTACGAATAGTGTCCGACAGAAGCTTCAGTTTCGACCAAAATCAGCCTAACATTTGACCGAAGTCGAAGTTTCGTATTTAGTACCTGGTTTGTTACATTGTTACTGTTAAAAATAATAGGGTTTAATTTAAAAATAAATCGATTTAAAGCTTTAAACTACGTAAACCATTGGCCAACCGTAAATGTATGAGCTTGCCGTTTGTCGTGATTAAATACTCTGTCCCATACATTTGGCTCGAGTAGATTTGTAGTTTTATATGGAACATCAGTTTTTTTTCGATGTTGGTGCCATAGAGAAACTAATGTAATTTGACGGTCTGATCATCTCCTTAAAAAGGTGTCAGCAATCAGCATATTAAGAAGGACCCTATATTAGCAAGTTGTATCGATATCTGATGAAAATAGCGAAAAGATATAATATTCACTACATTATTAGGTAGAAATTATGACAATGAAAATAACTATAAAGTGACTAAAGACATAAAGATTATTTTGTGCTGTTTTTTATGTGCGAAATGCCTGTAGTTATGCAATTATGAAACACCACACATAAAGGCCATCTTCAACCTGCTGTCCCATAAATGTAGCTCGAGTAGGTTTGCAGTTTTGTATGGGACATTTTTTTTTCGTGATTTTGGATGTTGGTCCCATAGATAAAGTTGTTCACTTTGACGGTCTGATCATCCCCTTAAAAACGTGTCAGTATATTAAGAAGGACTCTGTATATGGGACAGCAGATATATTATTTCGCGATTTCTACTTTGGTCCCATAAAGAAAATTGTACAGTTCAATGGTCTGATCATCCCCTTAAAAAACCGTCAACAAATAAGTTGGACCTTGTATACGAGTATGTGAAACAAAATTACTCTTCATAATTCTCTTGACAGGTAATTTTAATAATGTAAGTTTGTGTTACTACGTCTTTATCAAGTTGAAAGAACGCGGGGTCAAGACATCTTTACAGAAAAACAATTTGCTAGAGATAAGAGCTTTGACAATAAAACAGAGGACAACTTATTACGAGTATTATTTAGGTCTTGTTTGCGTTGTAATTTATTACATTTTACTGATTTACTGAACATTACATTTAATCAATTAACTACGATTCGATCACGACTTCGCCCGCGTTTCATTAACGATTTAATAAAACGCCTATATTTACGTACATACTTAGGGTCCAACTTACTATGCTGATAGTTTTTTTAAGAGGATGATCAGACCATCAAACTGAACAACTTCCTCTATAGAACCAGATCGAAATCGCGATAAAAGTCTGCTGTACCATACAAAACTGCAAACCTACTCGAGCCAAATGAATGGGACAGCAGATTTTTTTCGCGATTTCGATGTTGGTCCCAAAGAGGAAGTTGTTCAGTTTGATGGTCTGGTCATCCCCTTAAAAAAATGTCAGCATATTATGAAGGTCCCTGTACATAAACTCAACACCATTATCCCTTTCTGAGTGGTCAGAAGCTTTGTTTAACTACCAACAACATTTTTGAGCGTGCAGTTGTAGCAAGATTCATTTTTAGAACTGAAGGTTTTAGGATAGAATAACGTGTCAGGTAGTAACGGTGGCCTACCCTTAAACCCTTATCCCTTAGTCGCCTCGTACGACAACCACGGGAAGAAATGCGGTGGACAATTCTATGTCGGAACCACACGGCTTAAACGCCTATATTTGTCTTCACGTTATTGATTAAAAAATCAAAATGACTGTGTTCAATGAGGAATCCATATTGTGTAGAATCTCGAATAGGAGGAAAAGCGTTTGTCAAGAACTCAGATCAATCCAATTGAAAGGCAATTGTTTAGTATTATCTTATGAACCATACGATAAGAATTATTTACGATAGATAGAAATTCTAATTTAAAACATAAATATAAATGGTTAAATCTGCTACAAAATGTCTAGGTATTTGTAATTTACTAGCTGTTAACCAGAGTTGTTGCTCTATTCTTTTGTTACCTGAAACTAATATAATTAACACCCCGAAAGAGATTCTGTCTTAGTTTTTGTAGGTTTGTATATACCAGAGCATATTCTAAACCTGCCAGCATGAAGTTTAAGTCCTATGTTAAGCAATTTTCCTGTAAAAAGGTTACTATTATAACCGTAATTCGATATAGTATTTGTAATTGTTACTTTGTATATTTTGTTTTGTTTGAAAGATGTGTGATGTAGAGTTTTCTTCTCTACAACGGAACACCTTCCGACGCGGTGTAGAGTCAAAAAAGTCAGAAAGCTGAGTTTTGATACTTCATGAAGTTGAGAACACATAAATGTTATAACAATGATATTCCATAACTGGATAATTATGGACGTATTTTTGGAAAATAATAGTTGAATAATAATGGAAATTAGTTCCTACTTATTTGACTTTATAAATGTCAAGAAGACTATGGTATATCTACTATGAACAATGTGTTGATATACCTATTATTTACAAAGGCATCGCATGACGTCAACAAGAAAGAATTGCCTTTCGTTCGATGTTATCTACTACATAATATAATCATTAATTACTTATTTAGTTATTCTCAATGGGACATACATCTCCTAAGTGTTTTGTTATAGTTAACATTACCTGCATAGGAACTTTATTCAGACTTTACCTGTCTGTTATTTAGATAAGAAAAGAATACCAGGATTTATTTCTTTACTTGTGTTTGATGGACACCTTTCTTCTTTCCAAATTTCATGATTCCAGTTTAACGGGAAGTAGGTGCCTTATAGGTTTTGATGAGGTAGCTTAAGAGTACCAAAATTATATTGAAACATAAATGGCCGTATATTTATAAGTATTTGGTATAAATGTCAACTTGATACCTCTACCCGTTCCTGAGAAAAGAGTTCTTGACAAACGGAGAGACAGACCGACAGACAGACGGACAACATAGTGTTCCTATTTGGTTACCGTTTTACCCTTTTGAAGTAAGGGACCCTAAAAATATACCACAAGTTTTTAATTACACATGTTAAGGGTGTATTCGGACAATGAAACTAAATAACTTTCCGCAAGGAACGTGGGTCGAAAAACGAGACAATTTTTCGACCTCCAATGCAAAATGCGGATCGGCAGCCGATCGATTTTAATTTTTTATGGGAGGTCCAAACAATTTTCTCGTTTTTCGACCCATGTTCCTTGGGGAAACTTGTTTAGTTTCACTGTCTGAAAACACCCTAAAAATATTTTGGTAAATAAAAACTAAGGCTGTATAAAAAAATAACCAAGTAACTACCCTAGAAGTCGAGCAAAAGTAGTGACATTCCTTGTACTTAAATGAGATTGGATGAGCTGGGTGGACATAGGTAATAATGAACACTCCGGTATCACGAAATACATTCACCCCTTCAATCAAAAACAAAGATGGCGCTTTTAATGAAGCACTACCGTGCACCGGTGGTGGTGGCGAGTTCATGGTTCGCTTGTCACCTGACATGCGCCGCCCAAACCTCCGGCCAACACGCCCTTTACACCACCTAACCTAACGATTGGCCCCTAACACCGCGATAAACATTGGAACTCGCTAGATTGTTACCGTAATTCCTTGTGATTATTTACGTTTCAGGCTGTAACGCGGGCTTCCCTCACCACAGTTGTTTCTATTAAAGGTTTTTATTCACGGAGCTGACCAATTAGTCGTCGAATAGCATGTTCGGGTGGCAGCTATCGGCTGACATAGGCGCGTGCGGTTGGCCGTAATAGCGCGTTGCCGGTTCGTAATGTGTTTTTGGCGTGCCGCGCCCCCAGCCCCTATCTACCAATATTTAGGGCCAGTACCTTTTAAAACTTTGTCCGTAGTCCGAGATTGACCGTTGCGTGCGCCCATTTCTATATTACGACAACGAATAATTAGCTGTATCTGATATCATTTTTATGAACATGGTAATTTACTAGTAGCATGGAAGCCGATGTTTGTAATTGTTTTCTTTTTCGTTAACTTGTTTTGTTCCTACATTCGAGCTCAAAAACTGTTCGAACAAGTTGTACTAGTAGTAGTTCTTTATGCTGCAGCGTAATATTATAACACCGATATAATGTAATAAAATATTTTTGTAAACTTAAAATCTAACAAGCCGTTAAAATAAAGGACAATATGTCTACAGCATTTCCGCAATGTTGCTATCGGAGTTGACACACGTAACTCGATACGGTGCTGTAAGTACAACACCCAACCTATTTAAAACAAAAAACTGTCACTGAGTATAAGGTCTTTACCATTCACAGTCCGTAGCTCATCCTGTTGATGAGATCGCCCAAGTGTAAGAAACAATTTTAGGTGCGTCTATTCCTGTACAAAGTATATCACCGTGTAATTTTATATGGGTTCCGTGCCGTCGATGTCATTGGTAAATTCGAACTGTAGTAACATTATATCTCGAAGCCAGTTTAGCTGTTTTACCTGCGTCAGAGTGAAATGGCGGCATGATCAGTCATACAAAAGCAGAGATATTGTTACATCTCCTTGTAGATGTCGCTTTTATTTAATTGTCTGAATCAATTATTTTAGGTATGTTTAGAAGGTAGATGAAATATTTTACAATGCAATTATTTTGAGTTGATGTTAATCCATATCAGGTGTACAACATAATTCGTCATGAAGATTTATTACAAAATAAATTCCGGTAAACGTCGTACAAGTTTTCTTATTTACTATTTCTTATAATGTGTGGCTGTGGTGTTCCAGTGGCGAGTAACCTTGCCTGTCGTGCAATGGTCGGAGGCGATGGTTCGATCCCCGTCCAGGCCGACTACCAATGAGTTTTTCGGAATTTATGTACGACAGCTACAGATTATAAGAATTCTAATTTTAGTATTATTTTCTTAAAATGGAACCTCAAAACGTTTTAAATCTCGTGGCTCAAGATTTTTCCGTTGGGAAGAAAATGTAAAAATTGTAAGTGCCTAAAAAACGAGTGTGTTTTAGAGCACCTAAGATGTTGCCAATCATATCAATAAACCATTCTTCGACGGCCCGATAGCACAGTCTGTAGTGAACCTGCCTGCTGTGCCGAGGGTCGCAGGTTCGAATCCCGTAAGGGACAAATATTAGTAGTTTTACTTCTGTCGTGTGGTCTAAAGCACACTCCTTTTTGTTTGTTTTTGCACGCATTACTTAAAAACGACTGAACCAATTTAGATGGTGTTTTCATAAAAGCATAAGGCTTAGTTTACATTCATCGCAATCGGTTCACTCAATCAAAAGTTACACTAAAGTCAGTGGTCCTTGCGTACGGAGTTGCGGGCGCCGCTAGTAATGAATAAAATAATGCCTCTGTATATTTTATACCACGTAATTGTATACTCCATACAATGTGTGTCTTAACTAGGTGGCTATCCTGTTTAATGCATGGTGCACTTTTGTTTTTTGTGTCTCTTTTCATTTTACACTGTTTTGTGTCTATTATTACGTGCGCTATCTGGAAACATAACAAGTGTGTTATTCGGGCATTACATTCATTGGGTCAGGCTTGAAATATCTGTTTTCCTAAAATGTAAATTTTTTTGGTAATCAATGGCGGGACCTTTTTTACATTTTACTGAAATTTTTGCAACACTGTATATAAATATAATACTTACTGATTGTGAACAAGAATAGTAATTTTAAATATTGTACACTCAGTTGCAGAAACGCTCATTAAAGTTAATTCTGCATTAAATCTTTTGCTGTCACTTTTTGTCTTGTTGACGTAGTAAAAGCTAGCAAGAGATTTAATGAAGGATTAACTTTGATGAGCGTTTCTGCAATTGAGTCTATATGTAAGAAATATCGTATACCTACTGAAAAAGTACTTAATCCAAAAAGTAACGTATCATCACATTATTAAAATATCCGAAGTATAACTATTTTCTTAATCGCAAAGTTACCTAGTCGAGGAGTTGTGCAGTGTGTAAACATAAATGAGTTACATACTAGGGGTGCTTCAGACCATCAAACTTAACAACTTTCACGCAGCAACTTTGAAATCGCGAAAACATAATCAGCTATATACATTTTGGTTGAGCAGCTATTGACATTTTCTATGGAACAACTTTACTGTTTTTTTATGCACCCTGATCGATTTGTAGCGTATTTAATTTTACACCCTGTATAAAAAGTAGATAATTCTGGCCGGAGGATTCTGCGTTAAGGGTATGTTTCTTTTGGCGCGCTCCATACAAACGTATACTTGTATTTTCAATACTAACCAATTAAAGTCAATGAAATTTTTCAGAAACAATCTAGAAACTAATCTCTATGTTTGTATGAAGTCGGATTAAATGTATAGTTTTAAAGTTACAGTGCCTCAAAGATTTCCATACAAATTTCACTGACTTTCACCAGACTACGTTTGTATGCAGCGCGCATTTGCGCTCTCGGAATAAACTTCTCTTAAATTTTCGATGGGGGTGTCCGTCCGCACCCGCAAGCTAGGCCGCTCTTCTCCTCTCCGTTACACTCGTATTTCCAACAAACGCTCCTGACCGTTGCGGTCCATTTTTTTTTACCTTTATTTCATTATTATGACTCTCAATTCACGCCCGCCCAGAACCGCCCGCTTTTATTACAAAGCCTGAAGTGTTTACGCAACCGAAATACCGTGATACCACCCTTTTAGTAGCTGCTAGTCGATTTGATACTGTTTATAAGTAATTGTCCATTCAGAGCTATCACAATCTAAGAATTTAAACGCAAAATATCGTTTAAGAGCATTATTTGAATTAACCGCTGCACCAGCAATGGTTCCCTTTAATAACAACGACTGTTGAAACGAGCAGTATTTTTGTGTTTATCTCATTTTTATGAGTTTAAGAAGGAAGTATGAGGTGGCGCGAGATAGGGAATTAATTGAAGGCGAGGCTGGGCAGGGTGAGGGGGGAGGGGCAGCCGCAGCCGCCCGCAGGGGTGCGGGCACATTGCGGGGGAGACAAAATAATAAAAAAATGAAGTCGCTCTAGCTCTCCCCCGCGAGCTCGGATGCTGTGAAAGTGGCACGCCGTGGATAAATGAAGCTTTTTTGTTTGTGAAATACGCCTAAGCTTCGCGTCGCTCCACTTTCGTATTGTCATTTGAATTCTATAGATGTAAGTTCATTCATAGAGCTCGCACCGACCACGAACGTCATTAAATTTATATCGTCGTTTAAACGATTCTATCCACAAGCTGTCATAGAGCCTATGAATATTATTTATGAAATCATTTAGTGGATAGTTAATACAAATAGGTAACAGTTTACAAGCCGTAAGTTATTCACATTCGTCTGATCATACTTTAATTACGTAAATAAAGCTAACGTAACTTAAACGAAATCAAGGGAAAGAAAGAAATATCGTTTTATATTTATTTACGAGAATCTCATTTGATTGGGGGTGAGAAGAATTAAGTCAACAAGGAACTCAACAATAGTCACAGCGCGGCTCGTTTCACAGGGGATATTATGGAATTGTATCTTTATTGGAGACCTTTTAAGACATAAAATTGTTTGTACGATTCTGTGAAGAAGGGGAGCTGCCCGTCACTTCTGCGATTTAAGTGACAGTTTTATTAATTTCCTAAACTACTCATCCCTATTTTTCACCCTACTCAATTTTCGAAGCTGGTGTTCTGGCAGCATATGGACGACAGATATAAACCAGCCAGAGATAAACTAAACTCTATCGTGAAAAGTAACGTAACGGAAAGTTAAGGCAATCAAATCAAACAACAGGGTTATTTCATGTTATTCGATACCAATCAAAGAATATTTTAACATCAAATTCACACATTATCACGACTACCTATTAGGTATATCGCAATTATATAACCCACTTATAGAATTGTGATACTTACGCGAACTGCATCCTAATGTAAAAAGATAGGACAATTCAAACAATGGCACGTGGACCGCCAGCAAATGCGTACGGCACTGTGTCTCAGATAAGCTGTGGCTTAACGCTGGCGCAGCAGTCGATGGCTTATCTCGATTTCAATTATTATGCTAGCGCTTTCATTGGCTCGGTGGGGCTATCGCGGGAGCAGGGAGGGTGCTCGCCAGGGTTTGGGGCGGTCTCGATCCGCGTTATCTGAAATCTCACCCAAATAAAACTGCGACCATTTACGCTTGATTTTACTTTTTAAATTGTTGTGTTCCGGCCCTCATTGTACCTCTTTAGAACAAATCAATTACAAAATTTAATTAACTCTTCCCTAACATTTCGTCATGCTATTAAATAACATGAAATTATTTCTATCAGTTATGGAATGGACCTCAATGGAGCGAGAAGAAAAAATGCGACACGAGAAACAACGAGTACGCTCAAGGCGTGGCTCAACGAGCACAAGAAAAACCCCTACCCGACGAAAGGAGAGAAGATAATGCTCGCAATCATCACCAAGATGACGCTCACGCAGGTGTCCACGTGGTTCGCGAACGCGCGCCGCCGGCTCAAGAAGGAGAACAAGATGACGTGGGAGCCGAGGAACAGGGTCGATGACGATGATAACAACAATGAAGACGACGATCATAAAAGCAATGATGGGAAAGATGCGCTGGGTATGTATTTTTTTCAAACTTTTTTTAACAACTACGAAAAAGAATAAGTTCATTACCTTCTTGTACAAAAGATTGCAAAATTAACTAAGAACCATTTATTCTAGATGGCAAAGACTCCGGGACCGGTTCCAGCGAGGACGGCGACCGACCGCAACAAAGGCTAGATTTACTCGGCCAAAGAACAGAGTCCGAGTGGTCCGAATCGCGGGCTGATAGTGGTCCGGAATCACCAGAACCCTATGAAAGACCTATTCATCCTGCCTACCAGCATTTACCTTCTCGTGCGCCGCCCGGTAGTACGCCAGCTTCGGCTAAACCAAGAATATGGTCATTAGCGGACATGGCGAGCAAAGAAGGCGATTCGCCTGCCCCGCCGTCGTCCGCCTCAGCGTTTTATCAGTCAGCGGCGGCAGCAGCAGCGGCGCGGCTCGCTCATCCTTACGGGCGACCGGAGTTGTACCGAGGGCTCTACCCGCCGACGCACCCCGCGGACGTCGCGCTGCTGGAGTACTCGCGGTCGCTGGCGCTGGCGGCCCCGGCGCCGGCGCCCCCCGCACCCTCGCCGTCCTCCTCGTCGACCTCCTCGCTGGCCGAGCCTCCGCCTCCGCCCCGCGCTTGACCGCCAGCCCCACGCCCGCCGCTGGCGCATCGACAATAACCGCGATCTCGCCCTACGAGTGCCGCGAGGGCCTTCTTACTTGTAAATATCGACTCTTAGACTAAATATAAATATGTATACATATATATATACGTGATAATATAAATAATATGCACCGGTAGAGAAGCTTAGATTTGTGATAGTGGACTCACATGCGAGCTGCATTCGGCGTCGAGGTTGACAACTCGCAAATGACGTTGGCGCTGCACTCGCGCCGACCGACCGACAATACTAGGTGCTAATACAAGTTGGACCTTGCGACATGTTGCTGTAGTTATTATTGGAGGTGGTATGAAGAAGTGATGTTATTCAAACATAGGTATTAATGACATGTGTTGTGTTTCTTCTAGATAACAAGTCCCGTTTTAGCTAGACTATTATTTGAATGTAGAGCGTAAATTATCATTTTAAAAATATTCTCCATATTACTATTTAGTACCTAATTACGTCCAGTTCTGTCTTTTGTTTGATAGTTTTTAATATCTAACATTCTAATTTTAATATTTATTGATACGAGGTCAGTAGTTATTATAGCAAGCTTTTTTAACATAGGGTTTTTTATTAACAAAATACCGATACAAAGTTTGTAGAGGATTTTGAAAAAAGCTTATAAATTAATTTCTAGTCAGAAGACTATGATTGTCTGTGTTAAAAATGAACATGTTTCAGAAATGAATGACGATTTTTTTTATTATCTACCAATTACCTTTCACTAAACAGTTTAAGTAAGGCCTGATCAAGTTTGCATAAAACACTAAAATCGTAAGCAATAATTGTAAATCAATCCAAATACAATGTAATACCCTTACATAATATGAAAATTCAATGAGAAAATTAATCGTTAAACATGAGAATCTAAAATTTTCGATCTCAGTTGTCGTGACTAAAAAAGTACCTACTTAGTTTTTAAAGACGTGGTCGAGCTAAGGTACCTACTATAAAGTCTAGAATTATTTAAACACAGTATTTTATCAATTTTGTTCAAAATGTATTCTTAAATATAAAAACCATCGAGAAAAGAATTAACGGTCCAGTTTAGTGTTCCGTAACATTTGTATAATTAACCAATTGCAAATTGTATCAAAATTCAATTATTATGCAGAATTGTATCTAGATCATAGATAAAGTATATGTCTAGATTGAGCCTAACGCTTCTACCGTATAAAACAAAAGCGACCAATTTTTTTAGGTCGGTGTGTGTGAGGTGTCATACAAATTATCTCTGTATGCGTTTATAGCGATACGGTTTATCACCCAGACGTAGGTGATATTTTGTCGACGCTTTCGTAGCTTCACACTGTCTATCTAGACGTATAACTTATCAAATGAGATACATTTAATTATTATTATTTTACACTGAAAGATTTACAGGAAAGAAGAGTGTGATAGAAGCACTGAGGTAGTGATACTTACGGAACATTAAAAAACACCCGAAAATTGACTTTATTCCGTTCACTGAAAGAAAACCGAATGTGCATTTTTCATCTTGCCCATAGATAAAAATCCTGTCCCGTCAGCTAACAAGGATGTTAACAATGTTGTATTAAAATATGATAATAACATGCCAACAACCAACAGAGCAAATAAAATACTCTCAATAATACACGACAATATGGGACCAAGGAAAATGATAATCACACTTTTCATGATGACCCTTACCTTGCGGATAATTACTTCAATGTACCTATTGATGAGGGTATATACAGGTCCTTTTTAATATGCTGACACTTTTTTAAGGGGATGATCAGACCGTCAAACTGAACAACTTTTTCTATGGCACCAGCATCGAAATCGCGAAATAAGTATCAGATGTTCCATACAAAACTGCAAACCTACTCGAGCCAAATGTATGGGACAGCCCTGATATTTTTTTCGCGATTTCGATGTTGGTCCCATAGAGTAAGTTTTTCAGTTTGACGGTCTGATCATCCCCTTAAAAAAGTGTCAGCATATTAAGAAGGACCCTTTATTTAATGTTACTTGGTACGGATTGAATTACTCATGATTTTATTTATTAAACTTTCTTGATCAGAAAAAAGTTTAGTCTTTTCTTCATACCTGTCTGTGTCTTTATCGTTCAGTTGCAGAAACGCTCATTAAAGTTAATCCTCCATTAAATCTATTATTGTCACGTTTTGTCTTGTTGACGTAGAAAAAGCTAGCAAGAAATTTAATGGGGGCTTAACTCTAATGAGTGTTTCTGCAACTGAGCGTATGAGACTATTCAGTTTATTGAGAGAATCACACCCGTTTGGTTTGGCAGTTATGTACGGGAACAACATTTAAGTTCTTACATTTAGATTACGTAGGTACTTTAACTGGTTTCGAAAACTCATAAAGATTTTTAATAACATTACAACAACTTATTAGTTTCTGATGTACTTATACTTCTAAAGTTATCAAAGAGTCTTTGATATTTTATGGGTTTGAAATTGTGATACTTCAAAATAATAAAAACTACAATTGTAAAAATTTCTGTGCGGCAATGAAAAATATGAAGAAAATGTTCGGATGTAAAAAGTAATTTTAGATCTTACTGTACTCTACATTTGATATTTCCCATGTTTTTTTTTCAAAACATCATTGGAACTTTTTTTTTGATTCAACTAAATTGTCTTACCTTCTTCATTGCAATAAATCGGTTCCATTAAAATGTCACCGGAACTCCTCCAGAATAACTTGAATTTACATAAGTCCAAAATGGCCTTGTATTATTGTAGTGTATTGACATTAACGGATTGTATTGTATAGTTATATTACCTTTGTTTCTAATGTACATTTTTTTCAATATTGTAGAGACTGAAAGTCCAAAATTGAGTCTATATAGTTTTGTACATACATCACTGTTGTAAGTATATAATGTAATAATAACGTGAATATTTAAGAGGAGTAAACGCAATAAATATTATGTGTAAGAGTTGAGCATCATCTTCCAGCACCTAATCGCATTTTTCCGTCGCTCCATCCTTTTCTGTCGCTCATGAACGTCATTTGCAAGGACGAGAAAAATAGCGGGGATGCGAACGCACACGGCAGCACCGGCAATGCTGCGACCACTGACATATACTCTAGCGATAGACAAGTTCGTTCAAACAAACATGTCACACAAAATGACACATTGCGGTCTGTCATTGCCATAGTGACGAAATGAACTCGGGAACATCAATCAGGTGCGGGCACCGCATTCAAGTGGAACAAGTTGCTTCTATGAAAGGGCCTGTCTATCGCTAGAGTGTAAGTCAATGGCTGCGACCTTTCTTGCTCTAGCCAACGACGTTCCTGAGCGACAGAAAAGGATAGAGCTATAAAAAATTCGATTATATGCTGCCAGATCAGGCTCAACCCTTAGCAGTCCATTTCATGTAAATAAAATGCAGAATACAGAAGTGAATCTTATAAGTAGTTATATAAACAACGAAAATCCCAACACGAATTACATTTTAAGGGAGTCTACGGTTCTTTTGTTTCAACAGATGAAATAAACAAAATGTGTCTATAGTCTGTGTTAGCGACAATATTGTGAAAATAAGTTATTTTAGGCAGCTATGTATACGTAGGAATTACTCAAGATTTTAAATTACTGATTAACCAATTTTACTTCTATCATAATTGAAAAAAAAAAAATTAACGAAACTTTCCTTTGTTAAAAGAAAAGAATACAAACAACCTGAGATTATAACTTTAAATTAGCTGGTTTATAAATATCAAACTAAGACACCTTTTGTTAAATTGTTATTATTCTTTTAAGAGCTTAAAACATCTTTGAATAGTTTCCCATGAAGGTGTGTGAATAGATGCAATAAAATTTAAATACAGAAATATTACATTCCGTTTTTTATTATAACTCCCTGGTATTCTACTACTCTAAATATCCTCTTCAAGCGCCTAATTGTTTCTCTCAAAACCAAGTCTAATTGAATAAGTATGAAAACCAATTTCACATGGTAACGTAAAATGTATAATCAGTTCATCAGAATCACATTCATACATATTTTTATCAAGAGCCGACAATTTTTATTGCAAAACTATATATCCAAGGAAACACTTAAACTTCACCATTATTTTGAGTCAAGGTTTACGTCATTAATTTATCAAATATACTAATTAAAAATAAACATTTCGAATAACAAAATCGCTGACTCATTTGAAATACCTACATAATATTCTTCCTAAATGAATACATAATTAAGTTATGCAATACAATACAACCTGCCCGCCAAATAATTTCTACTCTACACGTGTTTCGCACTACCAAGGAGCATCCTCAGGAGTTAGACCGACGAACGTTCGCAACAGAGTTGTTACTCCTCCGAACGTCCGTTACTCTCGGTGTCGGACGCTCGACGGAGTAACAACACGTGTTTCGCTACACCCAGAAGCATCCTCAGGGGTTAGACCGAGGAACGTTCGCAACAGAGTTGTTACTCCTCCGAACGTCCGTTACTCTCGGTGTCGGACGCTCGACGGAGTAACAACACGTGTTTCGCTACACCAAGAAGCATCCTCAGGGGTTAGACCGAGGAACGTTCGCAACAGAGTTGTTACTCCTCCGAACGTCCATTACTCTCGGTGTCGGACGCTGGACGGAGTAACCACAAGTGTTTCGCTCCACCAAGGAGCATCCTCAGGAGTTCGACCGACGAACGTTCGCAACAGAGTTGTTATTCCGCCGAACGTCAAACCTGGAAGGCAAAGCAGCAATTTTTTTCCAAGTTTGACGTTCTAGATCCAATACACTATTCACGCAGTAGCGATAATACAAGGAATCTAATCGGGCTATGTAATTATACCGCGCACGCTCAGCTCTGGACTTTCGGAATGCACCGCTTTCGTTCGTCTCTTCTATGCGTGTGAACACCGTCATCGAGTTGTAGTTATAACGATTAGCAAGGTTTAGTATCAGTGTGACCCTCTTTCACCATTATTAAAGGGAGGAGGCAGCTGCAGGTGACAGTGAGATTTATATTGGCTGTATAGAGGAGTTTGATGTGTAGATTCGTTACTGCTTAAATTAGTGTTGATTTTGAATCTTAACCCTTAACATAAACACCAACTTAACTGTACACCCTTTACATATTTAACATAAATCAGTCAATGATTACCTTGATTTAACTAGCTTATTCGCCACCTACCTAATTATACATCAAAGAACTTCTCAAGTAAACTCTTTATTATGAGAAGTGCACAAATTTTCGAGGCCGTAATTGGGCCGAAGTAACAAAATACACATAAATCATCGATGTAGCGTGCTTTGATGTGGCCGTGTCCGGAGTAACGTCACCATTGCCTTGTGATATACAGCGTTGCCGATTCCTGGGAATTTCCCAAAGTTGCGGGAATTTCTAACCGATTGGGGATCCAGTGGCGACTGGTGACATATACCATAAAAAAGAACCAGTATAAAATTAATTTAAAAAAAATTACACCTTTTTTTCATATGCCGTTTATCTGAATCTTTATAAATCCAATTGAATGCCATGGTTACTTATAAGTTATAAGTGAGGTTACACATGCTTAGGGCCTGTTTCACCACTTCTGAATAAGTTCTTGTTAGCTTATCCGACAGATATTTTGACATGATTTCATACAAAATATGTCAAACTATCTGTCGGATAAGCTAACAAGAACTTACCCAGAAGTGGTGAAACAGGTCCTTAATGTAATAGCTTTAGAACTGTGACTGTATCTGTGTTAACCTTGTTAGTAACCCTAAATATGAATTAAAAAAATATTGCGATAAGTATTAACTTATGTTATGACTTATGTTACGCCGAATTACACTTCCTACTTCCTTCCTACACCTCCTACATGCGACTTTTGCCAAGGTAGGGCCGGATTCACTCTTCAGTGACTTCTAAGTTATATGTCACAGAAGAGTAAATCCGTAAAAGTTTCTGAGACACCTGAAATGGGAATACGGTCAAGAAGCTCATGATTTTATGTAACTTATCTTTATTCGGTTGTAAATTTTACAGTATTATTTCAGGCAACATTACATTCATTCTAAATAATGGTGATTTCATTTGAAATATTTTGTGTACATGATTTTATGCAAATTTGACTAAACTGTGGAGAACAGCGGTTTTGTCCTCCCTCTATTTTGATATTTTCACTGGCAATACTGGTGATATGTCGGACATTCATTATTTGCTCACGTAGACTAGATGAAAGGCGACCACAGTATAAATAAACAAATCGTGTGAAGCACGGCCTATGACAACGTGGAAAGACCGCATGACGGAATTATGAAGGAATTCATGAGAACTGAACACTTTCATCCGTCCATTTAATAGTTTTACGTTGATTGAATGGGCTTATATTGGAATTGTGTTTGTTTATTTTATTTTAAGTTCCATTGAACGTTAAGGTGAACATTTATTTTTATATGCATATGGCGTCAAATACAGTTTTAGAAGAATTGATTGTCTGTTGTAGAAACATTTTTAACCACATAGAAATATGAGTACTGTACTGTACTGAGTGATTTTTAAACACTTTTCAAATTTGTGACGGTTCAGACCGTCAAACTGAACAACTTTTACTGTAAGAGCAAATCTGAAATCACAATAAGGAAACCATTTGTTCCATACTAAACTGCAATGCATACTCGATACAAATGGAAACAACCTGTTTTTTTTGCTATTTCGAATTTGCTCCCATGATAGCAAAAGATTGTCATTTTGATGATCTGAACCACTCCTGAAAATTTGGAAAGTCTTTACAAAATAACCTAGGTATAAGTACTTAGATATAACTCTATCAATGCCAAATCTTAGAATCGTCGGTACTTATACAAGGTGTTTCATAAGTAAGAATACATTTTTGAAACTCTTAAGGGGGTTGTTAAGACCGTCAAACTGAACAACTTTCTCTATGGGACCAACATCGAAATCGCGAAAAAAATAATTTCATATCCCATACATATTTTAGCTCTAGTCGATTTGTAGAGTATAGAACATACATTTTTTTTTCGCGTTTTCGATATTGGTCCCATAGTGAAAGTTGTTCAGTTTGATGGTCTACACCACCCCCTTAAAGGTTTATTTGTATTTTTGTAACACCTTGTATAGAAAATGAAATTACATCATTATTACCATGAGCCATTACTTGTACATATGCTTCAAACACAACAAATCAATCATTATTTTGTGCAAAATCCACCAAGCAAGTATGTACTAGCAAGTCCAACTTCAAGCTGTATGAAGTTAGAACCCGCAACTTATCAAATCAAATATGATACGTGAAGTGAAGGAAAAACAAGTAAAAGACTTCTCTCTTTTGCAAACGGAGATAAGCGACCAGAAATCAAGGCTGATAAGTTGCAAGCAATGACCAGGTAAGTTTAATTGTTTTACCATGTTTCCTTAATTTAAAATTGTTACTAAGGTGTAGCATTCAGACAACAGAATTTAAATACAATTGCTTTCAGTCTGCTTTTCAATGCAATTATCAGGTAATCATACATATGTCTGGGAAGGGACGATCAAACACATAAGGCCCGAGCAAAGGGGCCACCACCGGCGACATCCACAGGTGGCTGTCGAAGTCGAGGCCACTGCTGTAGCGAGTCGTCAGTGGCGGCTACCTGCCACACGTGTGCGGCGAGTCCCTTCAAAATGCATCAAAAAGACGCGAGAACTGCCTGTCGCTGGCCACCGACTGGTGGATGTGGCCGGTGGCTCGTTTACCGCAAGCCTAAGTGACGAAAAGATCTTTTTAGATTACCTGTCCTCCGAATTTAAATTTTTCATGCATAAAGAGACTTTGTTTTTAGTGCGTCAACATTTTTTTAGGCTATGTACACACCATCGTAGACAGATAAAGTTCGACCACACCTTAACCACAGTATTAGAAAGAGTACCAATTTTATTTTCAGGATTAGGTACATTTGTGTATACAACTGACCCTTTACTCGACATTTCGATTTTCGATATCGTTTCTGTCGGAACTTCTTTGGAATAGAGTCGAAATTTGAACGAAAACGTTAACGGCATATCTAAAATCGAAACTCTGAGTAGACCCCCTAAGCTGATCAAGCCTGTGCCTGTCAGATGAGCCCGGAACTATGGTCAAATTCTTCGCACCCTAAATCCCAGAAGATAGTCGTCAACGTCTGAGTTAACTCGGGAAGAAGGGGATTATCTGGTCGCTTTGGAAAACAGGTGGCTGGATTGGAGGAGTAAAGAAGTACAGGGTAAGATGTAACTTAAAATTATTTCCTTATACAGGGTATTCAGCTTAATATTCTGACACTTTTTAAGGGGATGATCAGTCCGTCAAACTGAACAATTTTCTCTATGGGATCAACATCGAAATCGCGAAAAGGCTTAGTAGGTTTGTTTAGTTTTGTATTGAAGAGTTGATTTTTTTTCACGATTTCTATGTTGATTCTATAAAGAAAGTTGTTCAGTTTGACCGTTTGATCATCCGCTTCAAAAGTGTTAGCTATTACGGAGGACCCCATACAGGGTGTAAGGAAAAGTAGCATTAACCTTTTTTTAAACCACATAATCTACAGGACATTCATCAAACAGGACAACTTTTACTTACGTCCCATACTAAACTACAATTACTACTCGATTCAAATGTATGGGATACCTGATATTTTTTTTTGTTCTGACGTGTTTGCTCCCATAGTAAAAGTTGTTCAGTTTGATGGGTAGATTAAGTGGTGTAAGGGTTAATCATACTTATTCCTTACACTCTGTATAATTACATACATACACAAACTCCAAACACCAACAATATTCCAGGAAGCTGGCAAGACTTACTTTTAGCGTATTGAAAGTTTCACGATGGAATGACGTGTTGTATTATGTACAGTCAGCATCGGGGAAACCTGACCCCGTCTTTATAACCGCAAGGGGGTAAGATTTCGCATTACGCAGTAATAAAACATTGTGATTGATTAGCATTGTATTTTAACAACAAAAATCTTTTGATGGAACACATTGACTTACTAACTTATGGACGCCGGATCTAATTCAAAATTATCGAAAAAAGTTTCCCAGACTAACCTTCATGACTATCAAACTGAGTAACTTTTAGTATGAGAGCAAACCATGAAGTAATATAATAACCGATCGGAGCAAAAAAACAGCTGTTATATATTAAATTAAATAGATATTAAATATCTTGGACATTGTCACACAAATTATCTATATAGTCACATTTAAAGTACCAGAATCTAGCCTGGACTTGTAGTATGATGACTAGACAACGATATAGAATATATAATATAGATACAAACATCCATGACTCGGGTACAAATATTCATATTCATCTTACAAATATTTGTCCCTTGCGGGATTCGAACCCGCGACCCTCGGCACAGCAGGCAGGTTCACTACAGACTATGCTATCGGGCCGTCATGTATAATTTATACTAAACTGCAGTGCCTACTTGACTCAAATGTATGAAAATGCAGATTTTTTTTTGCTCCGATCTGATTGCTTATATAGTAAAAGTGGTTCAGTTTGATGGGTAGAGTCTTGGTTTAAAAGGATGCTAATGATAACAATTTCATTTTCTAAAAACACTATAACTGATGAAATTTTAATTTATAAATTCCTATAGCACAGCAGCATGCGTAGTCCACCAATCAAACGAAGACTAGCGCGTAATTGTTTCTCTTTATGTGTTTTGTGTCTCTTTTGGTTAGGACACTTTTGAGCACGGACCGCTTCTGAGTCCAGAAGTTGGTAAGTCAATGATGGAACACCATAATGTCTACTCAACATAATTACGAAAGCATGTTTAGCGAACATTGACACTAAATTTTGCAACTGCACTTGAAAATGTTAAGATTATCTTTAATAACAACGTTACTTGGTACCGTTACCTTACACAACTAATGTTGGCACCACGCGTAAAAAGGTACCTAATTAACATTTCACAAAATCAAATACCCATTTTATTTAGGTCATACCTCAACTCTTGACCCATTGTTACGAGTGTTTAATGAGCCTTTCCCAAGGCCAATCAACATTTTTTCCCGGTGACTCATGTGGAACTATTTAAGCTCTTATTTCAATTACACTCTCACATAGCAATCACGCGTCATTGTCACCTCGAGATGCTAGCTTTGTTATATTTACCAGCCTGTAACACCGTCATTCAGTTTGTATTATAAAGCTATCGAATGATTCATATAATAAAAGCAAATTCTAACGTCGCATCGCACTAGGCAAGTGACTTGAAGATTTCATTCAAAATCGTGAGAGCGATATGTGCTGAGCTGACCGACAAGAACGCACGGAAAAAAGTCTTAAGTTATTTTTACAAAGGCCTGCTCTCAGACGAACGTGTTGTGTATATAGTCCAACATGTTTCCACAACAAAGAATTCTTAATAGCCGATGACGGGCAAAAGTCAATATAACAATCTATGGGCTGATTGCTCAATTCCATATACACTTTTGTAAGCAGATGCTGGTAATAAAGTTGAAATTTCTTGTTATTTAAAATTAGGATTTCCGATGTCTCTCGAAAATTTGTAAGTTATGTTTCTCTTTATAAGATTAGCATAAAACATGGTTATCTATTGCATACCTGGTTGCTAAAGCGTTGTTCCAATGTCCCGATACAGTCTCATTGTACGATAAATTGAACAACGAAATAAGAACTTTAGCTTTATGGTATTACAGACGCTTTTGACTATGCGTTTGGAGAGAATCCTTGAGGCAGGAATTCCGATTTCGTAGCAGCGAATGCTATGCCATCTAAAATATTGGACATCTCCATCTTGGTTGGTGTTTTGTTCTTTCTTTGGTCACAAACAATGAGTCGGGATCGTCAAGGGAATGTAAGCATACTTTAAAATAGGTACAAGAGTAGTTAAACTGAACTCCCACGTGGGTGTGATTCCATAAGAAACATTTTAACAAAGCGCACAGTTTTTCTTCAGGAGTGTTATTTACGAATTTCACACATCCTAATTCATATGCGAAAGTGACGTAAACTCTATGGAATTTTTGCATTATTCGTACACGAATCAGGATGAGAGAAATTCAATTATAGCACTCCAGATTTCACCCAAGTCAAAGACTCCTGTATAAAATATAGAACTATTAATCATGTCAAATTAAGTTAAAGGTTGACTCAGCGAGCGGCACGTCCATCTTTACACGGTAGTAACGATTTTTCTTCTTAATTTTTTTTCTTGTTAATGTAAAATCAAAAGACATAACTTGTTTTAACATAATACAAATAAATTAGACATTTCATGTTAATACATTCGATATAAAATCGTCCTTTACTCGTACCCGAGTCGTGATCCACTAAGGTTGGCAAAAAATAAGTCAACTCTATTGAAGATGCATAATTTAATCGATTATAATTCCAGGTACCTTATTACCATTTTGTTATAAATAAATACATTATGTCTTTATAACAACTTCAAGTATTAATCATCCTAAGCTCTTTATGTTTGTTATTTTGTGCATAATGTGTTGACTTTCTGCAAATACTTAATAACATAATCGAAGTATGCGGTTGTGACTTGTGTTTGTGTCTTTTATACTAATATACAAATGTTCTATCAGGCAGGACACAAAGCGTATTGTACCTAATACTAATAGGTCATAAACTCATAACTCAAACATAACTACTAGGTACTACTATTTTACTATTTAATAAACAGAATATTTATAGCATAACATTTTTAGTTTCTATATGGCGTTAAAAATTAACAGGTCGTTGGTCCAACTTGTGGGGGCTACCACGGAGGAAAGAATGGAGTGGAGGTGTCGCAAGGAAATTAGGTCTGTCGCCGTTACCTATATTACATCATGACGTAATGGGCGAGGCCTATGATGCTCAGCTCGAAGCGAACCGCCATTACTTTTTCAATAAAAGGGTTAGTCAATAAAATGCATCTTAAACGATGAAGTGCCGCTGTTCCTGGATTCCTTTTCAGGGGGCGGAATCTGCACATGTCTTGTCCTCCATCGCTGCCTATTGGCGACTCTTACTTCGATAGAAATATTGCTTTGCGACACCTCCACTCCTTTCTGCCCTCCATGGGGCCCAGCCACTGGACTACCGGAAGAATATCTTCCTATCGGAATAATCTACCGGAAGGCGATAATAAAATGCTATCCAACCAACCAACCAACCACCAACCAACCAACCAACCACCAACCAAACAAGCCAATGCCTTTACCAAATCACTTTTGCGATTCACAATTCAATAATCAGCGAATGTTAGATGAGCATAGATGTTTGCATCACGGAAAATGTTATATGAAGGATGTAAACTCAAATATTGATGTCGAACGCCTACATATCTTTTCCAGGCAAAAAAACTATGTTAGCCACCACGTTTGGCGATGGTTAAGAATTTTACTAGTACATATTTTTATCCTAAAATCTGAGATACTTCATTTTGCGCCGGGCTTTTTTTTTCTATGGGACTTGGAATTCTCTTCTGACCCTTGCATGTTAGAATAGTCATACAAATTCGATAGGATGACAGTATGCTGATAAACTTGAGTTCACTGATTAATAGGTTCAATTGAACCTATTAATCAGTGAACTCAAGTTTTGTAACGAATTCGTTAGTAACTAATTTGAGTAACACTGAGTTATTTACTGGTTTTTATTCTTACCTAATTGTTCCAGTTGTCCAACAATGGGATGAAAAAGGTGAAAATAGATACAGTTAGTTGTTTGTTGCCATGAATAAATTTAAAGTTGACACTATTTAATTTAATCAGTGGTCAAAGTGTTTGACACTGTCGATTGAAATAAATTTAAATAATTTGAATAATTATTTTAATCCAAATGAATGTAAATATTAGCAAGGCCTCAACCCTAAAGGTGAACTAAGCTCCCACCCAATTCTACGGAGCATCTGAATGATGGCCTGTATTATTTTTTGTGAACATACCATGTCATCGGAACGATTGTGGTCTGTTCACTATGATTTATCGATGTCCATATAACAAATACGACACAACATTATACCATTCTTTATTTTCTTCTTTATGCCATATTAGTATTCCGCCAACAATCCTGTCCAGCGTTGGTTTTGTCATACCGACTAAATGTTATTTTGTTGGAATTTCAAATAAACAATTGTTAACTTTTTTTCATACGATTTATTTATAATTAATTCGGGGATTTCAATCAGCGATGACAAAGTCTCCCGTTGACATATATAGAGCGCTCATGAATTAAAACCAAAAATCCTTCTTTTTTTCAGTCAGTTCCACAACTTAATTTGTACAGTAATAATTAAACCATTGATATACAATCGTCAACGAAAAACTTTTAAGATGAGACGGTAAAGATATAATAGTCTTGTGGCAGCATAAATTAAACAAAGGAAGTCGAGATATCATTGTGACAAGGGAAGTGTGAAGGCGTTAAAGCAATCGATCAATAGGTGGTGTTAGGGAATCCTCACAAGTGGCTTGTGATAAATCTTTTTCAGCACGCATGGGAATTAATTGGTGGGTGATACTCTATCGCAGCGCAGACTTTATGTGGTCAAGCGGCAATTTGCCGCAGAGCTCGCTTTTGTCAACAGCTGTTACTTCCGACATTCAAGCACCCAACTAAACCTATTTTGTATCGTAGCTTGCATAGAAAAATTATACATTATGGACATAACGAGTTCCATACAATTAATAATGATTTTATAATTCGGTTCGAAAGTGACTTTAGGTAATTAGTTGCTCTAGCATAGATCTAGATTCTAGGCTTTCACGAGCTTCGAAATTAAACCGATAAAACAACAGTAGTTTCTTTAATAAGGCAATGCACGAACGAAGTAAAGTTTAATGTCTTTTTTTATAGTCGACTTGAATTAACTGAGTACAATAACACATTATTAAAATTTTTAAGTTCGTTAGTTGCATTTTGTGCACCAAGAATTTCTCTTGTAAACGTATGTTAATATATGTATACTAAAACATACAACAATAACATAATCTAATAATTATGCTAAATCGTTTAAACGGTTCCGCATAGAATCAGGGCGTGAAGTTTCAATTTTCATTCGGTGGCTCACTTTGCGTTATTTGAAAGTGACCCTAAATCCCCGCGTCCTCTGTACAGATAACTCTTAATTTGCATATTAACGAGAAACTTTGCATCGGCAATACCGAAAAATTCCGGAGGTCTAGTGTGAACGGACAGGTGGCAGGGCTGACTAATGCCTGAATATTTCTCAAATCCTCCACCCTGCCCACCCCTATATTGCGCTACCTACGATAGGTAGGTTGACGCCTTTGATAGCTTTCTCATTTTGCGTGCCAACTTTTGTCCTGGCACTAACATTTTATCACTGAATATTTTACATAACTTTGATGGTAGCGAATTAACTGCGAAATGCCGTTTATTTGTACATAAGGTCCTTCTTATATATGTTGAGGGTTTTTAAGGATGATCAGACCGTCAAACTGAACAACAGCTGATTTTTTTAGTCGTGGCCCATACAGAACGTTGTTCAGTTTGGTGGTCTGATCACCCCATTAAAAACCATCAGTATATTAAGAGGACCCACTATAACGAACTTTAAGTAGCTATACAATTCAAATTAAGCTCTAAAAAGCTTCCCCTACGCTGTGTTAGAACTTAAACATCCCATACACCCCTACTCTGTAAGTAGATAATTACGAGGACAAACAGAGAAAACCAAATGAGAACAACCAAACGATATTAGAAACGGCTCATTAGGTCTTTAATCTGAGATGACAGCTCTATAAATAGTTGCCGGGCGTCTTCTAAGTATATTAAATTTTTTTGTTTATTTTTAAGGTGTAGAGATGAGAAGAAAGCGCGTATTTGTAGCGGAAAGGTGGAGAGATGACGAAACATCTGTTTAGTGTGTGGGAGCCTTCAGCCGTTATTCCGACTAAATCGTTTACCGCGTCCGCGACACCCCGTAAACGAGCTTAATGCGATCGCCGATGACAAATATAATCTTTAGTCTAAGGCAAGTTGACTTGACACTGTTGTTATTCTGAGAATCGGAAAGATTTATTTTTACTCAAAGTGCTATTCAGGTGAAAGATTTCTGTGAGGGCGTTGTTTGGCCGGCTCGTTAAATCTGTCGACGGAGTAGCGTCTTCTGTATAATCGCGCCAATGAAATCGAAAAATCTGCCCGGATTTCATTGCTTTGATATTCGCTTTCAAAGGAGGAATAACATTTTATTTATTTCTCGTCATTTCAACGCGTCGATTACGAGTTGAAGGTAAAATTAATATCTCACTCAAATCTGCCAGTCTTAATACATACCTAGTCTGTTATAAAATTAAATATGATGTACGTCTAGTTAAGGCCAAATTATAACACGGCCCCCAACAGCGAGTCTAGCTGTATTTCATACACGTTAACAGCTGCTGTAAAGCAATTAATAAGACGCTCGCTCACTTAGTTGTACACATAAAGAAATCTCTATTTTTATTATAACGATCTTGCTTACATTACTTCCTTATTATCAAGTTTTAGACATTACATTTAATATACAGCGCTAATTATGGACGAGTTCTTTATTATACTGAGAGAGGCCTGTTCACAAAATATACTAGGTGAGGTTAATCGCCATTGTTATTTTATGGTTTTATTTTTTGGGGTTCAGCGGGTTTCCATGAAAAATTTAAAGCATAAATCTTAAATCTGGCAGCAATTTAAACATACAGTGTCCTACTTAATATGCTGACATTTTTTTAAGGGGATGATCAGACCATCGAACTGAGCAACTTTCTCTATGAAAGTTGTTCAGTTTCATGATTTAAAACATCCCTTTAAAAATTACTTTTACCTTGTATACATGGCCAGTAAACAAGCGTCTAATCATATGGGAAGACCCAATATGAAACGGACGTACAGCTAACGAAAAATATTATGGAAATCCATAAATTCATACATACATACATACATAAACTCACGATCATAATCTCTTTCGGGGTGGTTAGAATGTAGTTGTAACAAAGCTCACATTTAGCAATTTAAGTTTCAGGATGGAATGACGTGTCAGGTGGTGAGAGGTGGCCATAGCCTTTCGCGTACATAAACACTGCATAAGAAACCCTATATCCCTTATATGCCTCGTACAACAACCACGGGAAGAATTGGGGTGGCCCATTCAAAGTCGGAAACACAAGGCAAATACAAACATACATACTGAACCATTAAACATAAAATCAAAACACTTCGTAGGTATCAGTTTCGATGTGGTATTTTAATTAAAATGCAAAATAAAAAACAAATGGAATTTAAGCATTGTTTTGCAAATTAAATGGCGTGTGTAGTATGTGTGATGTCTGTCTGTCAAACAAAATCTAACATAACATTGTTTTTCACCATAGACCTATACTCTAGCGATAGACTTGCTCGTTCATACAAACAACATGTTCCAAAACTCTTCGGGAACATTAGTGCCATCTAGTTTATATAAACAGAAACTACTATAATTTGGTCAAAGACCATGACCGACCAACACAGATGCGACAGTTCATATTTATGTTAGGTATTATACCTATTATCTGAGAAAACAAGAATGTGTGTATGAATATGTGCAATGTTGTTTAAATATTAGCTACGGGTACTGCAGACTTTTTCAAAAAAAAATTTTTATCTGTATATCTAAAGTCGTCTTCATGGAAATGTGCTGAGCAAATATATGTATGTTCAGAAGGTAACCAAGTGTTTTCACTTCTATCATTCTGAACAAATTTTATCCAGTCCTCTCTTTTTTCGTGACCGGAGCGCAAGAATCTAAAACAAAATGTTTTAAGGTATTTAGTTAAAACAACACAGCATTGATTTATTCAGCCCCAACTTGATGACCTTACTTGATGGGTGTTAGCTATTACCAAGTTCCTAGAACCATCTCACAGGTTCATAATCAATATCAGCTCGATGGTACCATAACGTATTAAAAGGAAGGAAGCATGTGGGATCCCACTGACTGTAGGGTAAAGGTATCCTCTCACGAATAAGGATGAAAGGAAGTGGGCCATACCATACTTGATCACTTAACTAAAAAGTATCATGCATACCGGTTAAAAGTTATCCCCGCAGATTTGTTTATATTCCTTGTGGAATTTGTGCAGTACCTCAGCACGCATCCTGGCATTTCTGCAAGCGTATATTTTAATCCATTAAATAAAATCGGTCAAGTGCGAGTCGGGCTACTCGCGCATCGAGGGTTCCGTACCATACCACCATAGAACACAACATATAAATTTTTTCTTCGGGACCTTAAGCGTGAGACGAACTCGCACTTGGCCGCTTTTTATTATTTGTTGTTATATTGTAGAGTTTGCTCTATAATCACACCAAGTTTGACGCTTGTATGTATTACCGTTTTTACTATAGAGCGAGAAGAAAAAAAGTAGATAAAAATTAGTTTCTTGTTGAGAACCCCCTTAATTTTTTACTTATTGTCATTTTTCTTATTTGTCAACAAATACGCCGTAATAACGCATATTCTGTGAAAATGTCAACTATCTAGCTATAACGGTTCAAAAGTTACAGCCCTAAATAGGTAGGACGGACAAAGTAGGCTTAGTAATAGGGTCCCGTTTTCACCCTTTGGGTACGGAACCCTAAAAAGAAACCGAAATTAATATGCGAATGAAAAGAAAACTTGTAGCGTAAAAAAGAGATTTAGTCCACAGAGATTTAAATCTCGTTGCCCACCGCCACCCGGTCGTGATGACGACTCTAGCTGTCAATAAGTCTTTTTTTCATCTCAAGGTAAAAAATATATGTTTTCGCATAATTACTTTCCCGTAAACAAGTGGTACTTATAAAATAATCTCAAGTAGCAACGATCTTAGCGTCATTTTCAATGCTCGTCCGGGAACCGCGATAAGTTCATTATATTGTGCCTATTTTGTGCCCTCTGATTTAAGTCTCTTGATTCATCTATGATCATTATAACTTGTCTCTTTTTCTCAAATATCACTTATTTGATGACGAAATGAGACAAAATATAATGGACTTACCCAATCTTGAGGAAATTAATAGACTTTCCTATTTACGCAAATTTAAATTAATAATTACATTTCCTTATAATTTTACATACTGACCTTATATTAGAATAGTAGTTTACCTTACAAAAGATTACAGGTGGTTTTTATTTATTAAAAATATTTAAATAAATTATTATAAATTATTGTAAAAAATGACAGATTGTCAAACAGATGGTCTGCCATTCTCATTAGTGCAAAGGAGACTAACATGAATCAGGTGCGTACACCCCATTTAAGAGTAACATGCAGTTCCTACTGATCGAATCTAAGACTGTTCTCCGAACGCCGATTCGCCGTGGGACGGTTCGCCGACAGGACGATTCGTTTTAAGAAGTTTCACCTAAACGATGTTTCGCCATGGGCCGGTTCGCCGACAGTACGATTCGTTTTTAGAAGTTTCACCTAAACGATGTTTCGCAATGGGCCGGTTCGCCGACAGAACGATTCGTTTTTGGAAGTTTCACCTTCAAGACGTTTCACCATAGGACTTTTCGGCATATTTTTTTTTCTTTTCATCATAGCAATATTATGTCCCTTCAGCGTAAATACTACTAAAATATGAATTATTCCCGGCACGCCGCTTTCCCCCTACGCCGCTTCTCTTTATAGTGAGTCGCGGTACGTCACGTCGCGTAATAGGGACAAGAAAATTATAATATAATCTGTTTTGGTTATGTTATTTTGTTGCAACTGTTATGTTTGTTTGTTGTTTTGTTGTTATGTTGTTTGTTAAATAATAGATAGCAGTCGTAATTTATAGGGTATAGGTACTGAATTAATTATATTACCTTAATTATACTTAAAATTACCTTATTACCTTTTTTATTTTTTTTTATTTTAAATGAAATGCATAAGTATTGAATATTAAATTAAAGATTGAAAAATTTGTCTCGGGTGGGACTTGAACCCACACTCTTCCAAACCGGGGAAACGTGATAACCAAGTGGTTGGTTGTAATACTTCCAGTAGATGGCGCGCACGTCCCCTTAAGACGCAACGATTTCGTTCTCTGGGCAGTGGACTCGGTAGTGTAATTGGTTAGCACGTTTCCCCGGTTTGGAAGAGTGTGGGTTCAATCCCACCCGAGACAAATTTTTCAATCTTTAATTTGATTCGAAATTCGAAATAGCACAACATGTCTATAATCAATAATTTAATAATTGATATTAAATATTACTAATTAAATTAATGATAAAAAGAAAAAAAATATGCCGAAAAGGAACCGGCCCATGGCGAAACATCGTTTAGGTGAAACTTCCAAAAACGAATCGTACTGTCGGCGAACCGGCCCATGGCGAAACATCGTTTAGGTGAAACTTCCAAAAACGAATCGTCCTGTCGGCGAACCGTCCCACGGCGAATCGGCGTTCGGAGAACAGTCTTAGATTCCTACTGATCACCGTATCTAGTACTTTAGTACATTGATATCGTTGTTTTTCACACATAATTTTGTTGTATTCCGTTATTCAGTACCAAAATTGTAAAAACGAAATACTAATGAAATCGCTTCAAAATCCATCTGCCACATGAGATTTTCTCTAATAGTCCGATCATTTTAGGGTTTGACCCTGACAGTAATTCATCTATCGCTGAAACTTTGCAGTGTGATAAAGTGAAGTATAAAGATTACGGTTGACAAAATATCTAGGATTTTTTTTGGTTGGAAGTTAGGTTTTTGTACGTAAACATAAAAATCACTTATAGCTCTCGGCGGAAAACTGTTCCATCCGAAATTCCTTTGGTATATGCCAGTATATACTATTTACCATAGATATGTAACGGTATCTATGAATATTTCGATTTAAGGAAGGGAGAATCAAAAAAATACAGTTTTTAATCCATAACTTTTTCAGGAATATTAGTCCATCTATTTTTGACTTTTTGTCAGTATTAATATCTTTACTTATATCGTCTTGCACAATTATCTAGAATATTTTCGTTTTCGATCATAGTTTTATGATTTATGGGCAAATAAATTACTTCGGAAAACTGTTCCATCCGTTTTTATTAATTTACAAGTTACAGTACACTCTAATAAAACAGGGCTCATAAGAATCTAGAAAAATTTCGCCCTTATTAATTTTTTTTTCAATAATTTTCGTCCCGCCCGTGCAAGGCCGCCATTTACGATATTATTTGACTACAAGACAGATTGTGCGAAGACCTTTAAAACGAGCCCAAACTCGGGTATATTCGACCAAAAACTCGCATGAAAGATCATTTTAAAGATTTAGGCGACATTTTGTCCGCCATCTTGAAAAACGTAAATATTTCGTATCTTTTGAACGAAAGCTCCGATTACGACGGGGATTTTTGCGTTAGGTGAAGCGCGAATGGGCCTCTCTGATAGAGAACGTAAAATGTGAAAGAATGTATAAAATGTACGATATTATTTGACTACAAGACAGATTGTGTGAAGACCTTTAAAACGAGCCCAAACTCGGGTATAATCGACCAAAAACTGGGCATGAAAGACCATTTTAAAGATTTAGCCGACATTTTGTCCGCCATCTTGAAAAACGTAAACATTTCGTATCTTTTGAACGAAAGCTCCGATCGAGACGGGGTTTTTTGCATTAGGTGAAGCGCGAATGGGCCTCTCTGATAGAGAACGTAAAATGTGAAAGAATGTATAAAATGTATGATATTATTTGACCACAAGACAGATTGTGCGAAGACCTTTAAAACGAGCCCAAACTCGGGTATAATCGACCAAAAACTGGGCATGTAAGACCATTTTAAAGATTTAGCCGACATTTTGTCCGCCATCTTGAAAAACGTAAACATTTCGTATCTTTTGAACGAAAGCTCCGATCAGGACGGGGTTTTTTGCATTAGGTGAAGCGCGAATGGGCCTCTCTGATAGAGATCGTAAAATGTGAAAGAATGTATAAAATGTACGATATTATTTGACCACAAGACGAATTGTGCGAAGACCTTTAAAACTACTAAAAACTACGAAATTCTACCAAAACCTACCAAAAGATCCAAAGACTACCAAAATCTACCAAAAGAACCAAAAACTACGAAATTCCACCAAAAGAACCAAAAAATACCAAAATCTACCAAAAACTACGAAATTCTACCAAAACCTACCAAATTGTACCAAAAAAACCAACAACTACCAAAATCTATAAAAAACTACCAAAAAACTACCAAGTGAACCAAAAACTACCAAAAGAACCAAAAAATTCAAAAAACTACCAAATTCTACATCTACATCAGAGACACCCATTCGCGCTTCACCTAACGCAAAAAACCCCGTCATGATCGGAGTTTTCGTTCAAAAGATACGAAATATTTACGTTTTTCAAGATGGCGGACAAAATGTCGCCTAAATCTTTAAAATGGTCTTACATGCCCAGTTTTTGGTCGATTATACCCGAGTTTGGGCTCGTTTTAAAGGTCTTCGCACAATCTGTCTTGTGGTCAAATAATATCGTACATTTTATACATTCTTTCACATTTTACGTTCTCTATCAGAGAGGCCCATTCGCGCTTCACCTAATGCAAAAAACCCCGTCCCGATCGGAGCTTTCGTTCAAAAGATACGAAATGTTTACGTTTTTCAAGATGGCGGACAAAATGTCGGCTAAATCTTTAAAATGGTCTTTCATGCCGAGTTTTTGGTCGAATATACCCGAGTTTGGGCTCGTTTTAAAGGTCTTCACACAATCTGTCTTGTAGTCAAATAATATCGTAAATGGCGCTCGTAAATGGCGGCCTTGCACGGGCGGGACGAAAATTATTGAAAAAAAAATTAATAAGGGCGAAATTTTTCTAGATTCTTATGAGCCCTGTTTTATTAGAGTGTACTGTAACTTGTAAATTAATAAAAACGGATGGAACAGTTTTCCGAAGTAATTTATTTGCCCATAAATCATAAAACTATGATCGAAAACGAAAATATTCTAGATAATTGTGCAAGACGATATAAGTAAAGATATTAATACTGACAAAAAGTCAAAAATAGATGGACTAATATTCCTGAAAAAGTTATGGATTAAAAACTGTATTTTTTTGATTCTCCCTTCCTTAAATCGAAATATTCATAGATACCGTTACATATCTATGGTAAATAGTATATACTGGCATATACCAAAGGAATTTCGGATGGAACAGTTTTCCGCCGAGAGCTATAAGTGATTTTTATGTTTACGTACTAAAACCTAACTTCCAACAAAAAAAAATCCTAGATATTTTGTCAACCGTAATCTTTATACTTCACTTTATCACACTACAAAGTTTCAGCGATGGAAGAATTATTGTTAGGGTGTCCATACAAGGATACGCTAAAATGTTACTATTTGACAGAATGCAGAAATGAAAAAGTAGCCCGTAACAACACAAAAGAAACCGAATCTTTATATCAACCGTGAAACGAAAACATAATTTTTAAACCCAGTGGTTTGTCTGGTTCCTATTAAAAATGTTCAAAGTTACGATTACTTGAAGATTTTGAAATTGTAGGTACAGTCACTGATATTAGGTATCAAAAAAGTGTACTTAAAAATTTTTTTTTAAATTAATTGCCTATTTTAATTTTATATTCAAAATAGAATAAGCCTTGGTTTTTTTGGTGCGCTCTCGCGGAAATATCCTCTTAATAATCATCATAATAACTTTTTTTGTTGACCATTTATTTTCCTCTTACGTTCAGACACATCGATTTTTAAAACCGGCCTTGTAGTCCAGTCATTTTACGGTTTGACCCGCTTGACTAATTAAGAATTGTTTTGTTTTTCAGTATTTCATTTAGGAGCCAATTTGAGCCTAGAAATTTACCAAAATTAACAAAAAAATTGCTTTAGCCCCAAAATTAAAATTTTGCATTTATCTCGTTCTAGAAAACATAACCGTATTTTTTTTTTCAAATTTTTAACGCTTACACACTTCAAACACGAAGTAAATATTATTGTCTACTTGGAAAGCTTTGAAAAATACATTTGTATTGCCTCATGAATAATTCATTTTTCAACTTTCGATGGCTATTTTATTGCTCATAAATCATTTGTATTGTTGAATCTAATTAAAATTTGTGCATTGGTAATATCATTATTAAGTACCTAAGGTAGGTACTTAATAATGATATTGGAGACATAATTAAAGTTCTATGTTGCATAGGTAGCGACATTTTATAAAATGTTTTCAGACAGTCTTTTCGTCACTAGGTTGGTGCCGGTTACAGTTTAAAAGTATCATTCATAATTACTTCCCACCCCTCCTCCTATACTTTACGAAGTTTCTTTAGGACCTAAAGAAACTTCGTAAAATGACTGGGCTATTGTGCGAGTGGGGCTCAAACATCGAGAAATAGGTACTCTACTAAACAACTAAAATTTTTCTTATGATATTTCTAGCTTTAGATACGATTTTCTAAAATAAAAGTATTATTCATTAGAGACGGACGGATTACGCACGGAAGGAGTGGAGTACGGTATAAAACAAAAGTTTAATCACGTGACGCACAAGCACAATCACAATGACTTTCGAGTTCTTCAGCTGTTTTGTATGTTAGGTCGCTTTTCATCAGAAAAACATGCCATATAAAAGTCGCTAAATCATCATTACATTATATTATCATCATCTCAGTTGATAGACGTCCAAAAATGGACATAGGCCACCGCCAAGGATCGCCCCAACGACCGGTCATGCGCTGCCCTCATACAACGGGGTTCCCACCGCCTTCACCAGGTCGTCGTGTTTCGGTTCACCTATAGTGACGGGGCTATCCATGCTGCGCATTCAAAGTACGCGGTCGCTACTCTATAATTTTGCCGGCTATTGCCACTTTGGCATAACCACATGCTCACGACTAAATTCCCCGAGGGGGTAGTCAGAGATATTCTGAAAACTCAGAACATCCACGTTTCACCAGTAGTACTGTGTGACGGGGGGTGAGCCTTATAATATAAAGAGAACTTATAATGGACAGTGGGTACAATACACGCCTTGAAATTGAAGCTTGCACGTTTCCTCACGATGTTTTCCTTCACTGAAAAGCCAGTGTTGTTACAAATCGTACATAAATTCCGAAAAACTCATTGGTACGAGTCGGCCTGGACGGGGATCGAACCATCGCCCCCTGCACGGCAGGCAAGATTACTCGCCACTGGACCACCACGGCTTCACGGCATTGCAAGTTTGGTTCACAGGGAAACTCCAAGCATAGCCTTCTTCTCCATTACCCTTTAGATGACTTTCAGTCTTTTAATGAGGCCTAGAGTGAGCAACCAAGTCTCGGTTCCGAATTGTATCACTGCTTCACACAAAAGCAAATAAGTTGCAAGTATAAACCAAATTTATAATGAGACAGTCAGAATATGCTATGTCAGAACTCAGAAGCCAACATTCTGATTAAGTTATGTTGACGCTACCATTATAAATGACAAAATTTTTGCTAGTAGGGATACTCTTTCCTATACTAAGCCTTTATCGTTCTTTATTATTGAATTAATCCATGTGAATAGTGATAAGAATTTACGTGCAGATTAAAACATTAGTTTTTGTTTTGTAGAGTCTTCATCTTCTTCTTCGGGTTCCTCTCCATTACTGAAGTCTCGACATTACCAAACGAAACAGCTCTTCGACGCTGGCCATATCTGTCCCAGTCTTTCAGGTTCGCGAGCCACCACACCGTGGCCTACCGACGCTTTTTTGCCCTCTACTTTGCTCATTTTAGAGCATTTGCCCTTGGTAGAGTCAAACTTCATAAAAACAAGTATAAAATAACAAAGGGCCTTCTTTATTACTACTTCTAATACTTACTCAAAACTTTCTCATACCCTCACGACATAGTATCCCAGGCAGCCAATGCAGGGTCCAACTTAATATGCTGACAGTTTTCTAAGAGGATGATCAGACCATCAAACTTAACAACTTTCTCTTTGGGACCAATATCGAAACCACAAAAAAAAACTGCTGTCCATACATTTAAGTCGAGTAGGTTTGCAGTTTAGTATGGAATAGCAACAGCTGATCTTTTTTTTTGTGAAACAACATAATGACTTCATAAGATATTTATGTGTATATGGTCAACTTCATAGGAAAACTATAACTATTATATCTGTTAGATAAAGATAAAAAACAGGAGGCTTTAACAGTTGGTTATTAACACGAAAAGTAAGTGAGTGATAGAAACACACAAGTCATAAAGCAAGTTAGATAAAGTTTTGAGCAGGTTTGTTGTTAATGGGCAATGAATTGATAATCATGGTGTAAGATCATCGTGCAAAACGATACGCAGATTAGTAAACAGCCTTACTACACTTAGAAAAATAATGGTAACAATTCAGACATAAGCGAGTGTATGTTTGTTTGTTTAATGACGATTAACAATACCCACGCTTCGAGCAGTAAAATCGCTTACAACGACATAAGCTTTTAATGTATTCCGGTATAGCCTAAACAATAAGAGTTTTATTAAAATGCGTATTAAAACATATCTTGGAACGAAGTAGAGGTCATTCACACCAGTTCGGTTCCTACAAAATGTGGTGTGCGACCGTGACCGCTAGTGGGTTCCCTCAACCATTTTCGACATTTTTTCGTATTCCCCCGAACAAAATGTTATTCGTACAACGAAAGCCGCGGCGGTTCGACGGTTCGCAACTTTAAGTCATTTAAGTAAATGCTTTTTAATGTTTATTTAGTAGTTGCGTGAATGACTGTGAAAACGTTGTTCCATGATTCTTCATTGTATAGATGTGATTGTCATAAGACATCCAAATTGCTTTTTCCCAACCGCGCCGCGCCGGCGACATTAACCGTCTAACGGCGCGGCTCAGTAAAAAATGTCTCCGTAAGTAGGTAGTTAAGAATCCGCTGTACCATTTATTTACAAGAGTGAATCCGTCTTAGAAAAACTAGCGTTCAAAATTATTAATGGTTTGTTTGAATGGTGCGTCACACGGCTCATTGTTGGCGCGCACTCCGTCCGGATGCGCTCGTTGACACTAATTATTCCCATAGTGCTTGAATGATAGATTGCTCTAGACAAATCACTTCTGGCCACACTTCCAATGAGTAATAAAAAACTCGTGTGATTAGTTTTTTGAGACAGCACCGATTGTCAGGGAACGTGGGCCGTGTTATACCGTTTGTCTAAAAAGGCAATATGTTACTGGAAAAAGATTTGATACTATCTCAATATTACGTAAACTTTCTGTCAGATTAGTAAATTTAATCCTATACAAAATAGTGTATCTATCTACTTATAAGAAAAACAAAATTATAATGGTACGCTTAATGTACATTTTTTTGTATGGTTACCGAGTAGTTTTTAAACTTTTATCTACGTTGCTAACTGTAGAATATGCTTTCAGTTGGAGGAAGATAACAGATGGGGTTTTAATTAAGAACTTGGTAGTTAACTCGGTTGTCTAGTAATTACTACCTAACTACGTAAAGTCTCGTGCTTTAACGAACTGTGTGTAATATTTGTGTACACTGACTCGTGTGAATGACATAAAGTAAATGAAAGACAGATTTTTTAGAAAAATTTCAATTATTATTTCTCAGACTTTCAAAAGTTAAATTAGATCACAAAATTTAACTTTAAAGAAACGAATTAGTCATTATATTGTTTAGAACTTTTCTCTTAAAATTCTGTAGCCTGTCGTAGCTTGCAAAATTATTTTCCCTACATAAATACATGAGAAATCAGACTTAGATCGCAGTATAAGAAAGTGTATTTAGTATAACATACAGGAGTGCGATTTTTGAATCTCATTCGGTGAGCTCTGCAACAGTTGAAAATGTCAAAATTACTATGGAGATATGCATCTTTCTACTGCTGATATGACTTTTAAAAATCATACTTCAGGAGTTCAGTCAAATCAGCTGTAGAAAGATGCATATCTCCATAGTAATTTTGACAATTTCAACTGCTGAGCTCACCGAATGAAAGTCAAAAATCTACCCCAGTACGTTCTCTCCCTGCCCCATCATTTTTAACCTCACCCCCGCTGGTAGGAAGCGTGGCGTAAAATGTAGGCATTGGCGTATTCTTGTCTCACTCGCAATCAATCAGAATCGCAAGTGCTTACCTTTTTTAAATTTTCCCCATTTGTATGAAATTACTTTAAATTAATTAGGATGTGCTTAGATACGAGTATCTAGTGAATTCGTCGTAATCAGCCTTTATACAGGGCACATAGCATACAATTCCTCTAACGGATTCTTTAGTGGTGAAAGCTGTGGAAAAGAAACTGAAGGAAAGTCTTCTTTTTCAGAATCTTATCCAAAAACTTTTTTTTTATTAGCCTGTTTCATCGCACTGCTGGGCAAAGGCATCCCCTTTAATCCTCCAACCATCTCTGTCCTGGACATGCTCTGGCCACGCGTCATCGAAAGCATTCAGATCGTCTCGCCACCTCTTCCTAGGACGACCTGGACACCGATGACCGTTTTCTGGAATCTAAGGCGTGAAAATTCTTGCATTCGACAGTCATGGCATCCCTACAACCATTTAAAATTGTTAAGAACAATAGTCACTACAAGCCACTTGCATGTAATAGATTTAATGAACGATACCTTAACGTTGACCTATCGAACTCAAAACGAAGTAACGGAGATAACATAACAAATCGCTTCGGTAACCATGATACTAACTGAAACGATAGCGTCGACCGAGCTGCGGTCGCACCGCGCCCAATGAAATATTATCTTCTGTGTGACTTACGAGTACTGGCTTCCCAACTAAGCATAATGACATTTTAGTATTACAACATTTTATCTACACGAGACGAAAAGTTCCGAGATAAGTTAAACGCCAACTGGTATATTGTTTCAGAAAGTTGACAGCCGATGTAATTTGTTAACGTCAGACGGCGCGGGCGTTTGCGGCGGCCGACGCAACGCCGTATCTGCGGCCATAGACCGACCGATCTGAACGTTACCTAAAAATACTCGGCACCCGCTCACCCCGGTCCCGGCTCCTTACCTATCTGCCGTACTGATTTAAATAATGAGATTTATCATTTGTGTGCGCATAATCATTATCTAGCATCGTTCTATTAGTTAAATTATTTAAAACGGCTACCGACCAAAGTAGCGATAATAATTCAACTTGTATTGTGTTCATTTAAACCCATAAAACTTAACTAAAATCTTGAATGGAGCATTAATAATAAATGTTATGATGGACTAGATTTTGCCCGTGACTCGATGCGTTGATATACCTACAGGGTGTTAACTGAAATACGTTACATATGATAGGGGGTGCTTTAGATCATAAAACTGAAGAACTTTCACTACACAGAGAGCCAACATTAAATCGCGAAAAAATATGTTACATTTCAGTCGATTAGCCATTGATATTTTCTATGGAAAAACAAATCTTTTTTTTGTGATTTAGATGTTGGCATCAAAGTGAAAGTTGTTCAATTTGATGGTCTGAAGCATTCTGTAAGTTAAAGTAAGTAAATGTTTATAACAGTTTCGTCGAAATAGTTCCAATCTAATCAATATCGTCATGTAGGAATAAACAGATTTTCTGACTAAGTATTAATTAAATATGTAGATTTACGAGCTGTTTTATTAAAAGTATTTCTTATCAAAGTTTTATTCATAATTAGTCGATGGACGGTCAGACAAACAATGTTTTTGTCTCAGAATCATTATTCCTCCCAATTTACTATAGAATACCTAATCCATTCTTATGCATGATATTAGTGTAAATGACAAATTAAAACCATTTTGTCCGCCCACTCCGTTCAAACGTTACCAAATTTTTACTTGATTAAATCAATGGGCGAGATAATGTTACCAAGCGAAATAAAAACGGAATGATTTGCCACGTCCGCTTGTTTAATCGACCGAAACTAATTTTGCTTTATGTTAAAAACCAAGTAGGTACTTACCTACCTAGGTAGTACCAAGTACGTACCTTCTGTAGTAAAGACTAAACTATAGTACCAAAGTACTGGCTGCGCACGGTCATAGTGTAATAAAACTAATAGGGGTGAAGCGGTCGCGGCGGGTCTAAGCTCGCGGGGTGTGCGGGCGGGCGTACCCTAATTGGATTCGCTTTGAGGGTACGCACGCAGGCAGAGGGTGAGCATACCGCGCATACACCTAGGTGCGCTCGTTTGATCTGCCGTGACCGCATAGCTTTACCACTATTAGTTTTAATTACACTATGGTAATGTGCTGGTACTAGACACTCTTTTTTATACTGTGGCACGCACGAGGCGTACCTACTATTTACAAGCACCATTTCTAGCTCCTTTGCAGCTCAGCTTCTGATTAGGAAATAGACAGCTAAATATTAGTTCCTAAGTAGGTATACGGTTACAATACGTTTTATTTTTATTTTGGTGTAGATAAGTGGTTTTAAATTTCGAATTGGTAATACTGTATAGTATTATATAATCTGTGGTAATACTATTTAGCAAATGTTATTAGTTGGTTGCTAGGGCATGATCACTGACTAATAGCTACCGCTACCTGGATGTATTTAGCACATAAACTTGGCCCCTATTTTATTTATGTCTTATAGTGGGACTTTTAATTAAGTAATCTACTAATTACCCGACCCTAAACGAGCATCATTCACCAAGTTATAGTATCATGTTGCGTGGCTATCATATCAAGATTTATTCGTTAAATAGATTATCCCGATCATCCAACATTCCCGAGGGACGGGCCCTGATAACTGTATCGTGGGTGCTCTCGTTTTCAAATAACTTAATTAAAGCAGGCAGTTTGTTGCTACAAACCATTTGCGATAAACGCAGCGATGGCTCCGTGCGACAAACGCAACGTATTTCTAATGAAATTGCGTTTAACAAATCGCTCTTGATTTCTGAATTTTCTGCTGCTCGTTGGCGTATTCGAGCTTCAGTTTCGGGAACGAACGATCGTCGAAGTTAAGCGACCATTTAAGGTGTATTTCTCTCTCATCTGTCTTAAGGTACGTTAAGCTATCCCTGATACATTCGTTACATGGCAAAGCGATATTCGTTAAACCAGGCCAGAGGCATATAATCCTCCCTGGGTCCACTGTCTCTCACCCTTATAGAGGTCACCTTGGCCCTGCAGATAGATAGGCTATAACAGACAGGTTATAACTGACTTTGTAAATTAATGAAGGTAAGTAAATGAAAAATTGTGCACTTAATGAAAATAATGCATTTCAAAAGAGTGAAAAGTCAGTTTCTCACTGAAAGAAATCGTCTTCATAAAGGATGTGTATTGATAATAAACAAAAGGACGTGTGACAAAGGTAAAATGACCATAACTGTTGCCTATAATTGTTAATGTTTTAATTATAATTGTTAGTTGTTAATAGTTTATAATTGTTTTTGTTTTTGTTGTTGTAATAATTGTTGTTCTATAATTATGAGATTAATATTATAAATTAAGATTTGATATGATATAGTGGTCTTGTAGTGGTAGCGAAGACAGCAATACATTCGTAACGACTACATGGCACACGTTTCACCGCATTGTTTGCGCGTGACGTTAGATAGATACACTGAGATTACCGCAACATTGAACCACAGCATAACTATATTAGTTCTCACAGTACGGCAACGGATGTACTTGCGCAGAGCAACGGTGGGGGCCTTGCGGGGAAGCGGGTGGCGCGGATTTTCCCAAAATCTGTATGAAGATTTTGGGATTGATTTGAACGTAATTACACCGCGTGGCGGCGGGGCGCGGCGGATCAAGAGCGTTGCCATACTGTGAGAACTATAGTTATGCTGTGATTGAATACAATAATTAATTGGTGTCTAAAAATCTGTACATATTTGAACCGTACACAATATTTAGCAGAAATCTCATAGCGAATAACGTAGTTACATATTTTCTTTATTCGCAGTGCGATTGTCGCTGCGTTTAAGCACACGAACGGACGCGGACGGCAGAAAATGTTGAATTGAATTAAGTTTTGGGGCGAGTAGCGATTAAAGCGATTTAGTAAGATTATCTGAATGTGTTAAATGTCGCTGTTGTGATGTAAGGGAAGGGCGTGGGTCAACCATTGTTTAATTATAGATAGTGCTTCGGTATGAAAGCCGCGGAGCGAGGTCTGGTATTACCATCTCATATTTATGTTTATGTTTTATTGTACCGGTTTTATTATACTTTTCTTTTGGTAGGTAGATTTTTGCATAATTGTATTTTTATGTTTTTTTATTATAGCGTCATTTAGCGTTGTTTAATTGTTATGGTTGTAGGGTAGATAGTTAGAAGTTACACGTGCGTTTTATCATGTTGTTAAGACGAATATACTCGTATTTAATGTACCTTGATTAAAATTTCGCATTATGTAAAGATACTCAATATCTCAGGCTTGCCTCGTTTTTGGTCTACCGTTTAAATGTAATAGTTGTAATCAAAAGTTTAAAATAAACATTATCTTATCTTATCTTATCTTATCTACAGTAATAATAAACAGTACAGGACGGAAAGCGTCAATTCTCATCCCGCTACGCTAAACGAAGTATCGCTTTCCACCTCCGTCGAGAAGAAAAATAGTATACAAACCTCGGCTTCGCCTCGGTCAAAAATTAGGTCTTACATGAGATCTGAGACCTTTCTTACTTTCCTGTCCTCGGTGTGTAATCTACTAACTCTCCTCTCTAATCTCTAACTTGTAACATAGCCATATAATCAGAACTTTGTGTGTTTTTTTTTTACTTTTTAATGGATGTATGGTACAACATCGAAACCTACCTACACAGAAAACTTTGATTTTACTAACCGGTCAGGTAAGTAGTACCCACCTACAAAACAAAATACATAAAACAAAGCCGTACTGTAATTGAAATACTACTCCTGCCATAATGTACAGAATCCTCCTTTAATAAGATGGCGGTTTTTAAGAGGATGATCAGACCATCAAACTGGACAACTTTATCTATGAGACCAACATCGAAACCGCGAAAAAAATCTGCTGTCCTATACATTTGAGTCGAGAAGGATTAACAGCGGAATTTAGTTTAGCGATTTCGACGTTGGTCGTTTGGTTCGTTTGGAAGGGGATGATCAGCCCATCAAACCGAACATTTTTTTCAATGGGACCTCTACATATAGGGTCCTTCTTAATATGCTGACACTTTTTTCAGGGGATGACCAGACCATCAAACTTAACAACTTTCTCTATGGGACCAACATAGAAATCGCGAAAAAGAAATATCCTCCATACAAAACTGCAAACCTATTCGAGCCAAATGTATGGGACAGCAGATTTTTTTTTCGCGATTTCGATGTTGGTCCCATAGAGAAAGTTGTTCAGTTCGATAGTCTGATCTCTTAAAAAAGTGTCAGAATATTAATTTGGACCCTGTATATTAATCGTCTCGTCATAACAACGAAACTGAAAAGAAAAATCTCCTAAAGAAATTCGTTTATCCAAGACCAAAATGAAACAATTGAGTCACAAGGTTTATTTTTACAAAAGATCAAATTGAATTGAACTCATTGACTGTCCGGTGTTCTAACCGAGAGCTGAAGCCGAAGCGTAAGTTTTCGGAAGTTTTTTTTTTTCTTTTTTAAGGGGACCAACTCTTGGCGTGTTCGAGGCTCGGTAGCTATCGTAAAGCCGCGTAGAGATCGGCGCTGATAATTGAAAAAACGTTACGACTGCTGAATCTTAACACCGATTTAAAACTGCGACGGATAAATTAAAAGAATTCTACCCTGAGGCAATTGTTTTCTCTCCGATTCTTTGCCTCCGATTTCCCAGATAAGCTTGTACTGAGCAAACTTTATGTTTCGATTGTACGTGTGTACTTGTGTAGGTGGCGCTGTGTTTTTAACTTTTTTTAAATTAAATACCGAACGTATTTAAGGGTTCTTTAATTTGTGTAGATAGGTGTTAAGTATCTTTTGAATTGTAGGTAGTTTTTGAGATCAACTTGATGTGATATTTGTGCCTATTTTTTGTACCTTCTGTATTTCCTGTTTGTTTTCTCTCTGTATATTGTTTTTTTGGTGTAAAATAAAGTATAATTGATTGATTGATTGATTGTGATATGAAACTAAAAAAATCTGTACATTATTTTATCTGTCTATCTATAGCGTCACGCATCTTTCCCTGAGGAGGAGGCAGAGACCAAGGCGTGACATTTGCTATGATCCTTAAATATTTCTCTCGCCATGTTTCCATACATCTCTTCATACATGCCCGCCGGTTTTGAGTACTCCGCGCCTCACCGTTCTGTAAGACGTAACCGATTTTAGGATACTCTACGTCCTAACACTTTAACTGCTGACGACCTACGTCATAGGTCAGCGATAAATGGGCCGCAGTGCGCACGACTCACACCTTGAGTCAGAATTGTATAGTATTCCACAGTGTTGGCACTGGGCGAATGTCATAGTTTTGAGCTTTGCAGCGAACGTGTTGTAGAGTTTCTGACCGCATCTTCTCATTAAAAAACATGTCAGAAAGTAATCTATGGGATATTATTTTGAATAAACAATTTTCATTTTGATTTCTTACGAGGGTGCCTCTACCGACACTTCCGTTCAAATTCTCACATCTCTCATCTCTTTCTCTATTCTTAGATCTCTTTCGTACATCTACTACTGTCATTTATCCTTTCCACGTATTCATTCGGAAAATATGTAGTTTATATTGAGAGATCATTAAGTTTAAGTACATGCCCCATGTAAAATCCATGCTGTAGGCTCAAAACCATTAGAGTGAACCCTGGTACCTACATATAATTATCATTCCATTCGTAAAATTTTCCCCCACTACCATTCTAAGTAGTCAAAAATTGGAATAAGCGTGTTATAAAAGCAGAGGGAGTACGGTCTGAACAATAATTCACAAAAAGTATGAGCAGTTAATGTCCTCCAGGGTCTGAGCTCGACATAATCATCCGCGAAACTAAATTTAATGCTAATAGCACTTTTTAAAATAAAACCTCAGCAGGGTCGGGCGCTTAGTGGCATTATTTAAAGTGATTTTAATTATGTTGAAAGCAGATGACACCGGGTTCCCTCCTCTTCATTGTCCGCGGTCGACCGTCTCCTACCAAACCACCTTCAATGGGACCTTGTTGACATTTTTAGGTGATAATTAAACTCCAATTGTTGTAAATTTTAGGGTATTTAAAGACAATTGTAAACCTTAATTTTCCTTTCCGGTAACTTACCAACATAAATAGCTGTAACAGAATACTGCATCACAAAATACTTAACGGTAAGTGTTTGATTAACAAATCTTACTTGATGGAACAGTGATCCAATATTACCAGGGCAGGGGTGGGGTGGCCTTTATAGGCGCAAGTAACGTAACACCGCGTCCTCGCTAGCCTAGGACCCGTGCGTGCGTCTAAATCCGACGAAGCCAATAAATCACACGAAAGCAAACATTGCGAGGGTTTTCTATGTGAGTATACTGCTACGCGTACTTACGTACAGCCCTGCGTTTGTTTCAAGCGACTGTTTGCGCTCGGTTAGTCGTCACTAGAGTGATTCACAAATACACCCCAAAGCACTCGCTTAGACAAATGTACTTTTCGTTATTTATAACGAGGAACTAAACTTTAGCTATTGAAAATAGAGTTCAGAACTGTTTGTACTTACTCAAACTTTAGTACATTGATAGCTCTTTATTATGAATGAATTTGAATGCGTATGATCTCTGTTTGCAGAACACAGTCTACACTACAATATTTATTTGAAGCAAAAAACATCATACTTCTATAATGTTATTAAAATTTAATTAAGTAAAGTTAAGTAGTTCGTAAGATCTAAACTTGTGTACATGAAAAATGATTATTTTTATCGAACATCTTTCTGTCATCTCATTTGTAAAATTAGACATACATACGCCATTATCCCATGGGAGTAGGCAGAGACCACGGACCGCTCTTTAGCCTCATTTGCATTCATACATCTTTTCATGCACTTCCGTCGATTGATTAGATCGGTCACTAAAGAGATTTTTCATCCAGTGACACTATCAAGAAGCTTGGAAAGGTTTTGTGACAATGTAATGTTTGTTTTTATTATTGTTTTATGGGATGACCATTGTCAATTTGTCAGTGACGCTGACTAGACTGATCCGTGAGTGTTGATAAATCACACGAACACAAACATAGTAGGGTCCCACAGGCGACCGGAATAGAAATAGAACACAACGACCGCGCTATTTGTGGCATCGGATAGATGAATTTGACGTATCACCGTATCGAACGCTTAATTCGGCATGTCAAGTTTTTTTTGGGAGGGCTAAATCGAAAACCATTTTGAGGTAATTGTCTCACTAACAATATTTTCTATTACAGACATTTTAAAATGAAAGGATTACAGTTATCGACCTGGATGCCTACGAAGCAGAATGGCAACTGATGGCATCGGCTTAGATTATCAAGATAGACAGTCAAAGCTACGAAAGCGTCGAAAAAAATAGGAACCAGTACTAGTTCCAAAACCCTATACATATACACGCACACAAACATATTTTGTATGGCGCCTCACGCACACCAACCTAAGAAAGTTAGACCCTTTTGTTTTATACGGAACAAGTGTGAGGCTCATTCTAGACATATACTTTTTCTAAGGGCATCGGATAGAAAGGGCTGGAAAAGCTTGAGGGAGACCTTTGGCCAACAATGGGACGAAATAAGCTTAAAAAAATAGCTGGTACCATTATTAGTAATCCCCATAATCTCTTAACTTTAAATCAGAGTGACGAATATCATAATAATTTGCAACTTAATTAAACACAAATCCTAATTAACGTTTAAACATAAAAGATGGCGAATTAAAATATATTTTGTAGACTTGTAAGGACATGTTAAAAATAAATAACACTGGACAACCTTTATAACTCATTCCACCCGTAGAAGTTTTAATGAATGAGGTAAAACTGTTCTTTTGTTTTTATTATCTTTCAATCATCGTAATCAGTTCTAAGTAATAAGGAACTACCTAATCGTGAATAACAGCAAGGAGCTTAAAATTTTCAGCTTGACACGTTACTTAGTCAACTCACACAGCATTTCTCTGTCTTATTATTATATAGTGTGTAAACTGAAATCTTCTTCTTTCGGGTTATACAGTTATACAGTGTGAAATTGATATCATTAGCATCCTTTTAAACTAAGAGTCTACCCATCAAACTGAACAACTTTTACTATGGGAGCAAACCAATCGGAGCAACAAAAAAATCAGCTGTCTCATACATTTGAGTCATGTAGGCAGCGGCGGCAGGTGCGGTTTAGTATTGGACAGCAAATTTTTTTGTTGCTCCAATTCGTTTGCTCCCATAGTAAACAGTAGTAGTCCCAAGTAAGTAGTAGTAGTTGTTCAGGTTGATAGGAAGACTCTTAGTTTAAAAGGATGCTAATGATATCAATTTAACCTTGTATAGCTGTACAGTTTAAATTAAACCGGGCAAGTGCTAGGCGGGCTACTCCGAGGGTTCCGTACCACACAACATATTAACGTACAAAAAAGCGACTGACGTACATTAGAGGAGGCCAGTAGGTCTACCATGAGTTTTCACCATACTTTACTGCTGTAGTTACGTCACCAATTTTGTATTGAATTTCGTACAGCGCTCATAGTGGTTACGTTGAGAACTAATTTCTGTCATACGAATTGGCGACGTAACTACAGTAGTAAAGAACGGTGAAAACTCATGGTAGACCCACTGTTCTGCAGTGGCAGGAATAAACTGATAAAGAAGAAAAGAAGAACGGCATAAAAACAGCCAAAACATGAATAACACATTGTTAAAATTTGGTCTTTTAGTGGGTTTTTTTTACCACAAAGATTTGTAGACATGAATATTCAACATACAGGGTCCAACTTAATAATATGCTGACACTTTTTTAAGGGGATGTACAGACCATCAAACTGAACAACTTTCTCTATGGGACCAACATCGAAATCAGCTGCAAAAATCGGATGTCCCATACATTCGGGTCAAGTTAGGTTGGCAGTTTTGTATGGGACAACTGATTTTTTATCGCGATTTCGATGTTGGTCCAATAGAGAAACTTGTTTAGTTTGACAGTCTGATCATCCCCTTAAAAAAGATTAAGAAGGACCCTATATAATTTTTGAAATTCGTGATTTTTGTCCTCTTAGAACTTGACCTCAATCACATTCGCATTATACGAATTAAGTGCCTACATACATCCAGAAGCGAGGAAAAGAAAAGGCAGACTCTTTGAATAAACAAACTCTTTTTAATGAACCGAAAACGGTTGCTCAGTTATATTATAGAAAAGCATTTTTATGGTTCCGTAACCAAAAGGTGAAAACAGGACCCTATTACTAAGCCTACGTTGTCCGTCCTTCCGTCCGTCGGTCGGCTGTAACTTTTGAACGGTAATAGCTAGACAATTGAAATTTTCGCACATTCTGCGTTATTATCGCGAATTTGGTAACAAATAATAAAAATGTCGAAAAGATACAAATTAAGCATTGAGTAATTATGTATAGAGCAGACAACGCGAACAAAATCTGTGCACCATGATCAGCAGTGTGGGGCTCGTGCTGGGAGCGTCAGGCTGCGACGAGCGCCTGGCACAGGCTAAGTGGGTTAGAGCGCGTGCACCCTAACTCGTGTTACAAAACATTACTTCTCGGTAGCTTCTCTAGTTAAAATATTACCTCAATGAAATTAAGGGAGATTCTCATCATACAAGAAACTAGTTTTTATCAACGTTTCTTCATCTCGCTCTATCGTTAAAACAGTCATACATACAAGCGTCATACTTGGTGTGGTTATAGAGCAAACTCTACGGTATAACAACAAATAATTAAAACCGGCCAAGTGTGAGTCGATCTCAACAAAACTTTTTTGTTAATAAGTTGTGTGGTGTGTGGTACGGAACCCTCGGTACGCGAGTAGCCCGACTCGCACTTGACCGGTTTTATTACGTTTTCATTGCTCAGAATGCAAAAGCTTAATCGTTAGTTGCTCATTATTGCCGTGACAATGGGAGGCGGCGCGCAGTTAGGCATTAGAAAGGCTGAGCTTTCGCTAATGACATCCCGGCGTGGCTCACGTCTGCCGGCATTCCGCATTTTTACCGAATTATTCTTTAGTTCGATACGACGCAACGTCGACTACGATATTTTGATATATGCGAAGAGTTTTTAATTTTTTATATGACAATTTGATTTTATTCTGAATCAATTAAATCATTCAACAAAAACTTAACAATCTTGTTAATAGCAAAATGTTGTTTCTTATACAGGGTCCTTCTTAATAAGCTGACACTTTTTTAAGGGGATGATCAGACCGTCTAACTGAACAACTTTTTCTATGGCACCAAAATCGAAATCGCGAAAAAAAAGCAGGTGTCTCATACATATAACTGCAAGCCTACTCGAGCCAAATGTATGGTACAGCAGATTTTTTTTTCTCGATTTCGATGTTGGTCCCATAGAGAAAGTTGTTCAGTTTGATGGTCTGATCATCTCCTTAAAAAAAGTGTCAGCCTATTAAGTTGGACCCTATACAGGAGGGTGTTTCATAAGTAAGAATAAATATTTGAAACTCTTAAGGGAGTTGTTTAGACCGTCAAACTGATCAACTTTCTCTATGGGACCAACATAGAAATCGCAAAAAAAAAAATTTCATATCCATACATATTTTAGCTCTAGTCGATTTGTAGAGTATAGAACATCATTTTTTTTTTCGCGATTTCGATATTGGTCCCATAGTGAAAGTTGTTCAGTTTGATGGTCTAAACCACCCCCTTAAATGTTTATTTGTATTTTTGTAACACCTTGTATAGGGTCCTTCTTAATATGCTAACACTTCTTAATATGCTGACACTTTTTTAAGGGGATGATCAGACCATCAAACTGAACAACTTTCCCTATGGCACCAACATCAAAATCACGAAAAAAAATCTGCCCCTCCATACAAAACTGCTAACCTACTCGAGCCAAATGTATGGGACAGCTGTTTTTTTTCGCGATTTCAATGTTGGTCCCATAGAGAAAGTTGTTCAATTTAATGGTCTGATCATCCCCTTGAAAAAGTGTCGGCATATTAAGTTGGACCCTGTATAATGCCAACAAAATTTGCTGAAACTATTTTAAGAGGAGTGTCAGACCATCAAACTGAACAAATTTCCCTATGGTTCCAATATCGAAATCGGCTGAATCGAAAAAATCTGCTGTCCCATACGGATTTGTAGAGTATAGAACATCATTTTTTTTTTTCACGATTGCGATGTTGGCCCTATAGACAAAAATGTTTAGTTTGATGGTCTGATAACCCCCTTAAAATAGTTTCAGCTGATTTCGTTCGACCTTATATAATGAAAGTATCAAGTCTTGAAGCTATTTTCAAAAATATTAAGTTATAGGAAATATACAATTTCTAGGGAAGAAGCAGATGGATTTATCAAAACTTAAAGACGGTTCTTTAAAAGAGATAGGGATATGAGGCTGGATATGCTATATTTTTTTATTATTATATTATTTATTAATATTTCCGTTACTTGGCTCATAGTTTTTTAGGAATTTCGTAAGGATTACGGTTTCGTCATTTAGATTAGGTACCTAATGTAATTTAAGTAAGTACTCATAAATAAGTGATAACATAAGAGATTATACAGGCTGAAATTGATATCATTAGCAATTAGCATCCTTTAACTAAGAGTCTTCCCATCAAACTGAACAACTTTTACTTTGGGGGCAAACGAATTGAGCAAAAAAAATATGCTGTTGCATACATTTGAGCCGAGTATAATGATATCACAATATAGGGTCTTTCTTAATAATATGCTGACTCTTTTTTAAGGGGATAATCAGACCATCAAATTGAACAACTTTCTCTATGGGACCAACATCGAAATCGCGAAAAAAAAAATCTGCTGTCCCATACATCTGGCTCTAGTCGGTTTGCAGTTTTGAATGGGATAGCAGATTTTTTTTTCTCGATTTCGATATGTTGGTCCCATAGAGAAAGTTGTTCAGTTTGATGGTCTGATCATCCCTTTAAAAAAGTGTCAGCATGTTAAGTTGGACCCTGTATAGCTGTTGTGTCTTACTCTCGTTAATGCCTTATTAGATTACATTACCCAATTAACCAGGCCCGATTCGGCATACATGGCTTGCTTTGATCGCTTCACTTTAAAAATATAGACAACTAGTGTTTTCCCGCGACTTCGTCCGCACAAATTATATACCAGATTTTAAGTCAGATCATAAGCTACCAAAAAAAAAGTTTCATCAAAATCGGTTCATTAGTTTTTGCGTGATGCGCGAACAAACAAACACACTAACAATTTTGTCAATAGATGGCGCTGCACGTCATTTAAATTGCGCTATCGAGTGTTATTTGATTTTATATGAAGTGAACCGCAACTTTTTTGTTCCTCATGATTTTACGGTTTTATAATAGTTATGATATGATAAATCAGGCAAAGTATGCTGAAATTGCCTGACAAATTGGAGGTGTAATCGCACCTTTATAGAGGGCTTTACCTGGGCAATGGAGGTGGCTAAGCATTGGAAGAATAATGTATGATTACGTTCACACGAGAAGGAAGAACAAGTCTATAGCCTTTATGGCTGGAAGGTAATTAGACCAGGGTTCTATTGTATAACGATGTCGATGATCGATCTATGTATGATCTACTAATATTATAACTAAGATTTGATTTTTTGTTTGTTTGTTTGTTTGTAATGAATATGCTCCGAAACTACTGGACCCATCTGAATAATTCTTTCACCATTAGAATGCTACATTATCAGTGATTAACTAGGCTATAAAAAACGGCCAAGTGTGTGTCGGGAAGATTCTAAGGCGGTACGAAGTTCGCCGCGGTCCTCTTGTATTCAATAAATGTGTGTTTTTATTAGTTTTTGGCTTCGGTAAAAGACTAGTTATAGCGCCTGATCACTAGTAAAAGACTGCTATCTTGCTGATAAAAACATGTCATTTCAGTATAGTCAGAAATTTTCAACATTTCACAGGTGTGATTTTGCGTTTAGTTATTCAAATTCAAATTAATTATTTGTGGACATAAGTAGAATATAGTTGTTTACAATATTACGTGTCTGTCTCTATATCCTGCCAGTAAGACAAAATGCTATGCTTACCTAGGTAGGAAGGTACACAATTTAATGCAGCGATTTGTTCGATAGGCAAGTAATTCGGACACGTTATTGGAATGGTCTATGCCGGCACCAACACCGAAAAAACGAGAAAAAAATCTGCTGTTGCATACAAAACTGCAAACCTACATGAACCAAATGTACTGTACAGCTGATTTTTTTTTTGCGATTTCTATGTTGGACCCATAGAGAAAGTTGTTCAGACCCTTAAAAAAGTGTTAGCATATTAAAAAGGACCCTGTACAGTTAATAGGATATGCCAAAAAAGTTTTTAGGCTAGATAGTACCTACCTGTAATAGATCGCCTTTTGTCACTGGGAAACATAAACAATTAAACAATACCTAACTCCATTTCGTATTAAATATTATTTTTTTCGTGCAAAGTCTTTGTGTGGATGCCAAGGCAGTAAATACCAAGCTAGTTACCAAGACAATCGAATGTAAGGATGCACACGTAGAGTAGAGTCAAGTTTCCCCTCAATATCACGCCTTCTACCGCCATCTAGCGGCGAACTGAAACAGCGCAGATGCACGTATGCGTTTATGTGTACCGGTGAAATGTGTTAAATGCTGCGGCCAACAAACCCGTCTCACGTCAATATTTACTCAAAATCCCATAATTTCGACCGCCATGCACACAATAGATTTATAAGGTAAACACGGAGTAAAATGTCTGTAAATAGGATTGACAACATTTTAATATATGGTCTTGTGTTTGCTTTGGGTTCGCTCGTCTCTCTGTTATGCCTACATGCGTTAATGCTGTACCGTGAAATCATTGTTTTTTGTAGACTCTGAAGATTAAATATGAATAAAAGGACAATGCGCTATGAACACATTGTGTTTTTTTAGCGGTGTTGACTTACTAAGCTGTAGGAATTTTTAGCATTTCCATAGTCTAGTGTTGTATACTTTAAATACATTCAAATTTTCATGAGAAACCGCCGAAAAAGTTTTCTGTTATACCTAACTACCTACCTGATTGTAATTGGTATGACATTTTGACCTTAAAATGACTTAGGTTACATTTTAACTGAAAAAATGTAGAGTCTGTTGCAAAATTACAGTAAATCTGCGTAATTAGAAATTAAGTATACCTATAGTAATTTCTTCTTATCCGCTAAGTAGAAATGTCTATAAGCATGCAATCAAAAGTAACGAACAGAAATTAGCATTGGTGATATAAGTACCTATGTTACACGAGGTGCAGTAGATGTGTGGTGATTTATGAATTCCTATAAATGTTGTTTTATTAAGTAGTACTTAGTACCTAATTACAAAACAAAATATCAATTTCTATAACCACAATGTTCTAGACAAATATTATCATACATACCAAAACAATAACAAAACGAATCACGCTTTTTTTTGCTATAATATTTTTAAGAACAGTATTGGTATGTCTATATTTTTCTGTGGTATAGGCAGCTGTGTTCCGATTTAAAGTATATGAAAAACATAAGGTGTTAATATGTAATTTCTTAGACCAAACTGTATTCTTAGTAACATATTATAATCTTTTTAAATTACCTACTTATTTAAAACGTTGAACATTTTTCTTAAACTTCCGTTAAAAAGTTATCCTTTGATGTGAAAAAGTTCTGATCTTACATTCACATCAAATGATTGATTTCTGCCACAATCAAAGAAGCTAATATTATCGGTATACAGGATGTAAGTGACAGCCTAGCAAATACTGAAACGGTGAATTCAGACCATCAAACTGAACAACATTCACTATGGAGCCACCCTCAGGAAACGTGTGATAAAAATCAACTGTTTCATACATTCGAGTAGGTACCAACAGTTATTTTGTATGGAGCAGCTCATTTTTTTCGCGTTTCCCGAGTATGGCTTCATAGTGAAAGTTGTTCAGTTCCATGGTTCAGAATTCACCGTTTCAGTATTTGCTACGCTGTCACTTACACCCAGTATACTGAACCAATTACCAACTTCCTGGTAGATATATAGGGTCCAACTTAATATGCTACCACTTTTTAAGAGGATGATCAGACCGTCAAACCGAACAACTTTCTCTATGGGACCAACATCGAAATCGCGAAAAAAAAATCGGCTCTTCCATACAAAACTGCAAACCTACTCGAGCCAAATGGACAGCTGATTTTTTTTTCGCGATTTCGATGTTGGTCCCATAGAGAAAGTTGTTCAGTTTGATGGTCTGAACATCCCCTTAAAAAAGTGTCAGCATATTAAGAAGGACCCTGTATACTTATTCTGTGGAATTCTTTGTGACCTAAACTTTACGCATCACTTACAAAACTGTCACCGATAATCATAAAAGCTGCAAAACGAAATGACATTCAAGAGGCTTAAAGAGATTGGTTATTGTCAAAGGGTACACCTGAACAAACTCGGGCATTACTCGCCGTCAAAGAGCGGATTTTAACAGTTTCTGTTTGCAGATTACCCTATTCACAAACAGTTCAAAGCAGGTAATATTTCCATAGGATATTATTGCTATTTAGCCAAATCCCTCCGGATGTATGGTGGGCGCGTTACGTTATACTACACGACATTAGTAATTCATAAATTATTTTGTGACGTGTGGTTCCTTTCTATACTTGTCATTGCTAATAATTTTGATAAGGCTTGTGAAAAGGCTTAACCATGCAAGTTTCTTGGCTTACCTAACCCTTTGTAGATTATTCCGATCATAATAAGAACCCATGATAGTTTCCGAAAGATGATTGCTTTCGATGAAATAATAAACTTATTGAGAGACAGGTTTTTTGAACGAACCGTTTACCTGAGTTAAATAATAAAACTATGAGTGTAATAATAAAGCTCTACATTCATTTTCGGTAACCGCAACGCTGTACAATGAAAAGGTGCATTAATAACTATAGGAGCGGCCATTAAAACCGTATTCTGTTACTGATTAATGACGACAATGAAAGAGATGAAAGAACCAGTAACAATAATTCATGTCACTATGTTTGTACACGTCCAATATACAACAATGCATAGCGGAGGCAAAGGGGTGATATTTAACTCAAAATCAATGCCAACTCCATTGTATGCACACCGCGTCTGCCTTTGGAGGGGGAAGTTTATGTCTTTTGCTTATACTAATAACACCACCCCTAAAGGGTGGTTCCTCTAGAACGGGGAGCATCTAAACTTTGTATGTTAATATGAACACTCATGTAGGTTTCATTGGGAACATCATAGAATTCAATGTAACGAAAGCGTTATTATTACATAGGCTTGGTCCGGAGTAAGGGTTTATCAAGTAGTTTGGGAACGAGTTTGTTATTGTCTGTATCATTGTTTGTTTTGCTCATCTAAAATGCTTCAAGGATTTGATTGATCTGCAAAGGAATTGGTTTGATTCGGTTCATTTACGAACCATAATGCAAAACGAGTAAGTATCTAACTCACTTTGCGATATGGTTAGTTTTTAAGGGTCGCGTGGCCACCCTCAATAGATAGGTGCCTATTTTAAATTCTACAATCAAGATCGCCTCCCGCCTCCCGCCTTCCTAATATAGTTCAAGATACAATAGCATTTTCACTAAAAACTTCAGGTACCATTACGATACCAGACAGACCAGAAATGATATTTTGAATGCGCTTTATTCAACAAGCCGAAATATTTCAGTAACTGAAATTCGCAGACGCAAAAATCACAATCTTAGGAAACCTAATATCGTTTTTCGGCTGCAACTTTAAGATCTCCTACGCGACACTTTTTTCGAAATTCACTTTTTTATGTTAATGCATACCTAGTAACGACGTCCTCCATAGAATGCAAAAACTGCCAAGTCAAAATAACAACAATTTCACGGCTATTCTACAGTTAGAAAAATACTCTTATAGTCATGAAAAGTTGGCAATTTAAAATCTCAATTTCCCAACACTTTTATATTTCGCACATAGGATCTTATAGTTGCAACGACGATATATTGACTTAACTTATTACAATTTATATTTTTAATACAGCGAAAGAAAACAATTGTCTGAAACAAGAAAAAAACCAGTAAAAATATGACGGATGTCTATAGAAATTTCCTTTTTACCTCGCTAAGCGGAAATGGGGTCTCGTCTACATCGAATACAAAAATCTCCCTCTTTTCATGTAAATATGGAGAGGAACAAACTCAGAACGACGCCGAATTCGTTGCGATGCTCGTAGAACTGAGTAGCAAGCGTCAGTGTTCACTTACACGTGTCCGGGGCGAGGAGGAGAGGGGCGGGAGGGGGGCAAGACGTCGCGACGCTGCTGGGCGGACACGTGTACCGTGTAGCCTCCTCCCTTACTCTTATCGTAAGGATACTGCTAGTCAAATCGTCAGTGTCACTACTACCACCCGTACACTCCTCAACACCTGCTCTACTATTCTGAACTTTATTCCTAAACTCGTAAGACCTTTATGGATCTTTGGTTGAGCACTGTACGGCACCCACTTAAATTTGTATGCACATTATACATGAGACGACGTGTCGACCGATCATCTTTATATTGCTGCCACTCTGAGTCTACTTCTGTAAACACCACTAAGCCATAGGCCCGATTTGTTGAGTAGTTATGATGTTTGAATGTTCCTGGCGTTGTATTTTCCTTTCGGCTATAATTTTTGCTTATCGATGCCTGTAAAAGTTTAAATAAACGACGAGACTTGCGAATCCTTTTTACAAAAGATCGTGTAAAAAATCGTAAGTAGGTATGTTATTTTATTGTAGTTCATCGCTTAGTTGTCGAGTAGGTACAATAAACAAATTCTATTTTTTGACTAAATTTCATAGGAATCTTTTATTAATTACTGCCTATAGTTTTCTGCACATAATTTTAACAATTCTTCAGGCTATATAATCGAACTACTTTTATATCGACGTCGCAAAAATATTGACTGTTGCCTCTACCTACAGGTTGGTAACAAATCAATTACATAGTCTAAGGGCCTGTTTCACCACTTCTGGGTAAGTTCTTGTTAGCTTATCCGACAGATAGTTTGACATATTTTGTATGAAATTATGTCAAAATATCTGTTGGGTATGCTAACAAGAACTTATTCAGAAGTGGTGAAACAGGCCCTAATACTGTTAATTCAGGAGAAACTGTTACCAGGTTAAACACCGTTTTCCTGGTTTGAATAACACCTTGTACGTTTTATTTTGTATAGGTAGGTACTAAAGCTAATAAAGGTAATAAATAGGTACCTTAGTAGGTCCTCAGTATAGGTAGGTAGGTAGTACCCTCTACAACATTGTATAATTTTACAGCTTTGTAATGTCAACTTCGATAACGCCTATGATAATTGTTTAGTTTTAGGTATGTGGTTGCCGAAGAAGTTAAAAGTTATAGTGAAAAAACTATTATTACCGAAACAAATTACATTTCCATCATAAAAAGGTTGAACGAGGTATTATTTTACCTAAACGGCCACACAAGTTTAGTTAATTAGTTTTTTTCATACCACTAAAACAAAGTAAATGACAAGATGGTAAACAAATCTAAATTCAACTATAATATGGACAATATTTATTAGGGATATCTAAGCCCTCTTTGAACGTTTAGCATTACCAATTCGCGGCTCATTGAATCCAAATTGGGCCTCGGCTTTGTGAAATCCCTTTTCTCCCTTTTTCATTTTTACGAGTGTTGCCTGGGCGATGGGCTGGGCTGCTAATGAACTCCCTTTCCCTCCCCATTTCATTAAATAACGCCCAGTCTCTAATCAAAATTATATAAACTGCTGAAGTTAGTATGCGATCCAATTCATAACGGGAGTCAATTTAAACACTTTTATAACATGATCATGATTCTTTCCTTAGACCCAGAACAATGTTATAATACCTACTCGCCTCTCCTCAAATGGAAAGTTTTGTGTTATATACAACTTTGGAGAATAATGAAACCCTCATTTAGTATCATTTTCAATGTTAGCCATGTCAAAATCCAGCAGTGAATGTATAGCTTATTTAGCCTCTGTGTCGAGACAAATAGAAAATACAGCTACCCTCAAGAATTCGCGATACATTTATGTCACCAATAAAAAATAATAAATAAATAAGTGAAATAAAAGAAGAGAATAATTCTTGTGTTAAAAAGCTCAACAATGAGTGAAAATGTAGGTACACTAAAATTTGTTTTACCCAAAACAATACTAAGTATGTAGCAACAATTTTGTATGATGTATGTACGAGATCCATCTGTTAAAACTAAAATTGATAATTATTCATGAGTTCATTCATAGTTTATGTATGGATATATTCATATGTTAGGTACATAAGTCAAGTTGGTCGTCGAAACTATACAGGCGCAGTTCCTAATTTTACTTTTTTGGAATATCGATATAGGTACCTACTAACACTAAGTAAAAATTTAACTTACTTACCTACTTACCACGAGTTTTTTAATGTATTTAGACACTACTTACATTCCTTATGGAACATGGGTCGAAAACGAGAATTTTTGGAGCCCCCATAAAAAAGAGCGGATCAGCCGATCGAATTTCTATCGGCGGTTTCAAATTGTTTTTCAGTTTTTGACCCATTTATCCTGGGGAAAGTTGCTACATAGTTTCATTGTCTAAATAGGGTGTAATTCATTGTCTAAATACACCCTTAAAACATGTTATAATTTAATTAAAAAATTTGAAGTGTGGCGGTGTATAACTTACTAGGTACTACAAGTTAATAAACGCTCCACCCTTATCAACACGGTAAAAACCAGAACATTTTATCCTCTTTTAAAAATCAATAGGTTAGGTACTTTCCAGCTTTCCATACAGAATTGCAGTATGAACTGAGAAAATCCTGTATCAATAATTAGTCGAGAATCCCAATCTGCAAATGATTGTCAGGCGCAGAGCGTGACGAATGGCTCGACAGTGTTGGCGACACATTTCGAATGCAAGGGGAACTTTTAATATTTTTTAGTCTGTTTCTAATTGCCTCGACAACGTTTTAAAAAGTTACACGGAGCTGTCTAGTTTTTAATTTTGACAAAGAAAGGGTGAAAATTGTTGAGGGTGGTGCGAAATTTATGCAGTGTCACATGTTTTCCCCTCTGGGTATGTAGTCTGTAGGAAATAAAGACGATTAGAACTATTAAGAATTGTAATTAAGAGTCTATGGGACATTGAAACTAGCGACACTCCGAATAATTTTAGTTTATTTCTATTTGCAATTTAGAATGTGTCCAGATTGCTTTACAACACTAGTTTTTAATTACTAACTAATATTTTCAGGGTATTAGGTATGACAATGAAACTAAATAAGTTTCCCTATTCTATTATATTCTATATTTTAAAAAATGGCTGCCATTTTGGGTATGTGATGATTTTGCCAATGTCTAGTTTTTGTAGCAAGAGTAAGCACTCTTGCTACAAAAACTAGACATTGGCAAAATCATCACATCACCAAAATACATAAGTTGTACGGTAACTTATGTATTTTGGTGACTTCAAGGATTGTTTTTCGAAAAGAACACTATCTTGAGCCACCCACTGGAGCTTCGTTGTAGGCCGGGGAGGGGGCAACCAACAATCGACTCGCGATGCAGGGTAATCCCTATAGCAGACCTACAACGCGACTCTAAGTTTCCCTAGGAACATGAGACGGAAAAGAAAAAAAAAATTGAAATGAAATAAACGAAAAAAATGTTTGTGCTTCACATAGGATGTCCCAAAACACAACTTCTAGCCGAAAACACGAGATAGGCAAGTTTATAGTTCAGGGAAAAATAAAAATAAATATTAGAAGTTTGATAGTTTTCGATTGGTTTGAATATTGGGAAAATCGCCTGCGCCAAACTGACTATAAACTACATTTTTTCCATGAAATTACCTATACTTGTTGCTCAATCCTGAATAATATTTTCATTGGAACCAATTCAAAAATAAAGGATTGGTTGGTGCCAAAAGGTGTACACATTTTTTAAGAAAATACTATTTCAGTCAGACTTCGAAAATTATCAAACATAGATTTTATTTTTTATTTTTCCCTGAACAGTTATAAACTTGCCTGCGTCCTGTTTTCGGCTTGATGTTGAGTTTTGGGATCTCCTGTACAAAGAAGTGAAAAGAAAAACTATCACAGCTACGAGTTACAAGTTAACGAGTAATAGTCAACCTATATCTTCGGCCTCATCATCACTTAACATCACGTGAGATTGGGGTCAAATGTTTACCTATCACACATAAAAAAAACCTACTTACATATAAAATGTACATACGAAAATTATGGATTTTATTACATCATGCATTACAGACCGCAGGTATAGAGGTAGGTTAAAGGCTAATCATAACTCTAAAAGTTTAAAGTCAACCAACAAATTAAGTATCAATGAAGCAGACATGCCATCCGGGGGTATAAACAAACGTTTAAACAGTCAATCAACAAGCCCGCGCGGACTAATGGAAAATGATAATGTAGTGATCGCGTAGTCGCGTACACTCGACGCCCTGTGACTGTGTACGTTGCCTTTAATGTCGAATGATTAAACATGAACCGAGGACTTTATCAAATTTTGGCACGCGTTTGCTCGTCAGCGTGGGGCGTTAGGTGTTTGCGGACCGCGCATGCAGCCACTGCTTTCAGATAGAGCGCTTCAATACGTCGAGTTCCCGACTACCCTGACAGATTGCTTCATAAACAAACATAAACAGTTTGTTTTAGAGGTTCATCTAAAAAAGACTTCGGTTTCTGATTTGTAACATCAAACATTGAGACTTGATGTTAGGGTGCTCGTTCTTCCGCTTTATGGATTGTCTGTTGTTTGATCGATGTTATATTCTAGGCTGAAAGTACATATACGTACATAAACTCTCGCCTTTTTACCAGTGGGTGGGATAGGCAGAGACTAAGAATCTTTTGAAGCAAGAATTCAACAGCTCTACTAGGGGCGCGGTAGTACGAAGAACGAACTTTTGTTTGGAGCTTTTATCCAAACTCGTAAAAACAAAAAACAATCATGTTTAATAAACAGGATACTTCAGACTATCAAACTGAACAACTGTCACTATGGACTATGGAGACAACATTGAAATCGCGAAAAACAATCTGCTATTCCATAGTAAATGTCAATAGCTAACTAGACCAAATGAAACAGCAGATTTTTTATTCGGGATTTCGATTTCGTTCCATAGTAAAAGTTGTTTAATGATCTGAAACACCCCATAAAGTAGGTATGTAACACATTTATGTTTACATCCTGTAAGTATAATGTAATGAATGTAGGTAGGTACCTACTTATCAAATGTTTATCTATGTATCTATATGTATTGGTACAGGGTCCTTTTTAATAAGCTGACGATTTTTTAAAGATGTCCAAACCATCAAACTGGGTTCGGCCACCAGGATCCCCTAGCCCGATCCCCTAGGGGATCCCTGTCGAGTAGGTTTGCAGTTTAGTACCTATAGTATGGAACAGCAAATTTTTTTTCGCGATTTCGATGTTGGTCCGGTAGAGAAAGTTGTTCAGTTTGGTGGTCTGATCATCCCCTTAAAGAACTGTCAGCATATTAAGAAGGGCCAGTAAGGAGGCATAGGTATTGAATGACCTAATATGTAATCTATTTCGTTGTCAAGTTATCATCGTACAAGTAGAGGATAGATACTTTAAATTTGAAATAGATAATTTGTGTGACAATGTCCAAGATAAGTATTAATATTTTATGTAGGTACTATTTAAGTACATGTTTTCGATTCTGGTTTTCAAGAATCGCATTCTTTTGTAAACACCTTCTACAAGTCGCGGCAATGACAAGTTCAAAACAATCTTTTATATACCTACGTAATGAAGTGATCTTCGCAAATGCATGTCGCGGTTTCACAGACCGCGCAAGATGCGGCGGAGCGCTCCGCCATCCGTCAGGCTGTCGTCCCAGCGCCACTACACGGCTATGCACTTAACATGTGTCTGAGGATGAGGGGCTAACTTGCTACTCGTTATGAAGGGGCCAGTGGTCGCCCCGGCGGACCCAATTATTGTGTATCATACATGACAGATAGTGGACTTTGTAGCAGTGGCAGAGATGTTATGGGTCTCCTTGTTTGTATTGTTCTGAATTAATGATTGGATCTAATTATTACGAAAATATACCATAGCGTGTTTGACTTTTTCATCATTTTCAGCCTATAAACACACAAGTAGGCTTCAGGAAGGTTTTGTGGGCGTTAGTCTACCACGCGTGCCCAATGCGGATTGGTAGACTTCACAGACCTACGCAACAGAATTTCATCTTCAGCGTATGCAGGTTTCCTCACGCTGTTTTCCTTCACCGTTTGAGAGCAGTCGGTATTACGTAACGTAGGTAAGTAAGTTAGAAAAACTCATTGGTACCTACATGTCACGTCGTTCGTGCGGATTCGAACCCGGACCCTGATGATTTAGTGTCGATATCTCTCCGCAACTACCCGCAATTATAGGTACACTCATGTAAGTAGCTACTTTCAAAAGTAGGAAAAGCTACGTTGTTCCGGGTGAATCACCACTTCTATCTTTTTAGGTATTACAGACAAACAATGTGGAAAAGGCAGGTTTGCATATAAAATTTCAATTTTTATTTAGGTAAGCCTATTTACAAGTCTATCCGCCTTATTCTTTAGACATACTACACGTGACTTTTCATTCAAAAAATTTACGAAATTAACAAAAGATATAAGTAGTTGGGGAGGTTACAAGTGATAGTGTGGTCCCAATTCGAATTGATTTTTGGAAAAACATCGCAATCCATTCATCGAGTAAGTAAGTAAATATCTCATCGTTAGGTTTAGCCTACCTACTTTGGGTGAACGAAGCCGAGGAAAAAATTAAATAAGTATATAAAAAAAACAATATTGAAATGCAATGCGTAACAAAAGCCATTAAATTCAACCGCAATTTTGCGGAGTAATGCTGTTGGATTCATGATATAGCACCAAAATACTGAAATGCACTATAAATACTAAGAATTGCTGCAATTAAACGACAGTCGATAAATGTAAAACAGCAATAAAAACTCGATTAAGCTATCGGATGATCATTTAGGCTTTGTTGTTAACATTAAATTGATCCTGAAATGCATTCTGATTGAATCAATTGGACCGTTAATGTTAACTAAGTTTACGTTACCATACATAGTTAAAATAACATTAAAAGTTTAATTCCATTTCCCATTTACCGATTCGACCAACATCGGGCTCAACCTACTCAACTAATAATACTTTTATACAAGACTTGAGTTTACCCGCGACTTCATCCGCACAAATTATATAAATTCCAGATTTTAAGTCAAACCATAAGCTATCAAACAAACAAAGTTTTATTAAAATCGGTTCAGTAGTTTTTGCGTGATGCTGTTACAAACAAACAGACAGACAAAAATTCAAAAATGGTTTATTTGGAGTCAGGGATACCTAAAAAGCATGTCGTAATCTTTTTCTTGTAAATATCTTCAATGTACAACATATGTTCATGTGTCACGCTGGACATAGTTTCGGTACTAGGGGAAAGGTGTACGAGATGATCCCTTGAGGTAAGATGATCCCTCTCAATTGCAGCGGAACTATAAACCCTATCTAGTTGTTTTCTTTGGTAAAACGTAGCCCCCGATACCCCCTCGCATCAGTGAATTCGTCATGGCGATGTGACAGACGAGTTAATTTTTATCTACTTTAGATTTTATTAATAAGCAAACTTTGTTGATTTCGTCATTCACTCACTCACTGTTGATCATCAAAACCTAACAGGTACTTCTCGAAGTCTAGAAAGCTGTAATTGAGTACATTTTAATAGAGTGACAACCACATGCTTTCCTGAAAATTTGAGCTCACAGGTACTATCCAGACCGAAGCGAAGTTATTAGCGCACAAAAATACGGCGAATCTCTTCGAGAAAAGGTACTGTCCCTACGTATACCATCTGGAACAGGTAGGACCCCAAAATTTTGGGTGGACTCTACAGATCCTCATTTCTAGTGTCAAGATAACGTTAAAAAACAAAGTTTCATTGATGTACAAATTTTGCCACCAAAATAAGCTACTTTTTCCTGCACTAATTAGTAACGAGAAACTTACCGTGCGTGCTCTCGATTTGTTTTCACCAAACGTTTTTTTTCAGAATTGAATAACTACCTACCCTTTTTCAGGAATAGTTCGTTTCATCGACCACATATCTTTTTTAATCTGATTAACTAAATAACACTTTTTCAATAAGATTCATTATTACTTATATGAGGACTTGTAACGCGTGTAATCCTACTAACAAACATTTCTGCCACTTTTTGCGGGGGGCGAGGTAACATGCAATCCGCAACTTTGGATTTTATTCCCCATAACTTTAGATTCGAATTTTTAATGTAAAAAATCAAGAGAAGTAGTCTCGTGTGAACCCCAAACGTTCTAAGTTCGATATTATTGTTTCGCAATTATAGGCTGTCTCGTTTAGTGATAAGGTATAAAATTTAATGTAAATGCACATGATCAATTGATCTTATACCGTGGCAGAGGGGAAATGCTACCGCAAGGCGAGTCCTTCTAATAAGTAGTCAAAGGTAGTGTGGTATCCACTGCCTGATAATGGGTTGCAAAATGTTGGTTCCCAAGTCATAGAATAACGTGGAATTACTGTATTAAAAACTAAATAATTAAACTAAAATAAAGCAAAGCTTTGCGAAATTTTACTTTTATTTAAAAATAACATTAACCTATACTACACCTTATACATATAATTAGACCCTTACAACATGATAAAACTTGTATAATTATTTAAATAACAACATAAAATCCAATGAAATATATAATCTTCTAAAAATATCTTTGAGCTTAAATAAAACAATTAGGCGAAAAAGTTGTCAACCATACTGACTTAAAAAATTTATAATAAAATAAATTAGGTACGTCAGGATTTTAGCCTCTACACGTCCCCATTACTGGGACACAGTCCTTCCCTTATAGTCCAATCATTGTAGGGTTTGATCCAAACAATAATTCATCTATCGCTGAAACTTTGCAGTGTGATAAAGAATACAGATTACGGTTTACAAATAATCTAGGTTTAATTTTTTCCGGTCCTAGATTATTTGTCAACCGTAATCAGTATACTTTACTTTATCACACTGTAAAGTTTCTGCGATAGATGAATTATTGTTAGGGTATCCATACAAGGAAATGATTGGATTATTATACATCTATGGGTTTTTTAATCCGTCACATATCACACGTGCCCCATGCCGATTGGCTTTCTTCACATACGCATCATAAATTTTTCATCAGAGTAGCAGGTTTCTTCGCGATGTTTTCCTACATCTTAGAGTCGGTTGTGTAAAAAGTGTAAGGTCGGTTTTCAAGACCTTAAGAAGAAGAGTTTCAAGTCTCAAACTCGAATAAAATTTATTTAGGAAGAAACTTACAAAATACCGTATCATTTAACAGATCGATCTCAGAAATTTCATTTGTTTCCTACAGCGCCCCGCACCGGTGCGGCGCCGTACTGTGGAAATTCACGGCGCCGTCTGTCACCGCGGTACCGTACGGCGCGGCACCGTGTGAATCTTGCTCTCAAACGACGCCTTTTGCCCATGGATGTACGGACGAAATTAGTCCAAAAATAACTAAACAGTACACGATAGCATCTGAACTTTCTACGATACGGCACTGCACCGTGGGCTTTATTCGGTTTCTATGGATAACAAATTAAATTATTCTGTGGTTTATAATAATTGGTCGCCGCAAGAAAACAACATGAGTTAATTTAATAACTATTCGAAACTGAATTACCTAAAAGTAGCAGATCACAGATTGAGCTTTTTTAATATAAAATGTGCACTGACCAAAAACATTCATTACAATCCATCCTTGAGCCTTCATACTAGAGAACGAGTCTGAAAATACCAAGCCAAAGTTTTAAATTACTTATAGTACTTTTGTTTAGTTTATAAGCATTGCCAACAGTTGAGAAAATGGGGGAAATTCGTTAAAAAAATATTTGGAATGATTGAAAATGTTTATAAACATTTTCAACGTTTTCTCAAACTTATTTGTGATTTTTTCTGTTGCCTAACGTTTCCCAGTACCGACTGGCGTGTTAGCAGCACCTTCAGGCCGTTTTCATACACACACGGTTTTCGTATTAACGGAACCGTGACCAGAGACCAGAGGGTCTACCTTGAGTTTTCACTGTATTTTACTACTGTAGTTACGTCGCCAATTCGTATGACAGCAATTAGTTCTCAACGTAACCACTAGGGGCGCTGTACGAAATTCAATACAAAATTGGTGACGTAACTACAGTAGTAGAGTACGGTGAAAACTCAGGGTAAGCCTACAGTCCTATCTCACTCCACAGCTCAGGTACGCTTGACGGCCGATCCCCACCGAGGGGTCAATCGTAGCTCATTGACATAAGGAGCATTTTATTTTTTATTTCCGAAGCGCAAAGTTCGAAATTCGAAAAATCGGGTTGAGTGAACTATCTGTTACGGTAGTAACTATTAAATAATCTGTGCAGTGATGGCTATGCAAGCTTTTACACGCCACCGCCACCTTGCAGTTACCGCGATATACCCGTGTCCAAGTCGACACGGACTGGATTCCCCTGGCAGCCGTGTGCGTAGTAATATATTGAGAAGTAAGTATGTAGTAAGTAATCTAGTGAAAGGCAAGGTAGGTGCATACATTTTTGCATGCTAGCTTTGTTATTTTTTACTAGCGGCGCCCGCGGCTCCGTACGCGTTGACCACTGACTTTAAATACTTGTAACTTTTGATTGAATGAACCGATTGCAATGAAATAAAGGCTAAATGTTAATCCGAAAGCCCTATGATTTGTGAAAACCATCCAAATCAGTTTAATAGTTTTTAAGTGAAGCGTGCACAAAAACAAACAAAAGTTTTAAAAATGGTTCTATTGCATCTATTACGAACCCTGAGGGCGTTTGTGGTTTTAATTTTGCAAATATGAATATTCAATGTAGGTACACACTGCGACACATCAAGTTATACAGGGTGTAAGGAAAATTATAATTAACCTTCAAGCCACATAGTTACTCCGCCCATCAAACTGAACAACTTTTACAATGGGAGCAAACCTGTCAGAGCAAAATAAAATCTGCTGATCCATACTAAACGTACCTATTCGACTCAAATTTTGTTCTGACAGTTTTACTCCCAATAGTAAAAGTTGTTCAGTTTGATGGGTAGAGTATGTGGTTTAAAGGTTAATGATACTTTTCCTTACACCCTGTATACATATACAGGATAAGGGATGGCTTGTTTGGTCCCGCCGTCGGTCAATGTGTCCTGTCCCTAGAAGGCCCATGTGGATTCTGGTCTACTTTAAAGTTTTGCTATGAATCGCCCTTCTCTGCGTTCATGTTACCTACCTATACGAATATTATCGACCAAACGACGCTCTGAACTACGCTGTTATAAGCTTAATCCCAGTCAGTACGCACCTCTATCTGTCAGAACAAAGTATATACCTTAGAATTAGTTTATCGACATCGCAAGTTAATTTAAAAATGTGGGCGTCCAAGCAAAAATGGTCCAGTTGTCGGCATTTTAACCCAGCTCTCTATAATTCCATTCATCCTTGGCTTAAAACTCGACCGGGAGTGCGATTTTTGAATCTCATTCGGTGAGCTCAGCAGTTGAAAATGTCTAAATTACTGTGGAGATACGCATTTTTCTAATGATGATTTGCCTTTCAAAAATCATGCTCCAGGAGTGCGATTTTTTAAAGTCAAATCAGCATTAGAAAGATGCGTATCTCCATAGTAATTTAGACATTTTCAACTGCTGAGCTCACCGAATGAGATTCAAAAATCGCTCTCCAGGTTAGAAATGAGGTCATTCGCGCCAGAACCCAAGTGACAGACGTCGCCACCACCGCCAATATAAAGTGGGATTGGGCTCGACTTGTCTTCCGTATGCCAGATGACCTATGGGCCCAAACGACAGCCAAGTGGTCCCCAGTAAAACAAAATCAGCGTCAAGGCAGACCTAGAAGAAGGTGGCGGGACGAAATAGATGGCTTCTTGAAGAACTGGCCTAACGAAGCTCAAAACAGGGACGCGTGGAGAGAATTAAGGGAGGCCTTTGCCCAACAATGGGACAGCGACGGCTGATATAATAAAAAAAATATGATCATGTGACTGATCTAGATGCAAAATGGAACCTTAACTCAAAACCTGACTGGGCCCTTTTTGCGTGGACATACCTACACAGATAACAATATACAAGTTCTCACAATGAACACACAGCGACACATCAAGCTATCCAAAAACCAAAATAAGCTGGCCGCGCGACTTTATACGTTATCCACCCTACGTGTGGCCAGGATTATGATGGTTTTGTATAGCTTGATGTGTCGCGGTGTGTACTCTAAACATTTCTTATTATCTAAATGTTGCAATGACAATTTACCTCGATTAATTTAATATCCCAACTATGTATAATATATTATAACTAAAATATTTAATTTTACTTCATGTTTATTCATTTTTTATTCATAATTCGGTAAGTCACGATTTTTAATTTTTTGGCCATTATTCGAGTTGTCACGAGAAAATCGTTTAAACTCCATTAAGATATTTTATATTTATTACACATGTTACATAAGTTAAACAGTATAATTATATATTATATTTCCTACATCAATTATTTTTTTCTTATATTCTTGTGATTTTGATATATAGGGTCCTTCTTAATATGCTGATCAGACCATCAAACTGAACAACTTTCTCTATGGGACCACCATCGAAATCGCGAAAAAAAAATCTGCTGCTCCATACAAAACTGCAAACCTACTCGAGCAAAATGAATGGGGGACAGTTGACTTTTTTTTCGCGATCTCTATGTTGGTCCGGTAGAGAAAGTTGTTCAGTTTGATGGTCTGATCATCCCCTTAAAAAAGTGTCAGCATATTAAGTTGGACCCTGTATAAAAAGTATTGTTTAGTTTACTATGTAATTTATTTGGCCGCTAAACCACGACAGATATGGATTTTCATACAACTTTTGCCGGCTGCTGCTCGCATAGTACAGCAATTTCGATTTATCTCGAAGAAGGTTGTCAAAATAATGCTAAAATTTCCAAGCATGTTTGAGTAAAATAATATAAAATTGTAAATATTGTACTACTGGCCAATTTTCGTGTTTCCATGCTTGTAATGAGAATTGGTATCCATCTTTAATATCCATGGCTTGAAGCAAACGGCAAACATCAAATGTTAAATTCTGACATTGTTAATATATTAATAGCCCGTTATTTAAGTTTACCACGGAGTTTTAAAGTCGACGAGTGACGTCACACGTTTTAATGAAAAACGTGATTATTTTATAAAAAATACATGTACTTAATCCTTTTCATTAAAACTCTCTTAACATAGAAAATAATTGTTATTGAGACAATTATCTCGAACCGGTTTTCGATTCAGCCTTCTACAAAAAACTTGACATACCGAATGTAGGTTATGACTTAAATATCTGTTTTGATAGGTAAAACGAAACGTCCAAGAATAATTTCGAGGACTACAGTTAAGAAAATAATATTTAAATATTTATTATACACATTATTATGTCTTTAAATACTCTAAACCACATTATATTTATAGTCTTACGACATTTACAATAGGAATGGTAGAGCTGATCCATTCTTTTTACATCCCGGACCAACACAGGAAATAAAATGAATAAACTTACTAGAAATACAGAATGTACTTTGTCTTAAAATGAACTAAATGTTTATATAAAAATTCGAAGTATCTTAATTTATAGGTAAAGTTTTTAATTACACATGATATTAACAAAATTGTGTCATCTGTACAAAAATTCATATCTAAATTAAGTATGTAATTTGCGCCTTTCTACAAAACAGTCGTATAGTTCAACCTAAAAAGCCTGAATTTTACGATAAAGAACTTTAAACTTATGAGTTTATGTAATGAAATAATTCTTAGTCCTGTCTGGATATCGTATAAGCCAACTATTAAAATTAAAGTTAAGATTTCGAATCTAACAAGCCAATAAATAATACTTTAGAATCCAAATTCGATAGGATATTCTTTCAGAAATATATTGAATAGATTTTTTCCAAAACTCTTACATATTTTCAGGTTATCTGTAGTTTCCTTTCTCAATTCTGATCCCATCCTAAAGACCTGTCTACAGCCATTTTCCATTGTATGTACCGTAAATCTCTTTCGTCGTCACTGATTTCTGGCACATATGTTGTACCACTAGACATTGGTATTGGTATTCCTTGTTTACTGCTTTCCACACCCCAATAAGCGACTAAGGCAGCTCCGAGGGCAGTGCTCTCGGTGAAACCAGCCCTAATTACGTTAATACCAACTAAATCTGCCTGCATTTGCATCACCATTGAGTTAGAAGTCATGCCTCCATCTACCTGTAAATACAAAAGCGTTAATTACCGTTCCGAAAGATTCAAGGGTGGTTCAGACCATCGAACTGAACAACTTTTACTATGGAAGCAAATATGCGTAAACAAAAAATCGGCTGTCTTATACATTTGAGTCTAGAAGGCATTGCAGTTTAGTATGGAACAGAATAACACAAAAGCCACAGTTAAAACTCCGACAGCTGGACCCTTTTCGCTTGGACCGCCCACAAATAATTGTTTAACAACTAGCGCTTTCTCTGCTGTTTTTATTTAGCATGCATGCATATGCTCACAAATATATTCCCCGAGGGGGTAGTCAGAGATATTCTGAAACCTCAGAACATCCACGATTCACTAGTAGTACCGAAACTCTGACCAGTGTGACGGGGAGTGAGCCCGTCGCCTCTTTTAATGGACAGTGGGTAATACGTGCCTCGAAATTGAAGCATGCAGGTTTCCTCACGATGTCTTCCCTTTTTCCTTCACCGAAAAGCCAGTGATGTTACAAATCGTATATAAATTCTGAAAAACTCATTGGTACGAGTAGGCCTGGACGGGGATCGAACCATCGCCTCCTGGCATCGCCGCATGGCAGGCTACTCGCCACTGGACCACCAAGATATTGTTTATTTATTCATTCGAATACCTCCTACAATGGTGAATATTTACATCGTTTTAGTTTAGAGCAGTTATTACTTGTAGGAATATAATCTCCCTGCAGGGTAAAGGCCTATTCCCACCAATAAGGGGGGTGGGCCATGCACATAGTCCACCACGTGCCCAGTGCGGACTGGTAGAGGAAAGTTGGTGGTGAACATTGCTATCAGATCATTTTTAAAGCCGGCTTAAAATTTTGACCTGATTAAACGTATAGGAAAAGTACGACCAGGAAAATAATTCCGTTCGTCAATCTTCGTTCGCACAGACCAGGGACAAACATTTCCCGAGGATACTCGAAACCAATTGATAATATAATCAACCTTATGGCTACTCAGTTAAAGAGGATTGCCGATTAATTGCCGTGCAGTCTAATGACCGAATGAAGATGGCGTCTGACACACTTACGTCAGGCGCCAAATCTATCGACCAATAGAAGCAGATCATTTCTGGCGGGTAACCATAGAGTATCGTGATTGGTTCGCACGGTTTTAACTGGCAGGTACACCCGTAAGCATTATAAACCTGGTACTATTGGGCTCCGCCATCTAACGGGTATATACGGAATCAACTGCTTAACGTGCTTTCTGAAACACACTAGTGCTGGAGATAAATACCAGTGAAACGGTCATCCTTCCAAAAACTGACCGGTCCTGGCGTTGCTTAGCTTCGGTGATCATTTCCAATTCCGATTGGGATCGTTTTTCGGGTCCTTATAGTTTTAAAGAAATCAAAATGGTATTCATTTGAAGAGCTAGTAAGGATAATAATCTTCTTCGTATCGTGCGGGCAGCAAGCCCAGGCGTGCTATTTTTGAAACTCATTCGCTGAACTCAGTAGTGGAAAATGACAAAATTACTATTGGAGATACGCATCTTTCTACTGCTGATTAGACTTTCGAAAATCACACTCCTGGATTGTGATTTTTGAAAGTCAAATCGTCAGTAGAAAGATGCATATCTCCATAGTAAATTAGACATTTATTACTGCTGAATTCAACGTATGACATTAAAAAATCGCACTCCTGGTGTCAGAGTTTATTCACCGCCTCCTTACGTCCACACTGACGTGGTTTTTATGTAACGACTACTACCACCAGAGATAGTAGCCGGGACTAACAGCTTAACGGGCCATCCGATGCACGGAATCATCTTTGTTTTTAGACAGAGTATAATAATAATAATAATTAGATTTACAATAAAAACATTTCAGATCTGTTACAGATAAGTGCAAGCGACATCTGTGCAAAAACGGTCTTAACTTATTGTAATTACTTAACATACATTTGTGAGAACTTCGTCGAGAACCTAAAAGATGGCGCTGTGCCACGACTCAAAATACAAGAAGGGTTTGGTAATTTGGATAAACAAGTGAAATAGGATGCTAATAGTATAGAAATAATTTAAGAAGCTAAAATCGTGTCAATCCGCACGAAAAGGTGCCTTTCGCTCGCTGTTTATCATTTAAACAGTACATTATTTGACTAGTTCATTATTGAGTTTAATACAGCGCAGCGCCATCTTAACAATAACATCAGCATTGTTTTAGAAACAGGTTAACTCGAGGCTTTGGTAGCTCCTCTTCCGGGTCCCGACTCTCCGAGGTCTGGACCTTCGAGACCAGAGCTATTTTTTGCTCCTCTACTGATTTTATGTTAGAAACCATTGGTGTTGGGGCACGTTGGGGCTATGTAAACCATTTTTGTGGAGTTTTCTGACAGCTAGTAAAACGTAGTTCCAACATACTGCGATAGATGGCGTCAACGCGAGATGGAGGCGAAGAAACTTAGGCTTAAAATTCAGCAAAAAATGGAAGTCACTATTGACGATGTAGGTATACAGGGTAAATTTTTTATCACTGTGGGTAACTTCAGCTTGTATTCTACTCATCAAACTGAACAACTTTCAAAAAAACTTCGAAAAATTCTGCAAGCCTCGGCTTCACCGAATTCGATGCGGAATGTGTCAATCGAAAGAAAATTACTTCTTCTTCTTATCGTGTGGGCAAGTCCTGGTGTCAGAGTTTATTCAAACCGCCTTACGGCCTCTGACGTGGTTTTTATCTAAAGACTACTACTACCTCCTACTACTACCAGAGGTAGTAGCCAGGACCAACAGCTTCACGTGCCATCCGAAGCACGAATCATCTTTCTTTTCAGACAATCAGGTGATTCAGCCTGCAATGTCCTAACCAACTGGGGAAAAACGCACAAAGTGACATTACTAGGTGTCCCCGTGGGAATCGAACCCACGACCTCCGTGTCAAGAGCCCAATGATCTTAACCATTAGACCACGGAGGCAGTTAATTACTTAATTCATGATAATAAAAATTATGATGGCAGACAAGACAGGTGAATGTAACAGTTGGGTATATTTTTAAGAATTCACTTTGTTACTAAATCAATAACCTACCTAGTGAACTATACTGAATCTCAGCTACTAATAGATGATTTAGGAAATTGTTCTAAATAAAATAATGTTACCTTTAACATCTGAAGAGGTATCCCGCAGTCCTCATTCATCGCGTCCAGAATGTCCCTGACTTGATAGCAAACCGCCTCCAAAGCAGCCTTGACGATGTGGGAGTAATTTGTTTCTTCAGTAATTCCACAAATAACCCTGTAAGTGCATTAGGCCAACGTCAATTAAACTTGCTTGCGATCTTAAAAAGCTTTCGTAAAGCAAAATAAAAATTATGTTTTCTGCCAGATTATATAATACTATACAGTACAGATGCCAAACAATGTCAAACAATGGAACGCGACTGCCGTAACTCGGGCAGTCTTCGGGCAAAGTAAAATGCTTGATTTTCCGAGGCTCATGAGATTTTTTTGTAGTCAGATCATGTATTTTTAGTAACAATTTACACTTTTACGTAAACATTAATTACAAATCGATACCATAACGCCATTTTTTAACTAAAATTTCATTTGTATGGGATAGGACACCATGGTTTTCCTTCAGCGTCACTTTAAATTTGTATGTGTGTTCAGACTTCTTGAGACTCTGGTACTTTAAATGTGACTAGATAATTCGTGTGAAAATGTCCAAGATATAAAAAAATAATTTCTTTTCATATTTATTTGATTTATCAGGCGGTCGAAAAATCGCCAAAATCGCCCCACATAATTAATGGACGCCCCTTAGTAAAAACGACTTACCCTCTAGCATCTTGTCGCCAATAAGGTGCGTAGAGACCACTGAAGGCAGGCACGAATACTACACTTCCATTCTCTGTTGCTTTCTCAGCTATTTCTTGAGAAGCTTTTGCGCTTTCTATTAAACCAATGTTGTCTTTCAACCATCCTAACGCTGCACCAGCAATCGCGACCTGAGGAACATCAAACAATCAATCAAATCAGGCCACATCAACCCACTGCTGAGCATAGGCCTCCTTTTTATTGCGCCCTCCTCACGGTCCTGACTAGGGTTACCAGGTCCGATTTGTTTTAAATCGGGGCAGAAGGTAAAACAAATCGGGATTTAGGGTTGTAGATCGGGACACGAAAAAATAAGGTTAGTATTTTATCGTAGCCAGGAGCGAGCGAAGCGAGCTCGACATTTCACCGAATTCTCGAGCGAGCGAAGTGAGCTAGAGATTTGACTGCAATGTGTCTAGCCAGAAGCGAGCGAAGCGAGCTCGAGTTTTTACGACCTTAAAGCTGGAACGAGCAAAGCAAGCTCAAGATTTAACTACGCTACGAAAAGATACACGATCCAAAACCTATAGCGAGCGTAGCGAGCTGGACATTTCACCCAATTCTGGAGCGAGCGACGCGACGTGAGCTCGAGATTTCACTGTGATGTGTCTAGGCAGGAGCGAGCGAAGCGAGCTCGAGATTTTACAGCAATAAATATACGTTCTAAAAACAGGAGCGAACGAAGCGAGCTCGAGATTTTGCTTCAAGATTTGCAAGATTTTGCTGAAAACTTTTGATTTGAAAAGTACATTCTGACCACATTGACTTTTCAAGAAGGTGGACATGAGAAACGAAACACAAGAAAATAACATCGTGTTTAGTTTACTTATTATTACTATTGATGTCTCTTATTTGTAAGTGATTCATTTGATTTCTTGGGTGGGCCAGGTGTGATTTATCGGGACATTTAGTGTCCCGATCAGGTGCAAATCGGGACGCGTCCCCAGACCCTGAAAATCGGGACGTCCCGCGCAAATCGGGACACCTGGCAACTCTAGTCCTGACGAACACACAAATATAGTATTTATTTGTTTTTCCAGGAACGCATCACTCGAGAACGGCTGGATAGATTAGTGAGGTAGTGTTAGATATGAACACAACCTCACTGCGGTTCAGGGCTGCAGTCTCCAATGATAGCCAAACACCATCCAAATGAAAAAGTATCTTATTCTTCGTATGTGTCGGGTGGTCGTTTCGTGGTTCCAAATTTTCTATTAGGTTTTCTTATTCTACTTAAGCAATGGCTACGGAACCCTATCATGGGCGAGTCCAACACGGTCTTGACCGGTTTTTTGAATTTCTGTCTGTCTGTTTGTTTGTTTGTTTGTTCGCGCATCACGCAAAAACCACTGAACCGATTTTGATGAAACTTTTTTTGTTTGATAGCTTATGATCTGACATAAAATCTGGTACCTATATAATTTGTGCGGACGAAGTCGCGGGTAAACACTAGTCTGGTATATAATTTGTGCGGTCGAAGTTGCGGGTCATCATCATCATCAGCCTATCATCGTCCACTGCTGAACATAGGCCTCTCCCAAGGCGCGCCACAAAACTCTGTCTCTCTCGGCCTTCCTCATCCAGTCGCTCCCCGCTACTTTTTTTAGGTCGTCTGTCTAGCGGGCAGCAGGGTGTCCCACACTACGCCTACCAGTTCGCGGTCTCCACTCTAGAACTCTGACAGGGGTGTCAGAGTTCTAGAGACTGAACTGACAACCGATGGGGATCGGTTGTCAGTTCTTCGGCAGATATGACCAGCCCATTGCCACTTCAGCTTGCTAATCTTCTGAGCTATATCAGCCACTTTAGTTCTGTGACGAATCACTTCATTTCTGATGTGATCGCTCAGAGAAACACCGAGCATAGTCGGTGGTAAACTCTAGTAATTAGTAATGGTGCACACTCACCGAACCTTCCAGAGCATAGAACGGTGGGTTATTACTACCCAACTGGTAAGCTACAGTTGTTAGAAGCCCTCTGCTGGAATTCACACGAATATCACCCGTATTGTATAGGACGAAACATCCAGTCCCATATGTCGCCTTGGCTTGACCCCTTTGCAGGCACATCTGGCCAACGAGCGCCGCTTGTTGGTCCCCAAGACATCCAGCAATCGGGATCCCCTTGAGAGGGCCATCATAAAAGTGTCCATATACCTGAAAATGTATACGGGGTCCAACTTAATATACTGACAGTATTTTTAGAGGATGATCGGACCATCAAAATGAACAACTTTCTGTATGGGAACCAGCATCGAAATCACGAAAAAAGAATCAGCTGTCCCAGTTTCGGCAGCAGACAAAACAGCTTACTATTTTTCGCGATTCCGACGTAGGTCCATAGAGAAAGTTTATCAGTTTGATGGTCTGATCGTTCCCTTCAAAACCGGTGAATGAACGTTGAATGAAAAGGTTCATTCAACTCACTGACATATACTCTAGAGATAGACAGGCGTTTTCATAGAAGCAAAGCAACATGTTCCACTTGAATGCGGTGCCCGCACCTGATTGATGTTCCCGAGTTCACTTCGTCACTATGGCAATGACAGACCGCAATCTGTCATTTTGTGTGACATGTTGTTTGTTTGAACGAGCTTGTCTATCGCTAGAGTATGTCAGTGATTCAACTGCAGTGTGCAAATAGGTCTTTTATTTATATTTAATACCCAAAAAGAATATGTTTTGCATTGCAAAAGACCCCTCATCAAAAGAAATCATTTTAATTTTATTTTAAATCTGATCTTGCGCGCAAGTAGAGAGCACATACTAGCGCAGGTCGACTGTAGACAAACCTTTTAAAGATGTTACGTGCGTCTGTGCAGTGTGCAAATAGTTATTTTATTTATATTTAATTCCGGACTATAATTTATATCAATGACTCCATTACTTATGAAAGTATCCGATTTAAAATAAAATGATTTCTTTGAGTCTTTTGCAATGCCTCGGCTTTTTTACATACATGTCGCGGAAAGCGGGGCTTTTGCTCTCCGATAAGCGCGGGAAGTGGCCATTTTCTATGCAGCGAAGGCGCGTCGCGCGCGTGTAGAGAAATCATACTAGAGGGTCTGTTTACTGTTGTTATTATATTAGTCAATGGAATACTCATCAAAATGCCCTCAAATATTCAAAATCCGTCTGAATTTGTAATTTTTGGACTGTGGATTGTGTAGGTATTTGGTTTTTAACTAGTGATTATGTATAAATTTAAGGGGTCAAAGGCTAATGAAAATTTAATACAAGTAGCTGTCAAATAAACGTAAGTTCATACCTCCGAACTCGATTTGATTTCAGGTAAAACTGATTTCGGAACTTCAAAGAACTTCAGCAGTAGAGGATCCCAGTTCAAATTTTCTATGTTCATTAACATAGTTCTTGAAGCGTTTGATACATCTGTTATGTGTTTCCCTCCATTTGGGCCTCCTGAAGATAAAATAAATAATTTCTTTTTACACACATACTATAAAATAAGCAACGGCACTAATAATATTTAATACACACTTTGTTTCGCGGAACTACTGGGAAAAAAGACTCACTAGTTCCTCGATGGAACTACTACCACGGAAGTTCACGGAACTATTGGTATTATTAATACAATGTTCACTATCAACATACTATTGCACTCACAACAAAGTCATTTATTCGTAATAGCGGTAGCGAAAAGACGAGCAGTTTCAGTTACGCAGCATTTCAAACTTTATCTTAAATTGCTAGAATACTTCGGTTTAAGGGGCTCGAACTAGAACGATTTAACCAGCAGGCTCGAAAGAGTTGAGCAAATGGCCGCCGCGGTTCGTCTACCTACTGTAACACTTAACTGTGCAAACTGCCGGCCGCTGCCAATATCTAGGTTTGAAGCTACCCTTATTCTTATAAGCCTTAAAGCCTAAAAATATGAGTCTTCCCGCGACTTAACATTCGTCCGAGTCCGTTGCGAGCTAAATGATATACCTACAAGATTTTAAGTCTATTATAAGCTTTCAGACACAAAAAGTTGCATCAAAATAGGTCCAGTAGTTTCGCGAGATGCGCGAACCAACATTTACAGTTTTATAATAGTATGAGATAGATAGATGACCCAGGAAGTTGCAAAGGGCTAGCTAGTTTACACGTGAACTTCGCTAGGCATCATATTATGCAAAGAAAAGATTCACAGTACACTTTTATATCAGTCACACTGGCTTAATTTAAGGCATATATATATGAAACAATTGGTGTACCTTATGAAATACTTATAGGTAAAGCCTGACCAGGAAAATAAAAAACCTGGATTGGGGGCGCTGCAATCGACTGTCACCTTTTATGTTAGTGTTCCAAGTACAAAAATTAGTTCCAATGATTTTCCGCAACATGGCGAGGTTTTTTATATTTCTGGTCAGGCTTTACTATAGAGTACTAGGTTATACTATGAGTAGCTAGCTAGATAGTATTTGTCTCCATATTCACGATTAAAATATGTTACGCTAGAATTAATGTTATTTATACCTTAGATCAAAATAAAATTAATGGATAGGCCTGAAGTGCGGTAAGTTGAAGCACACTACTGGTGCACTTGGTCCATACAAACTAGCGCCATTATCTGTCAAATCTAGGGCACTGGCATACAAGTGACAAGTAAACCTTTCATTTGTTTTGCCTCATTTTTCTGGTTTGAAATGTTCGCGTAAGGCCATCCATTAATTTTATTTTGATCGAAGATTTATACTACCTATTTATTTATCATGAAAGATAACGTTTAGTGAAACAGAAATTCGAATTGACGACAAATTATTAATCTAATACACTGGCTTTATGGATTAACACAGATTAACATAATTTCGCTACAGCAAACAAAAGCTAAAAGCAGTCTGATTATACCATAAAGGTATTATACCTTACAGGAATAGAGCTACAAACATGAGTTGTCAAATGAAACCTTTTTTGGATGTTTTTTGGAAAAATTCGAATATTGCCTATGATTCTGACTCTAACGTGAAACTGTGGATAAATTAATGAAGTAGTGTCAGTATTCATAAAATTATCTACGATTTCACTTTAGTTTCGCAATTATTCACGGAAACCGAATTGTAAAAATTAATTAGTGACTAAAAAACGGTCCTATTGCCTCGCGTCACGTATCTTTTTCTATTATACAGTGGTGCCGTACATACATCTCGCGCACTCAGCTGTATGTTCTTCTATTCCTGGTATAATACCTTTATGGATTACTAGTGTTATCCCGCGACTTCGTCCGCACAAATTATATACTTACCAGATTTTAAGTCGGATCATAAGGTATCAGACAAAAAAAGTTTCATCAAAATCGGTTCAGTAGTTTTTGCGTAATGCGCAAACAAACAAACGAACTAACAATTTTGTCAATAGATGGCGCTGCACGTCATTTAAATCGCGCTATCGAGTGTTATTTGAGTTTATATGAAGTGAACCGCTACTTTTTTGTACCTCAAGATTTTACGGTTTTATAATAGTTACTAGTGTTTTCCCGCGACTTCGTCCGCACAAATTATATACCAGATTTTAAGTCAGATCATATTTATTTATTTATTATTTGAATTTATATGAAGTGAACTGCTACTTTTTAATTCCTCATGATTTTACGGTTTTATAATAGTTAAGAAGATATATATCTGAAAGTACAAGCCTGTATCAACCTCATAAAAGTTTTTCTAACTATTTTAAAACCCGTTTGCAGAGTTGTCAATATCATACAAAACTTTGACGCAGAACACGCGTAGACGGTTTAAATAAAATAATATTTTATATATGGAAAAATAGCTAAGTAAATCTAGATTGCGCGTCTCAAATATCATTTACAATTTATTTTGAAATTTTGTATGAATAATTTCAAAGATTGATATCTACGATACAATAGTTTTACACCATAAGGAAAATATGACAAGATATTGCTTGCGCGCAATTTGCATAAACTTACATAAGTAATTTTATACATTTTTAATCTTTAAATTGTCGCTATATGCGTCTGTTTGTTTCTCCGTTTCATCATCATCAGCCTATATACGTCCCACTGCAGGGCACAGGCCTACCCTCTAGAAGGGTGTTTGGGCGTAATCCACCATGTGTGCCCAATGCGGTTTGGTAGACTTCACATACGCATCAGAATTTCTTCTTCTGCGCATGCAGGTTTCCTCACGATGTTTTCCTTCACCGTTTGAGAGCAGTTGGTAATACGGACATAAGTTAGAAAAACTCATTGGTACGTGGCATGTTGTCCGTGCGGATTCGAACCCGGACCTCATAATTGAGAGTCCATACCGCTCCGCAACACGCCACCAAGCTCTTACCGCTTGCGCTTCCCCTTACTGTTTCTCCGCTTACTTCTTCTAAACTACGCAAAGGATTTTAATAAGGTTTTCATTGTAATTTAGACAATTCCTTCCGGAAGATTTATGTGTATAATATATTTACTTATATTATAGACTTATATATATTACTAGTGTTTTCCCGCGACTTTGTCCGCACAAATTATACACCAGATTTTAAGTCAGATCTTAAGCTATCAAACAAAATAAATTTCATCAAAATCGGTTAAGTAGTTTTTGCGTGATGCGCGAACAAACAAACAAACAAACAAACACAAACAGACAGACAAAATTTCTAAAAAAGGTTGATTTCGAGTCTGGGATACCTAAAAACCATATCGTAATCTTTTTTTTGTAAATATCTTCAATGTACAGACACACTTCAGTTACAGTTTTATAATAGTTTAGATATAATATATAGATGGGTGAAACTGGGGCGGGTTGCTAGTAGTTATATAATAAAATATCTTGTAAAATTACAACTTATCTTAAAATATAAACTAGAATAATCGAAAGATCATGTAAATGTTTCCACTATACAAGGTGTAAACTTGAATGCGTTACAAAACGGGGTGCTTGAAACCATCAAACTGAACAACTTTCACTTTGGAGCCAATATCGAAATCACAGAAAAATGTTTAGTTGTTCCCTTAGATCGTTGTTCCATAGAAAGTCAACGTCTACTCAACCCTAAACTAGGAACAGCAGTGGTTTTATCGCAATTTTGATGTTGGTCCCATAGTAAGAGTTGTTCAATTTGATGGTCCGAAACATCCCCTTTAATATGTAACATATTTAAATTTACACCCTGTATTTACGTTTCAATATAGATCTACTATTACTTTATTCACCTTATCTAAATAAATGCATTATTAGTAGCCGAGCACTCAATAGATATCAATAATGGATTCATTATTAATTGGGTTTTCCTTAAAACACAAAAGTAAATCGCATATTAAGTAGACATGTCATTTTCATATCAAACAACTATTCTATAAAATTTACCTGTTAAGTTCCATATAATCCAGGTGTCTACAGTGCCGAAGCAACATGTTCCTTTCTTCATGGCCAGTTTGACGGCATCCACATTGTCGCTGAGCCAACGCAGTTTGACAGCACTGAAGTACGGAGACAATGGCAATCCACATAATGGCTAGAAAAAGTTTCTGATTTAATAATGTCATTTTCCTTCCTTCTCTTACAGACATTGCAGAGGAAAAAACACAGATTTGCTTAAAAAATATACTAAATCTTAGACCCACACAGACTGCTGACTTTTGAACAGCAGATAGTTTGGTCGGTTGCTTGATCAGTTTGATCACATTAAAGTTATTTTCGGTATAGATAGGTAGAAAAAGAATATGGATGGGCATGATTTCCCTTTGAACTAAAAAGTTGGCAAAATATTGGCAGACTGTTCAGTAAGGTGCTACTACCGCGAGTGCCCACTCGCCGATTTCGTCAGTCAATAGCCGCTTGGTATCTTCAAAAGCAGTTACCGACTAGCAAATTAGGAGTGCAATCAGCCGACCGTTGGATAGTCGAGTCACAGTAGACATAGGGAAAAGTATTCAGACTTCATACAAGCTCCCGAATAAACGCACACACAGACGAGCGCCAAATACATGGCCCACTGGTATAGGTACCTCGGTGGGCAAGTCTCGAGGGTTGCACGCCCTGTGCACACATGTGCTGCGTACTTGATTTAAAAATGGTGCTGCTGTGTATTGATAGTTAGACAGTAGATACAACAAGATTGATAGTCCAACTTTAGATTGGTACCTAAATACTCATGTAATAACATGTCAGTGGTGACAATAGTGCTCTGATCGTGAGTAGGCATTCATTTGAAGGACACGGCTCTTACATAAATGTAATATACGTAAATGTTACATAGTGTCCCATCATAAATGCTGCACGGAAAAACGCCTCATTAACTAGCCTAAGAATTTTACAACAGATTGATATATCAGGTGCATGGTGTTCATAGGTTGCTAGCCTAAGAGTGCGTCCACTTCACGCTCGCGAAAAGCCATCAAACTGAACAACTCATTATCTACTCATCGTGTGGGCAGCAAGTCCTAGTTTCAGAGTTTTTTTCAGACCACCTTACGGCCTCTGATTTGAATGTAACAACTACTACCAACAGAGATAGTACCCAGCATAATGTGCCATCAGAAACACGGAATAATCTTTATTTTCAGACAAACAGGTGATTCAGCCTGCAATGTCCTAAACAACTGTGGAAAAACCATGGAGTAAGAGGAGATGGCATATCGGCTTGTTTCTATAGAAAATTATGTCGCCGACAAAGGGGGTGAGGGACGGGTGAGGGGAGACAAAAAGCATTAGGGGACCGTGTAATTTCTCTATGGTATACAACAATTGCAGTATAAACTAGATGACGTCATGCCCAGTTGGTGGTTACTGTGCACTCTTTGTTACACCATCTCTACCAAGAGGAGCGTGTAATTTCTCTATGGGAAAAACACACAGTCACAGAAAAACAACTTGTAATTGTCATGCTTACCTTTAAATAATTCTTATTTCTTGTCTTATTGGGCACCGTGTCTAACAACTTATCTATAGTAGGAGAGGTTCTCATATCCAACCACACTATAGCATTGTGTAGAGGTTTGCCCGTTTCCCTGTCCCATACTATCGTTGTTTCGCGCTGGTTAGTGACTCCTACCGCTACGATGTCCTTCAAAAGCAATGACACGAAAGTAAGACATAATTTTTAGGCAATATAAGATTGGTAATCGATTCACAATACGCAGTTGAGATGCTTACCGTTGTCTTCCCGCCCAAAGTCACTAGTTTTTCAATAGCTTTCTCTATGCACCAGGTAACAACCTCTAAGATTGCATAAGGGTCTTGTTCTACCCATCCTTCCTGAGGGAAATGTTGTTCAAGCTCTTTCTGATGAGATACGACTACATCTGAGGAGTTCGCTTTGAAAATTATGAACCGTGCGCTTGAAGTACCTTCGTCTATAGACCCAACTAAGGGCCCAAATTTTCCGAATTCCGACATAATTCTTGAGAGACAGCTTACAAGTAATTGCAAAGTAAACTAGTTCTTATCTAGAAGTGCACTTTGGTCAGATAATTAGAGAATTTATCTTTATTGAGCAATAAAAGAAGTCTCCGTTCAAACAGCAAATGAAAAACAAAAAGGAAAAAAAATGAAATGAATGACATAACTTTTTATTGTTGTTGTTGTTGTAGTTTCATTTTTCCTTACGGAAAGAAAAAGGGTACATAGCCCATGCAGCCAAGTCAGTTTTTGTATTTTCTTGTAAAAATAAAAGGCACTATGTGCCTGGTCTGTTTTATGTTTATTATAATTTTTCCTTCTTGTCTTCATAATTCAAGTAAATTGTAATTTTTCTGTAGTATTGTCATATTCTGAATTATATCCGAGATCGTGTTTCTAGTGTCAGATGTATTCAATACATATTTTCCAATATTGTCAAGAATCCGTTTTCCTCATCAGTTTTTCGTTTTTTCCACTTAAACCTAACCCATTGCAATGCGAGGGTGGTTCACACATTTCAATGTTCAAGGGAGTTTTACGCGGGGATATCAATCCGAATCAAACGGTCGCGCCCACAGACTTAGGATTTAAGTCTGTGGTCGCGCCTTACTTTATTTCTCACTTTTACTATATTGTTCTCCATTAATGGCACATTATATTACACAAATTCCACCACATTATCACAATAACAGCCACGAAAAAGTAATTTACAAAATTAAGAAACAAAGTCCGTCCGTTTCGTCTTGTTTCCCGCGCAAACTTTTTTTTCCTGTTGTTGTTTTTTTTTTTTTTTAAGTTTATCCTTTCGGATAGGCTATGGGAACTAGCCCTTACTGCCTGGTCATTAGTGTCTTTTTTTCTTTGTACTTAAACCTAACCTAACCTAACCTTAATACCTAACTCTTGAAATGCGAGGGTGGTACACACATTCCAATGGTCAGGGGAGTTTCACGCGAGAATCAATCCGAATCAAACGGGAGCGCCTTCTTTATTTCTCACTCTTACTATATTGCTCTCCATTAATGGCACATTATATTACACAAATTCCACCACATTACCACAATAACAGCCACGAAAAAGTAATTTACAAAATTAAGAAACAAAGTCCGTCCGTTTCGTCTTGTTTCCCGCGCAAACTTTTTTTTTCTGTTGTTGTTGTTGTTGTTGTTGTTGTTACATTTATCCTTGCGGAATGGCAAAGGGAACATAGCCCATGCAGCCAAGTCTGATATTGTCTTTTTTTATAAATTCATTATAAAAGGCACTATGTGCCTGATCTGTGTTAAAATTATAATTTTTTCAAGTCTTCATATTCCAAGTTAATGTTCGTTTTTCCGTAATATTGTCATTTCTGTGGTTTTCGTCATTTCCTTGTGTTATTTCCGTGATCAATTTTCTTTTTGCCGATGTCTTCAATAAGTTTTCATTATTGACAGGAATCCGTAGTCTTTATCAGTTAACTTAAACCTAACTCATTGAAATGCGAGGATGGTTCACACATTGCAATGTTTTAGGAAGATTTACGCGGGGATATCAATCCGAATCGAACGGTCGCGCTTTACTTTATTTCTCACTTTCACTATATTGTTCTCCATTAAAGGCACATTATTATGCTAATTCCACCACATTATCACAACAATAGCCACGAAAAACTAATTTATAAAATTAAGAAACAAGGTCCGCCCGTTTCGTCTTGTTCCCGCGCAAAACTCCTTTTTTTCATGGCTCTGTATATAATACTAGTCGCTGATCTCTATGCATTTAGTACATAGACGATTTTTTTTTCGCATTTAGTATCTTCCAAAAGCAGAAAAAAATAACAAAAATGTATTTCCTAATTCCTCGATTAGTGGCGTTGACCAGAGGGGAAGAGGGATTTTCCGAAAGCCATTAAAAAAGTAAAAGTAGTTCCTAATGGCCTGATAGATGGCGTTGACCAGACAGGGGTGAGCGTCCTTTCAGATAATAAATTACAAATAAAAATAGTAAGAAACAGTTTTTAAGTAAGCAGCTTTTGCAGGGTGATTGGTCGTTCTAGGTGATTGGTAATTCGACTTATTCCTTGAAAGTGGTCTAGTGTAACCGCTCATTTTCGAACACCAGTTAACGAGGCTAAAATTGTTGCAAATGAGCTCTAGTGTGACCTCTTTCAAGGAATAGGTCGAATTATAAATGTATTTTGTCAACGGGTATGCGTCTGACTCAGTGACATGCATTTTTATTTACTTTTTAGCCTAAAATTTTCGTCTTCGGCTAGCCTCTCTGGTCAACGCCATCTATCGCTAGTATGTTGAACTACGTAATACGTTTGACTAGCTGTCAGAAAACTTTTCAAGCAATAAAAAAAGTTTGTTTTAAATTTCTCGATAGATGGAGTTGGCCAGAGAGGGCTATGAGCAAAGGACATACGGCGATAAATGCCAAATATTGTATACTTCAAAAAGAAAAATTATAAAATTGGCAATACCAAGAAAATAAAAAAAACAGAACTATGTCAATGAGGGATTTTCCAGAAGCGCTTAAAAAAGAAAAAGTTGTTCCTAAATGGCTCGATAGATGGCGTTGACCAGACAGGGATGAGTGACCTTGCAGATAATAAAATACAAATAAGTAGTAAAAATTTGTGTTTTTAAGTAAGCAGCAAAGTATGAACATACATTTCGTCAACGGATGCGTCTGTCCTCAGTGACATGCATTTTTGTTTACTTTTTTAGCCTAAAATTATTGTCGTCTTCGGACCCCTCTCTGGTCAACGCCATCAGCTATCGCCGGCCGGTATGATGAACTACATAGATTCATAAATGAACTACAGCTTGGCAAAAAAGTCGTGATAAAACATGAAGGCGCTGCCTCCACGCAAGAACGTCAAAATCACGCATAACCTGGCAACACCACCATACAAAAATTTTAGTTCCACCTGTCACCACGATCATGACTTTTTTATACGTTTGAGTAGCTGTCAGAAAACTCCTCATAGACGGTAAGTCCGTTTCAAAACGTGAAAAAATCACTCGAGGCAGCGACCACACAGCAGTAGGGCTCGCATGCCACTCCCGAGAAAACGATAAAAATCGAGAAGTGCCTGCCTCCATCCTTATTATTTTACGTATGCCAGAAAGAGCGCGCATGACGTTTTGTCGTGGGTGGCATGCTAGCCGTGCTGACTCGAGGAGTCTATCTATCTCTTATCTCATTCAAGAATAATGCTTTTTTTCTTTCTCTTGTATTAGTATCCCGAGACTCCCGCCCGAGTGCTTTTCACACGTTATGAAACGGATTCTATTCTATTTCTACACAAACTAATAAGTATTTCTATTATTTAAAATTTTATGTTTAAAGTTCGTTTGTTTTTGATATTTTTCGAATGAAAGTAAAGTACCGAATTACGAATATTTCTCGAATTTGTAAGCAACGCATATTTTTTTATAGTACACAGTAGACTATGAGTGATTTGATAAAGACATACTCGTGGCTAGATATGACGAAATTAACCGGTGTAACCGAAGGTGTAACCTGCAAACCTCTTGTTACTTATAAAGAGTTTCTAGCCTTTACTAGCTTTCACCGACACCATCCCCCCCTGATCCCCCCATTTGGAGTGTTTGGACACAGGATCCTCTGTGGTTTGGAATTCGATGTGTATTTCTTTAGAACCGCACAGGAAATGGTGAGCGATGTAAGTCGACCTAAGTCGACTTATGAACCGCCGTCGTTCTGTCATTTTAACCTGGAAATACGAGGAAATTTCAAGCTGCATGAAGAAGACAATTTGCTGAGGACCCTGGTTTGTCATGACGTTGCCAATGGATATCTCGATGATAGGTAAATGAATGCAATTTAAGAATTTCTTGGTTAGAGTTGATGGCATGTCGAATAAGAGATCAATGCATGTCAATCATTGAGTTGGCCCCAAGAACATTGTATGTATTATTTGGCCCTGCCCGTAGAGGGAGAATTAATAGAGGTTGGAATGTGTTTTGTCCCATTCACTCAATAAGAGATGAGCATAGACATATTACTCTAGCGATAGACAAGCTCGTTCAAACAAACAACATGTCACACAAAACAACACAAAATGACACATTGCGGTCTGTCATTGCCATAGTGACGAAGTGAACTCGGGAACATCAATCAGGTGCGTACACCTCATTCAAGTGGAACATGTTGCTTCTATGGAAGGGCAAGTCTATCGCTAGAGTTTAAGTCTATGGAGATGAGAGATGCATATTATAGCAAATTCACCATACCTAGTTAAAATAGGAAACATTATTGCTGTCCTTGGACGTAACCATTTTTTCTTACTAAGGCCACCTAACTCAAAAATGTCACTTCATATAAATTATTGGCAATGGCGATGCCACAGTTTAAAATATAGTAACTTGTTTGTACTACGTACAGTACGGACACTCCTCTGGTTGGCTCTTGGTATAAAATGTAAGCAAATGTGTATTCCTATCTCGCTTACACTCACTCAGTATCGCACATGCTTAACTCTTCTTTTAAATTTTTAAATTTGTACGAAATTACAGCTATTGGCTGGCAGTACCCAAGATGTAGCCGTGCCCCAACTTGCGCTACTCCCAAATTTTTAACTATCTAAACTATTATAAAACTGTAACTGAAGTGTGTCTGTACATTGAAGATATTTACAAAAAAAAGATTACAATATGGTTTTTAGGTATCCCTGACTAGAAATCAACCTTTTTAGAAATTTTGTCTGTCGGTTTGTCTGTTTGTGTGTTTGTTCGCGCATCACGCAAAAACTACTGAACTGATTTTGATGAAACTTTTTTGTTTCATAGCTTATGATCTGACTTAAAATCTGGTATATAATTTGTGCGGACGAAGTCGCGGGTAAACACTAGTTATAAATAAAACTGCAAAATAAGTGTTTCTGTACATTAAAGATATGGTACAGTTGTCAAAGTTGTCGCTTTCTACCTCCGTCGAGAAGAAAAATAGTATACTAACCTCGGGCAGTAAATAAGAAAGCCTCAGATCACATCTTTTGAACAATTACATGAGATCTGAGACCTTTCTTACTTTCCTGTCCTCGGTGTGCAATCTACTATTTTGTCTTTTGTCTGTTTTCCATGTTAGTTGTATGTTTGTTTGTTCGAGCACCACACAACTACTGAACCGATTTTGATGTGGTTTCCACAAAACCACAGAAGTAGAGGAGAAATGATACCGCAAGGCTGGTCCCTAGTTATATGGTATAATATTCATCTTCTTTTTTTAGAATTCATTTTCTCTAATTACCTAATTTTGAATTCCAGTATAGTTGATGGAATAGATTCATAATATGATGTACATACATTTTACAACTGGGCTGGTATTGATATATTCTGTTACTTTAGTCATCATTTAATAACAATACCACCTCCTGGATGGATAAATGTTGGGCACAAACATGGCGTTAAAGTTATTGGTTATTAAATCTATACATACATGTGGATGGCAGTAAGAGGAAACGAAGATAAAAATTATTTTGTTAACTACCACATTTCTGTTTTTGGGTTATGGTTATCTATCTACAGGCTAAATTTCGTTTCATAGGTGCAATAATGAGCGAGTAATTGAGGTGGGGCATACAGACAGACAGACAGAATGGACGAAAGTTTAAGGGTTTCTTGTTTGACTACCCTAAAAAGGTAGAATGGGCAGAGTAAAAGTTGACATTGCTTGAAGAGATAGTGAACAAATAATATTCATTTCTAGAGTTTACCCGCGACTTCGACTGAACAAATCATATACCAAATTTTAAGTCAAATCTTAAACTATCAAACAAAAAACGTTTCATCAAAATCGAGTCAGTAGTTACCTAGTTATTGCGTGATGCTCGAACAAACAAACAGACAGACAAAAATTATAAAAGGTTGATTTGGAGTCTGGGACACCTAAAAACCATATCACAGACACACAGTTTTATTTATAATAGTTTATATTTATCCATGTTAGTAGTAGCCTAGGTACTATGCTTCGGGTGCGTTTCGACTTAGGCGGAATGGAGACACGAGTATCGTACAGAGAAACCGGTCTATTCGGACATTCGAACTTCGCAATTGCGTGAACGTTGTTGTTCCAATTGTCAACTCTATTACAATGAATTTCGGACCAAAAGGGTCGCGATATATCGAAATTCGAAAGTGCGAGTGCAGGGCCTGCTTCCATGGAAGCGTCAATTATATTAGAATATTCCTTTAGGGCTGTCTAAAAGGAAATAAAAATGAGAAATTATAAGTCTAGCCACTGAATTTTTTTTTGGCCACGTGATCAAACTTCTCATTTTTTAACTAAGCAACGGGAAAATAAGATAGCTTCTAATAAACTAATTCGTCTTTTTTACATCACCAACTAAATAATTCCAAAGAAAGCGTCAAGTAAAGTTCAGCAATTATTTTAACTTGTCTACTGATTTATCTATTGCCACCTAATTTACTAACTCAGCCACGGATTTTACAACTCATCACCATTTTACGTTTTACAGCTTCAACATAAGCTCCACAAAAAAATATAGTTCAAGCTTCAATAGACAACATCATATATTACAACTTAGCATGTAAATTAAGAGGCCTATTACAAGCTCAGTGGCGCCCTCACCACAATAATAAAGATATCTCAATAAAGGAAGCCTAAATTAAAAATGTGCTACATTAACAAACTACAAAAGCCTTCAAGCTATTGCTATACAATACTTTTGTAGGTTCTAAACGTTCCACTTTTAAGAATTTCGAAATAAAAATAAAAGTGGCCGTTTTTTTTTCTTTTTTCAAATTTGTGTGGTTAGACCTATAAAAAACCTACAAAAGTATTGTATAGCAATAGCTTGAAGGCTTTTGTAGTTTGTTAATGTAGCACATTTTTAATTTAGGCTTTCTTTATTGAGATATCTTTATTATTGTGGTGAGGGCGCCACTGAGCTTGTAATAGGCCTCTTAATACATCATATTCTTTTATCGTGAAAAAAGCCACTGTACGATTTGGTGCGAGTGCGTGAGACGACAGCGACCGGCCATTTGCACCAAATTCGTTCGTGCATTCGTGTTGCAATTGTTTCAATTGTAATTTTTGTAATTAAATAAAAGTTTTAGATGAGTTTTAATGGTTATTCTTTCGCTGGGATTCACCGTTATCTAGATATTTCATAAATTATGTTTTTATAAAGGGAAGAGGGCGCGATCTAACTCAGTCGGTTAGGTTAGCGAGGAGCGAAGCGACGAGCATGTTAGGTTTCTTGCGACCACAGCGCACGAGCCGAGCGAGCGGAGCGAGCGGTGCCGCGGCAGCGGCCGGCGAGTGCCAGAACCGAATTGCTACTGTTTAGCTAAAACTCAAAACAAAATTGGACTAAAAAAAGGGGGGGGGGGGGGGTGTCATCCCCCGAATCCCGAATGTTACATTTGGCGATTGTTTTTTGTTGACAATTTTCGAAGTCCTAATTTTGTATGGGACCTTCTATTATCTATCTAATATATCTTTATTTTAATTACTATACGTAAAATTATGGTATTTCAAAGTACATGAATTGATTTAAAAAGTCTTTTGTTTTGTTTTCCTTCAATAGTTTCTGGGTATTTAGGGGCCATAATTTACTATTTGATGACAATTTTAGGTAAATTTTGACGATTAATTAATGTAGGACGAGTTAAATTTTAAACTTACTGAGTTATAAAATTAGAAGCTAATTGAACTACTTTCTTGGTGTCATTTATTAATATTTTAGAAGATTACTGCTTGAATGCATATTACAAATTTAGATGCTAAGAAATAACCACCATGCTAAGTTGTATTTAGAGTGTCTTATATAGAAGATAACTAGTGGCTAAGATAGTATTATTTAGACGCGCGTTGATTGTGGCTGACTTAGTAATTTAGAAGGCAATGTAGATTTTTAGAGGCTTATACTGCTATTAAAAAGAAGTCTGTTTAATTACCACCCAATAAAAATTAGAGTAGGTATGAAGGCAGGTCATTTTTTTTCTTATTCTAAATTGTTTTTATGTTTGTTTTTTGTTGTTGGTTGTTTTGTTTCTTTTTATTTGATTATTTGTCACCAATCCTTTTTGGCATAAAAATATTCAAATAATTAGGTAACTTATCGTTTGTAGTGCTTCAACATTTATTTAGTTGTTTTCCTTAAAATATAAAGAGGAAATGATGGTTAAAATGACGGTAAATTATTATTTCAATGTAGTATTTCTATATACTTCCATGTTTATGTGACCCCGTAGGTGAACGCATGTAGTGATGCACCGCTTTTACGAGCTTGTATGACACTTCCTTCCAGTACTTCTGTTATATCGTCTGGGAAGTCGATGGTTACAACGGATGTTAATATCCAATTGGCTCCATCACCGGATAATAAAACGAGGGTCTGCTATCCTACGTGGCTCATGAAATTCGGTGTTTCGAAGGTTTTCATGAGGATAGTTTTTTTGGTGGTACTTGCTTGAAAATTTATCCATTACCAATTCTTAGAACAATTAGACTATTCCATTGCGACTTCTTTTGTAAGGATACAGCAATAATTTGTGTTGTGACCAAGAACTTGGGGGGAAACTTAGACCAGTATTTAAATGTTTATTATTATATTAAATGTTTATTATAAATTTTATTTGACGACCCGGTTGGTGTAATGTAATGGTTACCACGCCGGACTGCCAAACCAGGGTTCGAATCCTGGTTCGGTCATGGATGTTATATGTTCGTGCCGTTGTTGTATGGTTTCCATAATAAAAGCCTTTAGTGCTAGTTTGGGATCATTAAAATGTATGTGCCTGTGAGCGTTATTTATTTATTATTTATTTAAGTTTATGCTGTAGATCAGAGTAACATTAGTGACCCGTTATATGTGTGTACCCAATGCAGAGACTAATGAATATCCATGCACAAAATCAAGCAATAAATTCAGACATGCAAAAGTAGGTACATTATGTTGAATCATCCAGAGTTTTTTCGATCCTTTCGAAAACTTTTTTAATTGGGATGTTTTGTGAGTTTATTATATTCGAAAATTATTACACCTAGGCTGTGGTAGAAGAGGAAGGCCGAAGAAAAGATGGATGAATTGTGTGAATGTTGATATGTGTAAGAAAGGAGTGAGTGCTGAAATGACGTCTAAGATAGATGGAAGAGGATGGATGGCATATTGCGCAGACCCCTGATAATAGGAAATGGACAAGAGAATAATGATGATGATTAACCCTACGCATAATAATAAGGCGGTGCATTTCAGTAATTTTTCTTTTAATTGCAGCTACATTGAAGTGCGTCTGCCAAATGTTCGTATAACTTCGATTAACAGGAAAGGAAATGGTACAGGAATGTCTCATGGATCGATTCTGCTTGGCCATTTTGGACTGTGTCACAGGTGACATAATATGTGACAATCCTATTCTGATACTTCTTAACTATTATAAAACTGTAACTGAACTGTGTCTGTACATTGAAGATATTTACAAAAAAAAGATTACGATATGGGTTTTAGGTATCCCCGACTCGAAAGCAACCTTTTTTAGAAATTTTGTCTGTCTGTTTGTTTGTTTGTTTGTTTGTTTGTTCGCGCATCACGCAAAAACTACTGAACCGATTTTGATGAAACTTTTTTTTTGATAGCTTATGATCTGACTTAAAATCTGGTATATAATTTGTGCGGATTAAGTCGCGGGAAAACACTAGTTTATTATAATTTTATAAACCTTTATTTGCTGACAACATTTTCAGCAACTCTGTGTATGCAAATTAGGGTACCTACCTATATTATTTCGTAATTAGCATAACTGTAAACCATTTTCTTTAGAGTGCACACATTTTCTACGAGTTTTAGTTATTTTTATTCTTCTTCTTCATCAGCATCACCCATCCTAAGACATGAAACGGTGTTGCTTAGTATCCATGATCGTTTTGAACACTTATTTTTTCGTTTCAGAAATTGTAATATTGATAAAATGGATAGACTCGAAAGCGAAAGCGCGCCATCTACAGTTACTTTACTATATCCTAAATAGCAGTCACGTCACTACCTGAAATTGTAGATGCTGGAAAGGCAAATTACACGCTCCTCTAGGGCTGGAGGGTTCGAAAAAGTACGTGGTGTTTGCCGAGGGTTGGCGCTAATAGTCTAAAAGCATACAGAACATTGTGTAATCCTGGGCCTATAGGAGGGCGGGCCATTTAGACGGGTCATGAGAAAGCCGAAACGGATACCTAGGTATTGGTCTTAATCATCCTTGGATGAAAGATTTCCTTTGCAAAGTAATGCGTTACTGCGGTTTGACTTCTGCAATGTATTTTTGAGGTCAAAATGATGTAAGTATAGTTTTCATGTTGCCGGCAAGTGGTGTGGCCTAAAAAAATTTTGACTTCCATTGACTTACTAACTACTGGACATAGGGTCCGCGCTCAAATGTGTCCGAACCAAACGAGCACCAAAACGTAAAAAGAGAACTAATTAAGCGAAAGTCTTCGTTCGATCGGCCGACTAAGCACGCGGGGCCCGGGGGGCGCGCGGCCCGCGCCGTGCCCCTATGGGGAAGTGGGATGGAAAAGAATTTCAGCATTTTCAATGTTTTTAGTTGGTTTATATTACTACACGTACTTAGGTTTGTGTAGGTTAGTCACGGACACTTTTTTCGAGAATTTTGTACTAGACCCGACGTCCATAGTAATCTACGTCAATGGTGACCTCATAAATTTTCTGTACCTATTTAATTGTAATTAAAAAAAACATCATCATCATCACTCATCCTAAGACATGAACCAGTGGGTGTTGCTTACTATCGATTATCGTTTTGAACACTTTTTTTTTTTCGTTTCAGAAATTGCGTTCCATAAACAGTTTACATTCATACGGGAAATCATTTTTCCAATTTTCGTCGTTGTGAATTTTAAATTACCCACCTAGTTACTACGTGTACGTGTTGCATACTACCAGTGAAGTTGTAATAATGATAATATAAGTAATAGTAGGTAGAGTTGAAAGCGAAATCGCGACATCTACAGTTACTTTACTATATCCCAAATAGCAGTGACGTACCTACCTGAAATTGTAGATGGCTGGTTACATAGAGAAATAACACGCTCTCCTAGGGCTGGAGGGTTCAAAAAAGTACGTGGTGTTTGCCGAGGGTTGGCGGTAGTAGTTTAAAACGATACAGAACATGTAATCCTAGGTCTAGGGTAATAGGAGAGCCATGAGAAAGCCGAAACGGATAGGTTTTGGTCTCAAACCATCCTTTAGCCAGAGAAATAGAGAAGGCGCCATGAAAGTTTTCCTTTGCAAAGTATGCGTTACTGCGGTTTGATAAATTTGCAATGTATTTTTGAGGTCAAAATGATGTTTAGTTTTCATATTGACGGCAAGTTGTGTAGCCTAAAAAAATTTGTGACCACATAAATTTTCTGTATGTAGGTAATTGTAATTTAAAAAAAAACAGCTCTCCCGTTACATACCAGCAGGATTGCAGCTTTGTAGGGAACAGCGGATTTTTTTCGCGATTTCTATTTTTGACCCGTAGAAAAAGTTGTTCAGTTTGATGGTGATATATTAAGGGGGCACCGAGTCTATATAGTGCTTCCCTCAATCGTATTTTTTATTTCTAAACCTTCGATCAACAATATACAACTAATTCAAAATAAGACCTCACTCCAATAGTGAGGCGTTATTTGCCGGGACATGTTTTGAGCGCTCATTCGCGTTATGGCAGATTCGCGTTACGGCAGATTCGCGTTATGGCAGATTCGCGTTAGGGCAGAAGTAAAATCATGAAGAAAAGTTGGTTGCAAATCAGAGTAGGATGTTTATCTATTAAACAAACGTACCAAACAAATTATCAAAATTACAAAAAATTACAGTAGGTAGCTGTCAAGTGACAGGATTAGGGGTCACAAAACCGAAAGAATATTACAAAACCGGTTTTTCGGTTTTCATTTTATGTCAAAACCGGTTTTCCGGTTTTTCGGTTTTGTTTTCGGTTTTAATTTTGTTTTTTAAATAAAACGTTGTTTTAAACAATTGAAGCATTTTTGATAAAGTATCACTTTTCTTGCAAATAATATAATCAGTTTTGAAATACAATTAATCTTACTTATTTAGTCGGCGTATGACAGGTATAACTACGAAAGTACGAAATGTTAGTTCATTCGATTGAACTAACAATCCATACCACCATAAAAATTAATCAGTCGAATCATCCCATATCAGCCCACCGCTGGGCGGGCATACCTGTGCTGTGCATCCTTCTTATTGCGCCATTCTTCAAATACCTGTGCTAATCTGATCCAATGTTAACTCTTCACCTTCACAATGCCATCAGCCCAACGTGGTGGTAGGTCACCTATTGACCTCCATCGTTCTCTTGGCTTCCACTAAGATAATGTCTTAGACCATGCACTGGCCGCCTTCCCATCTTCCAAGTGTCCTGCCTATTTCTTCTTCAAATTTGTGATCCACTTACCCGCCTTCGTATTCGACTCCACCAGTGATTTATGACTAGTATAGTACCTACGCGCCATGTCTCTTTGTTCTTGACTTGTTAGCGGTATCCCTGACGATCCAGATATGGCATCCCCTTGTCACATATTATTCTTCGGTTAATGGAAACGAGACAGGTTAGCTCATGTTATACATCTGCATAACTTTACTGCCCCTGGAGGATATCTGTCAATATTTTATGGAGAGAATGAAACATGACCAAGTGCTCAACATGGTAGTTGAAATGTCTGCATCTTTCTCTCAGCTGCTTAACTGCATGAATGGGGTCTATCGTCGATGAGTATTCTTTACGGAAGTCTGCCTGTTCAGCAGGCTGATACTCATACAAGAAAAGGGTAATTTCACAGAGCCTTGGCGAACAGTTTGTAGACTTGAGAAAGTAGACTGATTGGGCGGCGTTAAAGGTTATTATCGTGACCACTGCTTTGTTTTGTCAACCTGCAGTTGTCCTTAATTGCTGCACCATGTTGAGCAATTTATACGAGAACTTGGTAGTTAGTTGCCACATTTTAATTTTGCTCAAAGCAACATACTTTTTGGGTCGTCGTCGAGGAGCTCCAAACGTTTACTAATAGCATTTTGCTCGGGTCGTCGTCGAAGAGCTCCAAACGTTTACTAATAGCGTTTTGCTTGTTTCTAGCGTTGCATTTCTGCAAATGTCGAGTGAGTATAGGGAATATGTATGACAAAACCGAAAAAACCGAAAACCGCGGTTTTGGCTAAACTGAAACCCGGTTTTGGAAATTGTCGTCAAAACCGGTTTACCCGGTTTTTCGGGTTTCGGTGAAACCGGTTTTGTGACCCCTAGACAGGATCTGTCAAAAGTGCTAGTTATTTTTAGTTATTAAGTATACTAATTATTTTAATTAATTTTAATTATTTAATTATTATAATATTCATATCAATTATATTAATTAATTTAATTTTTAAATGTTATTTTCTATTTTTAATTAATTTTATTTGTATTTTTTTTTATTATTGCCACGCTTGTCACTTTTGACAGCTTATGTCACTTTTGACAGCTCCTGTCACTTTTGACAGCAACTGTCACTTTTGACAGCTATTGTCACTTTTTAAATTGTTTTAATTTAATGTAATGTAATGTAACGTAACGTAATTTAATTAAATTCAATTTAATTTAATTTTGATAGCTTCTGTCACTTTGGACAGGTGCTGTCACTTTTGATAGCTCCTGTCACGTTGATTTTTTGCAACTGTAGACGTTTAGTGAAAAATGGTGTCATTATGAAAAAGAGTCATTTGGGGAAGTAGTCATTTTGGTAAAGTAAACACCTGATGTACTTGATCGATTGTGAATTTTATTGTTGACGACTATTGACTATTACTTCGCTATGACTATTGTTCACGACTGTCCAATTTCTGCCCTAACGCGAATCTGCCATAACGCGAATCTGCCGTAACGCGAATCTGCCGTAACGCGAATCTGCCATAACGCGAATGAGCGGTTTTGAGCGCTGACGCGTTATCTAGTTGGATATTGTTGATCGAAGTTCTAAACAATTAAACAACATTTCCAAAAAAACAAGAATGTTTATGGTGCAGAATATACTTAGTCACAACGTGACACTATCACAAACAAAGCTAAGACCAAAAAACCTTCGTAATTTAACACATTTACCTACTTATCTACAACCTAAAGTCAATAACGTTTGCGGCAAAAGAACATGGGAATACATTTTCAGGCTAAGATCGTGAAACTAAAAACTATCTATCTAATCATAAAAAGCCAAAGCAATTGGGGAAGATTGGGACCTTTCGTACAGTTTGCACAATATCCTTATTAGGCATTAGAAAAAAAAATATAAACTTAAATGATTATTATAGAGGGTTATTGAATAAAAGGGATTTTTATTTGATCCGGAATTCGTACGAATCTGCCCCACGAATGGGGCACTTTCATACATAGAGGTGATAGAGGATGAAAATGGAGTACCTCAATGTGATACGGGGGGCGTGGATATTTTTTGTTTGCCCAAAGGAGGTGTGATGTTTGGGATCCCCCTGCTCAATCACAATCATCTACAGCCGATATAGCATCAAATATTCGTCTACTTTACTTCCTTGCTCCTCGTCCTCAATTTTGTAATGTTACACCATAAATACCATGATTCTGTAAAAATTAATTAATCTATTCAATTAGGAGTCAGCAACCAGTCTTCGCGTACTAATGTGCCCCTTCCAATGCTGATTGCTGTCCGAAGGTACTATGGTATGTAAGTTAAAAAAAGATAGGTTTTCCTTACTTACCATAGTACCTATGGTAAGTAAGGAAAACCTATTTTCCAGAAACGTGTAAAGTAAGAATTTTTTTGCCATTAAAACACTTTCTTATGGATATTTACTTGTCATAAAGGTAATTGTCATGTTTGAAATGTACCTAATAAAATTTGTTTCAAGGCGATCACGGATTTCCATAAAATATTTACTCACCAAGTGCAAAAACACTTTGCCAACTGCCGTATCATGTGTAAAGGCGCTGCTGTAGCGGCTTCCCGGTCTAACGAAGGCTACGTACACATGAAAAGACGTGACCGTACTCCACTTAGTTGTTTTGTAAAATCTACTGTACGTATGTGCCCCTTGTACGAATGGTGCCAATCTTCCCCTATTAAATGTCTAAAGAAGTGGTTATTACCTACCTATTAATAACTCAAACACCTGGTTAAGACGAGATGACCAATTGCTAAGGGCTAAATAAGAGATATGATCAATAGAATTGGTAATCTAAAATATTATAAAACTGTAACATGAGCGTGTTTGTACATTGAAGATATTTGCATGAAAAAGGTTACGATATGGTTTTTAGGTATCCCTGACTGCAAATAAAACTTTTTTAGATTTTTGTCAGTTTGTTTGTATGTTTGTAACAGCATCACGCAAAAACTACTGAACCGATTTTGATTCAACTTTTTTGTTTGATAGCTTATGATCTGATTTAAAATCTGGTATAAAATTTGTGCGGACGAAGTCGCGGGTTGTCTGACTTGTTTTAGAACGTACTGATTTATATTGCTGGAGAATGTAGGGTTCCGTTTTCACCCTTTGGGTACGGAACCCTAAAAAAGTTTATAATATTGTATCTAGATTGTAACCTACGTATTGTAACGTAACACGTCCTACCTACCCAGGTTAATTTTCATTCTTTTAGTTCTTAATAATTATTTAAACACTTAGATGTTTTTTAAATAAGTAAGTATTTAAATTAAGTAGATACGTATTTAGACTAATCTTTATTTCTATACTTTGTAAGATTTTTCAGTAGGTAAGTAGTACTTTACGGTAGTATATATTACTCTGTGGTTAGTAGTATAAATAACAACATATTTTTTCCTGTAGGTAACTCTTTTGTTTCCATCTTTCAAGTAGGTATGTAAACTAATAGAGCTGCCTTCTGATCTTATCAATCTAAACTATCTAAACTATTATAAAACTGTTACTGAAGTGTGTCTGTACATTGAAGATATTTACAAAAAAAAGATTACGATATGGTTTTTAGGTATCCCCGACTCGAAATCAACCTTTTTTAGAAATTTTATCTGTCTGTTTGTTTGTTTGTTCGTGCATCACGCAAAAACTACTGAACCAATTTTGATGAAACTTTTTTTGTTTGAAGGCTTATGATCTGACTTAAAATCTGGTATATAATTTGTGCGGACGAAGTCGCGGGTAAACACTAGTCTATTATAAAACTGTAACTGAAGTGTGTCTGTCTGTACATTAAAGATATTTATAAAAAAAAATACGATATGGTTTTTAGGTATGCTGACTCGAAATCAATCAACCTTTTTTATTAGAAATGTTGTCGGTCTGTCAGTCTGTTTGTTTGTTTGTTCGGGCATCACGCAAAAACTACAGAACCGATTTTGATGAAACTTTTTTTGTTTGATAGCTTATGATCTGACTTTAAAATTTGGTATATAATTTGTGCGGACGAAGTCGCGGGTAAACACTAGTATTTTATAATTGTATCCAGGAGGCATACAATTTAAATAACTATATATATAGTATAGCTACCTAATTATACTTATTTTGCTACAATTAGAGGCCGTAGGTAAGGCGGTCTGAAAAAACGGACACCGGGGCCTTGCCGCCGCCCACACGATAAGAAGTTGAGGTGTCAGAAAGGGTAGCCCGCAGCGGTTGTAATGTCATTCTATCACGTCATATGGAATTTTATCTTATCTCAATCACGGACCCAAGTCCGTGATCTCAATGTACAACTTCAATATGCTAGGTAAAAAAAGCCGCCCGCTGCTCTTTCAGTGGGAATTGACCTTAAAGGTAGCATTCCAATCCTAGCGACCGCAGCCCACTGCTCTGTATGAATTTATATGAAGCACTGACGGTTGCTAGACTTGCTAGAGACCGCGTGACTCTGTCGCTTGCATCCGTCAGTGCTTCCGACTACTTCAGAGCAGGCGGCCACGGTCGCGCATCGCGGTCGCTAGGATCGGAATGGTACCTTAATACTAACGTTGGTACTATTTTTGTTGTTAGTAGTGAGAATTAGGTACTCTTACTCAGCGAACTTAAGGGGGTTACTACAGAACGACACTCAAGTGGAGATCTCTTCTTAAGTATAGATAGAAAAGGATGCAAATACACACAACATATACATGCATCCTTGTCTATCTTTACTTAAGAAGAGATCTCCACTTGAGTGTCGTTCTGTAATACAGAGAGGTTTTATTGATTTGTATGAATAACTCCAAGGACATTACCAATCTGCCGACTGGCGAGTTATTTTACAGCAGGGATGTTGTATTAAGAATGGATGACTTTTTTTTAAAACGAAATAACTATGGCCTCATTTTTCTCATTCTTGGTTATGGTATAGTTTCCTTTGAAAAAAAAAGACAAACATAGATAAATGTCACCGTCCTCAACGTCAAAGTGTAAGTTTCCGAGTCATTGTGATATCCAGCGTGATACCAACGTGGTTGTGTTATTTTGTGTGAAATTATATACGAGTTTGGCATTAATTTCAAAAATAAATATTGAGTGCGTGTTATATACGCACAATGGCATGTGTGGTCACTGGATGCACTAGCAGAATGGGAGTTTTAAAAGAAGATAATCAGAGGATATCTTTCCATCGGTAAGTAATCGACTACTGTTTTTAAGGTGTTGACCTAGGTAATGAATGAAATAATTCATTCAGAGTATTGCTTTTTTCATTGTGAATGTGTTACTTAATGTGGAGTATCATTTCAACCTGTTTTATTTACCGAAATTATAAACTAAAATCATAAATTCGTTTGCACTGACAGTTTATGTACTCTATTTTATGCCAATAGTGTTGACCCACGACGACGACTTAATTATCGACAATTGCACACGGTGTACCAAAATCTGATGGCAAATAAGGAAATAAAATTTTAGAGTAAGCAACGCTGGGGTAATTGGATTACGGCCCTTTTCACACTGCGACTTTTTGCAGCGCTTCTGCATCGATTCAGTCGCGATGCAGCATCGATGCAAACGCGATACAGCCACAATAAAGCCTCGACTGAAAACATTCGTAATATTTGATCAGTCATTCGTTGCCAATCTTTGTCGCAATGCACACGCGCGTTTGATTCGATACAAACGCCATCGCATCGCTACAGACACGATTAATAACCGCGCATTTATAATTATCGCTGCAAAAAGTCGCAGTTTGTGAAGGGCCTACTTAGACTAGACAGACGACAGTTTGGCATTACCATGTGGAATAAATATGTTTTTTTTACTTTTTTATGCCATGAGATTCTGGTAGACCTAGTTATACAAAATTGTTACATCTTTGTCATTACATTAATTTGATACTATTATTTTGCAGACGGACGGTTCCAAGGCATTCCAGACCTTCCAGACCGGAATTGGTTGAGCCGTCAACATCCAAGGAGAGTGTTCAGGAAGACATCAAGTTGAGATTAATACCAAATAAATACTAAGTCTATATAGGGTGTAATGTAAGGAAAGCATCATTAACCTTTAAACTACATACTCTACCCATCAAACTGAACAATTTTTGTATGGGAGCAAACTGTTAGAACAAAAAAAAATAAGCTGTCTCATAAATTTGAGTCGGGTAGGTATTGTAGTTTAGTATGGAACAGCCTGATTATGGTTTATGGTTGTAGTTTAAAGGTTAATGATACTTTTCCTTTCCTTTATGCCTTATGCCATTCCTGCATAGCTGCTGGTTTCATCAGTAAATAAAATAAAAAGTTCAATGGTGCCTTTTTTATTTATACATAAAGTCAGCCCATAAAGAGTAGAGATTAAACGATAGTTCTACTCTTTATGTGCTATTTTCTTCGTAACTGTCACATTTTTGACATAAACTGCTTGAGTATGGCAACAAATTTTATATAAACAAACACTAGTGTTTACCCGCGAATTAGTCCGCACAAATTATATATCAGATTTTAAGTCAGATCATAAGCTATCAAACAAAAAAAGTTTCATCAAAATCAGTTCAGTAGTTTTTGCGTGATGCGCGAACAAACAAACAAACAAACACACAATCAAACAGACGGACAATATTTCTAAAAAAGGTTGATATCTTCAATGTACAGACAGACACATTTCAGTTACAGTTTTGTAATAGTTTAGATTTTTCATAATTTATTAGGTATATTAGTTTCTCTTTTCTTCACTTTTACGTTTAAACTTTGATTTAGGTTTTTATCGATATGTTATCGATAGGAGTAATTGAAGTGACATGAACAACTCTAGTTCGTATATACATAATTATATCAAGTTTCTATAGATAATCGGTCTCATTGGCACGAAAGGTGACATAGACAAAAGTCTATCCAACCCTTTATTCATATGGATTTTTTTTAACGTAAAAAAGAGAAAACCGATGCAAATGTTTCGTCTTAAAAAAAAGTATTCCAGTTCTGATACTTCTTCCTAGTTTTACAGGGTGTAAGGAATAGTATCATTAACTTTAGAGCACATACTCTACCTCACGGATTTCAAGTCCGTGCTCTACCTATCAAACTGAACAACTTTTACTATGGGAGTAAACCGACCGGAGCAAAAAAAAATCTGCCGTCCCATACCTACAAGAAGAGGCATTTTAAACTTCTTGCATACCTTCTAAACTCCAATAGGTACCTACTTGACTCAAACTTGACTCAAATGTATGCAACAGCTGATTTTTTAGCTCCGATTGGTTTGCTTCCATAGTTAAAGTTGTTCAGTTTGATGGGTAGAGTAGGCATGGGTTTAAAGGTTAATGATACTTTTCCTTATACAGATTATAACTAGGTAACAGTGCCCATCAATCAGCAGGTAGGTACTCGGACCGCTATAGCTAGCGGTAACTAGAATACCTACCTACTAGATAAAATTCTTCAAAACGAGGAAAAATCTCTTGCCATAACCAGGTGTACCGTCCGTATAGTTAGCACTTACCAACTCATTCGAAGATTTTGACTAAGCCACGATTTAGTACCTAATTTGTACTATTTAGTGCCCAAAGCACAGACTTGGTACTCGCAAAGGTAGCAGTCGCACTGAGAAATACTGTTTATATATCGATGTGATTCAGTGTTGCCAACATTTTTTTGACGGAGATCGTAGGTACCACAGGCCAATAATAAATAATAATAATAATAATAAGCTTGTGGCGAGCTGACGGTGAGTGGCGACACCGCGAACCCCTATCCAGGGGGACCATACAGACATACGCTCACACACACACACCCCCACACAGACAGTAACACACCCCCCTACCTCTGGCTTGCCTTCATTGGCCGGCCAGAGTGGAATCGCAAGAGCAGAACCTATGCTCCAGGTTGGAAGTGCTCACGGGGGTAAACCCCGCGATGGTGAAACCGGTGCCGCACCTCTCAACAACCTTTAGCCGCTCAGTGGGATGTTGCCCCATTGTCGCACTTTGTGCCTGCGGCCGTTTTATGGGGCCCACTCGACGAGTCGGCGAGTCACCGCCTGCCCTATTTACAATTTCGAGACTAGTTGTCATGGCAGGCGTCCGTTAGTCTCCTCCCATAGCCCAGTATCCATCCATCCAACTTTCACCTTCATAGCCCAAGACCTTATTTTTCCATCGCGGCCATAGCGCCGTACTCCAATAGTCTTGCACCTGGCGGGGACCATCCCCGTGTGTATCATATTGTGCGCTCGGAGATGGTATCCGCCATGTGTATCCCTTACATTTAGATTAACTTGTCTTTTGAACGGGCGTCTACATGTTGGCTTCGGCTCCATGCACGCCTTCCAAAAGTCCGGGACTTAATTGCCCGTGATTACGGATCGTAAGACACATAATAATAAAAATATATTTATTTCTCCACCAGTACGAACGAATAAAGATCGTATTTTGCCCAGAATTGTAGTGAAAAAATCGTACGTTACGAAATTTATACAAAAAAGTACCTACTGATAAAGAACGTAGGTACCTACTAACGCAATTTATTCAGGAATAAACACAGGAATGTGTAAAATGATTATTAGGTATAGGTATCTACTAAGATAAAAATATAAGTAGTTAAAATCATAGGAATTTAATAGAAAATTATTGATTATTATGAAGATTCCGTGATTTCAAAAGATCGTATATTTTGCGTACGATTTCCAATATGAGATCGTACATCGTATCGGGGTCGAAAAAGTCGTATGATTACGATTTTAATCGTACGGTTGGCATCACTGATGTGATTTATATGTCAAGATTTAGTACTCATTTAGTACTTCCTATATCCAAAATTTCATTAATATTGATTCCATATAAGCCGAGATATATGACAGTGCATTGTTGAGGCTGCTAAATAGACGTTTCTTCCAACGATGATTCCAATGAAACTGGTGCACATTTCAAACAGATAAAATACCTACAGATTTAGTGCTCGATTTGGTGCCTCTTATAATATTTATGAAAAGTAGAATTTTCTTTCCTACTCCCCAAAAAAATTACGTAAACTTCTACATACCTCGCTGCGCTCGGGAGTTAACGCTAGAATTTTTCTTAACGCTCGGGATTCAATATAGCGCCCGTGACACAAAAACACTGCTTTATCCCCTTGGTGCATAATCTACTATTAAAATACAGGAGTACCAAATATGTGCTTTGGGCACGAAATAGTACAAATTAGGTACTAAATCGTGGCTTAGTCAAATCTTCGAATGAGTTGGTGAGGCTGCTAAATATATGGACACATAACCAGAGGGAATTTTTTTACCTATTATAATTTCCTAGCTGTAGTTGGTTTTAAGCCCCGCCATATACCTACATAAAGAATAATTCGAAGCGGAATCACTCCGGCGGCATCAAACCCATACAAAATCATAATTCCGTAGGTACGTTATACTCATATACAGGGTGTAAGGAAAATAATCATTAACCTTTAAACCACATAGGTACTCTACCTATCAAACTGAACAACTTTTACTATGGAAGCAAACCAGTCAGAGCAAAAAAAATCTGCTGTCTTTTAGTAGTATGGAACAGCTTGTCTTTTGCTCTGAAAGGTTTGCTCCTATAGCCAAAGTTGCTGTTTGATGGGTAGAGTATGTGGTTTAAAGGTTAATAATACTTTTCCTTACTCTCTGTATATTCCGTGCCTAAGGGCAAAACTAATTCTTTGCATACCTAAATCAGTTTCAAAAGTGTGATTTTTCAATAATTGTATTACTTGGAATTAAAAATCAAAATGCAACATAGGTGATTATATAAAGTTTTCACGATATCAATCGTATTGCTCAAGAATTACGGTTCATTTTGCTTCTACGTTCCAAATCTTCATTGAAAGCTATCTGCTGCCAATAGACGGTGAACACAATTGTGGATCTAAAACCAGTTGACAATAAGCAATAAATTTCTATTGACGAGACTAATGGGCGTTGATTGACTGCTCGAGTCATTTGCTTCAAAGAATAGTCCAGTGCGTTGGCGGGACGGTTTTAATGAACACTCGAACGCGATCGTTTATCGGAAGGCTACTAAATTGACTTCAATAAATTATGTTTGCAAGAGACGCGGTTAAAAAAAAGGCTACTTATATATTTTTTTATCACCTAGCCATTTATCATGTCTCAGTTATTCATATCAATAAATTTCTATAGATAAATATCGGCCTGAAGAAAACGCGGAAGATTTTTGCGGAACGTGAAGTTTGCGTAACAGTGTGTTTTGAAGAGGTTCATAAAAGAAGAATGTGGTTTGAAAACATTACAGTCACGGGTCGGTAGCCGTGGGGACGGCCACGCGGCTGGCTACTAAAACGACACACGCACACAATTTAGAAGAAGGCGCAATCAACATGATTTACGCCCTTTTTGCACTACTAGCACTTTTAATCGCGGGATATAATCTGAAAAATTTATTAAAACCGCAGAACTATCCACCAGGTACGTGTGAAATATTCCAGCAATGTTATAATTTAGTTTCATACAAAATGTAGTTTTAATTTATTAACGGTTCGTGAAGTTTGTTGGATAAGGAAAACAATGAATTCGAAATGCAAAGTTTAGTTCGAGCTAAACGTGGTATTGTTGTGTTTCAGTGGAAGTAACGTAACCCTCGGGGAACTTAACATTGTCTACTAGAGGCCAGGCCGAAGCTATTTTGATCAACCATGTGTTTTATTTGACATAATATATATCTTAATACAATACAATAAAATGATCTACTGACTGCTTGCTCTACATTTGAGTTAAATTATGAACGTTTTTAACATTGACCGAATTATACAATTTTATAATAAGTAGGTACTTACGATTTATAGGCTAGGTATTCCTTATGGATATATATATATATAAGTTAATAAAACTTGCCGTGCCTAGATATTATTGCATAATCGATGCAACATGACAGTCAATTAGATAATATCGTGCTATTCTTTTAAGATTGCCCTTCAACCTTGATATTTGGCATTTGAAAACACTAGTATCGTATTGTCCAATTATGTACTTAAATTACACAACTTGGAAGATGTGCTGTATTCTATATTCATATTAATTGTATGTCACGTAATATTTAACAATATTGGTGAACAAAAGATTTTTTGGATAGGTATTGGTTAGGTATTTATTAACATACGTTAATCACATATGTATCAACATAATGTTGATACCTAGGTTTAATCTAGCTAGAAGGTACCTACTTTACTTTAAATTACTTAATATTTTAGGGGTGTTTCAGATTGTGAAATAGAAAAACTTTTATGGGATTAAAATGGAAATAGGTACCTAAAAAAATCTACTGTTTCATGCATTTGGGTTGTGCAGACATTATTGACATTTATAATGGAACAGTAATTTTTTTTTCATAAGTAGTGATGGTGGTTGCTGAGTTGTCAATTTCATACAAAACTTTGTCGTAGAACACTCGTAGACGGTATTGATAAAAGTAATATTTATATACATATTTATATATTTTCGTAATTGTATTATAAATTGTAAATGTTATTTGATACGCGCAATCTAGATTTTCTAAGCTATTTTTCCATATATAAAACATTACTTTTATCAATACCGTCTACGAGTGTTCTACCACAAAGTTTTGTATGGACGGAACCACCTTAATTTGGCGACCAATTTTGACATAGGTGCCTTGAACTCACTCAACGTCAAAATTGGTCGCCAAATTAAGGTGGTTTCCGAATTGTTTAGGTACCAAAGTTTAGGAAGATTATAATTTTACAGCTTTGACAATATTCCTGCAACAGATACAGGGTCCTTATTATATGCTGACACTTTTTTAAGAGGATGATCAGACCGTCGGACTGAACAACCTTATCTATGGGAGTTGGGACCAACATCGAAACCTTGAAAAAAAAAGGCGCAGCTTTTCCATACAAAACTGCAAACCTGCTCTAGCCAAATCAAATGTATGGATTTCGATAAAGAGAAAGTTGTTCAGTTTGACGGTCTGATCATCTCCTTAAACAAGTGTCAGCATATTAAGAGGGTCGGTATATCAAACTCGTTTATCTTGGATCACTAGATAGTTCCTTTTTTATGTTCACTTCTGCTGTAATTTTATTTATTTTATTAATTTAAACTAAAATATTGTTATAACTCCAGGTCCACCTTGGTATCCGTTCTTCGGCTGTAACGGCATAGTCGAAACCATGAAAAAACAGTATGGTTCGCAATGGAAAGGATTATCAAAACTAGCGAAGGAATATTCAACTCAAGTTCTTGGCTTGAAGTTGGGCGGAGAACTGGTAATCGTAGTATACGGCCTAAAGAATATCAAGCAAGTGTTCACGGGAACAGAATTCGAAGGACGTCCTGATAATTTCTTTATGAGACTACGGTCGTTTGGGAAAAGGACAGGTTAGTCAAATAATTATGTTGGTAATGCACGTAGAGAACACGTGACAGCAGAAAAAACACCGGTGGTTACTCTACGCTAAACTGTATTCTAATTATACATGGTGTTAAGGGTATATTATTCGGAGCGCGCTCCATACAAACGTACTATGGTGATATTTTCAATACTAACCAATTAAAGTCAATGAAATTTTGCAGAAACAATCTAGAAACAAATTTCTATGCTTGTATGGAGTCAGATTTTCGTTAAAATGTATAGTTTTCAAGTTACAGTGCCTCAAAGATTTCCATACAAATCTTAAATTAATCCTAGCATTGATACTGTCAGTGGTGGTCCAGTGGCGAGTAACCTTGCCTGCCGTGCAGGAGGCGATGGTTCGATCCCCGTCCAAGCCGACTCGTACCAATGAGTTTTTCGGAATTTATGTACGATTTGTTACACCACTGGCTTTTCGGTGAAGGAAAACATCGTGAGGAAACCTGCATGCTTCAATTTCGAGGCGTGTATTGTACCCACTGTCCATTATAAGTGGCGACGGGCTCACCCCCCGTCACACTGGACAGAGTTTCGGTACTACTGGTGAAACGTGGATGTTCTGAGGTTTCAGAATATCTCTGACTACCCCCTCGGGGAATATAGTCGTGAGCATATGCTATGCTATGCTATGCTATTGATACTGTATATTTTAACGAAAATCTGACTCTACAAGGTGTTACAAAACTACAAATAAACCTTTAAGGGGGTGGTGTAGACCATCAAACTGAACAACTTTTACTATGGGACCAATATCGAAATCGGGAAAAAAAATTGTATGTTCTATACTCTACAAATCGACTAGAGCTAAAATATGTATGGGATATGAAATTATTTTTTTCGCGATTTCGATGTTGGTCCCATAGAAAAAGTTGTTCAGTTTGACGGTCTTAACAACCCCCTTAAGAGTTTCAAAAATTTATTGTAACTTATGAAACACCTTGTATAGAAGCATAGAGATTTGTTTCTAGATTATTTCTGCAAATTGACTTTAATTGGTTAGTATTGAAAATATCACCATAGTACGTTTGTATGCAGCGCGCATTCTCGCTCTCGGAATAATTTTCTCTTAAGTTAACTGCTCTCAAACGGTGAAGGAAAACATCGTGAGAAAACCTGCATATGTACCTACCTACACTGTGAAGTCTACCAATCGGGATTGGGCACGCGTGGCGAGGATTAAATACACCCTCAATGAGGGTAGGCCTGTGCCCTGCAGTGGGACGCATTTAGGCTGTGATGATAACGATTACGTCCCTGACTCTACCTACCTCCTCGGGGAATATAGTCGTGAGAATACGCTATGCTACATGATATGTCAAATAGTTAACTGTCAACCATATAACTAATGTAGGTAGGTACGTAGATATTAAAGTTTAGGCATTTCTTCTGCAACTTTAACCCTTAAACAGGCCTTGGCCACCATATTTAAATTCAATAATGAACCTTATTGTAAGTTTTTAGTAGGTACATTGTCAGTTACTTTTATGTGGTCGATAAATCGTACTATGCCTGATTAAGGGTTAAACAGGAATGAGTGTCTGCAATCCTTGCTTGTTTTTGACAGCCTGTAAAAAATGAAGACATAAAACTATGAATTTACTCAAAGACAAGACAATGTTTAGTCACAAAAAGAAGTTTATTGTATTTAATAATAACGTATATCATAGGTATTTATGTGATGGAAATAACCACGTCCACATTTACCACATTTTGACCAACTAAGTAAGCGAATATTTTAATAATATTATTCTGATAAAGATTAAAATTTTTGTCGAATGTTTTAGGAATAACTGCTGCAGATGGTCCTCTATGGAAAATACACAGGCAGTTCACTGTGAAACAACTGAGAAATGTTGGTTTTGGCAAGACAGCCATGGAAACAGAGATTCAGAAAGAAATGGGTAGCATATTAGACTTCATTAAGAAAAACAATAACAAATCTATTGATCCTAGAAGTGTGCTTGCTACGGCTGTCATGAATCTTCTGTGGAAATACACCGCAGGTAAATTTAATCTAAATATAGGGTCCTTCTTAATATGCTGACACTTTTTACGGGTTTGATTGATTTGTGGTTGGGCTATTGCAAGCAAGGGTCGTTATGTAACACTGCGACCATCGCTGGTCTATTGTGTTCGCCCCAAGCTCACCCATATTTACGCATACCTCCGAACTTATGGTATTTTCTTTTCATTCTCGGGAATGCAGGTTTCCTCACGATGTTTTCCTTCACCGCCGAGCTAGTAAATGATAAATACAACCGTACATAAACTCCGAAGAACTTAGTGGTACAGGCCAGGAATCGAACCGCGGCCTCATGATTGAGTCGCTAGCTCTCTTCCGTATGGGCTATCATCGCTCTTTAAGGGGATGATCAGACCGTCAAACTGAACAACTTTCTGTATGGCACAAACATCGAAATCGCTATAAAAAGCGGCTCTTCCATATAAAGCTGCAAACCTACTCGAGCGAAATTTATGAGACAGCAGATTTTTTTTCGCGATTTCTGTGTTAGTCCCATAGAGAAAGTTGTTCAGTATGATGGTCTGATCATGTCCTTAAAATGAATGTGGAGGAAGCTAGAGATTTGTCAGGATCATAGCAGGTGGCGTTCCGTTATCTGTGCCTACCCCAGTGGGAGACAGGCGTGAGAATATGTAGGTATGTATGTAAATATATGTAAATTTAATCTTCTGAAATGTTTTATCCTAACTGCTATGTGATTGTCGTTGTGCGTGAAAGTTTTGTCTGCTATTTGTTTATGCAAGGTGTTAAAAACGCAAGAAGTGAAAACCGTTTATTTATACGGAATCGATAACTGAACATAGTTTCTAATTACACATACAAACAAACTCACGAACACAATCCCAATCAAGGTGGCATTGCTACAACTACCAACATTTTTAAACATGAAGTTGTTAGAATTTAATCTTAACTATTATAAAACCGTAAAACCATAAGGAACAAAAAAGTAGTGGTTCACTTCATATAAATTCAAATAACACTCGATAGCGCGATTTAAATGACGTGCAGCGCCATCTATTGACAAAATAGTGTGTTTGTTTGTTTGTTCGCGACTTACGCAAAAATTGCTGAACCGATTTAGATGAAACTTTTTTTGTTTGATAGCTTATGATCTGACTTAAAATCTGGTATATAATTTGTGCGGACGAAGTCGCGGGAAAACACTAGTATAATATAATTACGAAGATATATAAGGCTTTAAAATTTTGTATGAATAATTTCAAAGCATTGATATCTTCGTAATTATATTATAAATTGTAAATATTATTTGAAACACTCAATCAAGATTTTCTAAGCTATTTTTCAGATATTAAACACATTGACCATGATTAAACATTACTTTTATTAATACCATCTACGAGTGTTCTAGGACAAAGTTTTGTATGAAATTGATAACTCTGCAACCACCTTAATACATTTATGGTCTGTTTCACCACTTCCGAATAAGTTCTTGTTAGCTTATCCGACAGCTCATTTGACATATTTTGTATGAAGAATATGTCAAATGTGCTGTCGGATAAGCTAACAAGAACTTATTCGGAAGTGGTGAAACAGGCCCTTATAGTACTAACGAAAGAACTACAGCGGTTAGGAATATCTGTCCAAACTATATCGCCCGCTCGCCTGTCGCGCGTGGTTGACGACTTGCCTGATGGTTCACCTGTTTGACGCAAATCAGGGAGCAGTTTACGTTTATACTCTCTGACCAAATAGGGTTTGTAATATGAACTTTATAGTGTATCATATCAACACAAAAAGGCTGTCCAATTGGTGTAAAATTAGAATTTTTTGTGTCTTACATAAATCAAAGTGTTTAGATCGACGCATTCGATCATAGAATATAATTCATAGTCTACGAATAAATTTATTTCTTTATTCGTAGTTCATGGTCGATTAAGGAAGCAAGTTTTATAAAAAATGTGTTATCACGATCAGAAAATAAGGAGTCTACGAAATAAACACACTACGAGAATCTTCAACTAATTATTCACGAACAAAGTACAATTAGTCCAATCATTTTAGAGTTTCCTTGTATGGACACCCTAACAATAATTCAACTATCGATGAAACTTTGCAGTGTGATTAAGTAAAGTATACAGATTACGGTTGACAAATAATCTATGTTAAAGTTTTTCCGGTCCTTGATTATTTGTCAACCTTGTTTACTTTATCAGTGATAAAAAATACGGTTTAATTTTTTCCGGTTTATCACACTGCAAAGTTTCAGCTATAGATGAATTATTGTTAGGGTCAAACCTTGGTCAAACCCTAAAATGATTGGACTAAATATTAAATATCAAAGTTTAAATATATGTATAACCCAAGTTAGATACCTACTTGGAAGTAATAATGAATACGACCTATTATTACTTTCCTTGAAGACGTACAATCATACTGCAATGCACAGTGTTTTTAACAATCAAAGTATACATTTATTTATTACATTATCAGCGCTGTTTCCGAAATTGTGTACCTATTCGATGTATATTACGTGACATACCTATTTGTTTAAATATTTGAGGTCGTTTAGTAAGAATGAAATCCCTGCTAACATTTAATTAGCGAAGCGTGGTTCGATATTCAGTACCTAAACATTTTCGCTCGGTCACCGGTCACTTACATAACCATTATGTTTTGAAATTACTACTGTAAAATTGTGACGTGTTATTCATTCATTAGATTAATTTCTCAATATTATCTGTTTAAGGGTCGGCACTACCTACGGCCCGTTTGACATATCTGTCAAAAGAAAAAGACCGGTGGCCGACAACACTCAACCCTATCTTATAAGATTAATGAACAAATCAATTTGATAGCTTTTGGTAATACTTTTCTTGCAAAAAACTTGGTCGGCTGCAGCGCGCGGCAGCTTGGCTGGCGTGTTTACTGGTGTGAAGGAAAAAGTGAACCCTACCTGGTGACACAACATTTTACCTCGTTGAATTAAAGGACGTAACTAGTCTGTTGGTCTAGAGTCAAATTAGTAAGGACTAAAAAGTCTGGTCGGCCGACCCTATCCTGGCAGGGTCGTAGGTCCGACCGAATTTAGGGTACCTACTACTCGGAAGGCAGATTTTACCACATTAAATTAATGTTGAATGTTTGGTTGTGCGTGGCAATCATCCTGCAGCATCTGGATTTGAGAGCCGTAGGTCGAAATTGACATTTACAGCAACAGTACAGTACCGTGATGGACCTATAATGTGACTGATCAAAGATCACCCCTGGTGGTAGGATAGGATGGGTTCTAGCTAATTAGATCACAGTATTACTAAGGCTTAAAAAAACTTAAAATTATTTTAACAGAACAAATTAAAACTTTTAACAGAATAATGAAATTATTATAAGTTTAATATTATTGGTATTAGCAAACTAAGGGTTTGTAATCTTTTATCATCATAATCATCGTCAGATATAATATTTTAAGCACGGAATAAAATTTAATTTTGCAGTAACTGGAACGATTGCCTTCAAAAACATTTGCGCAAAAGGACATCATCAGTGTGACGACTTTTAGTAGATTTCTTCTTTATTGGTATATTTAGGGCAAAATTGTTTAGTAGATTTTAGTAGAAATTGGGTATTCGAAAATGTTAATGTATTTAAAAATGCAAGGATTCAGGCTAATAAAATCTAAGCTGGCAATACTCTAACTGGCTGAGAAAACGATTGCAGGGTTTGCAAGTTTTCCGGAACTTCTAGTGCATCATCATCATAATCATCAGCCTATACAAGGTGTTACAAAAATACAAATAAACATTTAAGGGGGTGGTTAAGACCATCAAACTCAACAACTTTCACTATGGGACCAATATCGAAATCGCGAAGAATATAATTTATGTTCTATACTCTACAAATCGACTCGAGCTAAAAATCTATGGGATATCAGATTTTTTTTTCGCGATTTCGATGTTGGTCCCATAGAGAAAGTTGTTCAGTTTGACGGTCTAAACAACCCCCTTAAGAGTTTTAAAAATTTATTCTTACTTTTGTAACACCCTGTATACGTCCCACTGCAGGGCACAGGGCACCTTCTAGGAGGGTGTTTGGGCGTAAGTCCACCACGCATACCCAAAGCGGATTGGTAGACTTCACATATACATCAGAATTTATTCGTCTGCATTATGCAGGTTTCCTCGCGATGTTTTCGTTCACCCTTTGAGAACAGTCGGTAATACGTACATAAGTTAGAAAAACTCATTGGTTCGTGGCATGTTGTCCGTGCGGATTCAAACGCGGACCTCTTGATTGAGAGTCCATACCTCTCCGCAATGCGCCACCCAAGTAGCACGCAAGCTCTATAACAAGCCGTACAGTGGTCAGTTAGAAGTTCCTAATAACGGCATAGCCTGTATAAACAAGTTCTACAGTAGCCGTACAAGCTGCTACAGCGCCGCTGTACCCCCAAAAGAGGCACCAATTTATACAGCCTAAGGTTCTACAATGTCTTTACAGTGGTCGTAAATGTGTGTTAGTACGGAGAATCAAAGGTGCTATGCGAGCGGTAGTGTACGCCTAAGGTTCTAAAATAAGTTCTTGTAGCGCGACTATAGCGCTCGCATCGTATTTAGACGCGTCTGTATCTCTGAATTAGAGTTTATGGATCTGTATTAGTCATACAGTAGCGATATTTTGGGGAAATGAACAAAACATAATTATTTCAACGAAGACCAGTGCCAATTGAATGATTGATGGATAAAATACTAACGAATGAAAATAAAAAAACAGCAACAGGTTAAGTTTTGATTTTTCCATTTATGCGTTTAAAATACCAGTGCGAGTACCAGTTTATTGTAAATATATACATATGTTTTAGCTTAAATTTTCACGCGCCGGCTATTTATGCAGTTTTTTGTATCAAAAGTACATTTAATTAAAAGGTGTGAATTCTGACCATAGTTTATATAAGATAGTTTAGCCTTTTAGGTGGTTTCTTTAGCATCTTTGGTGAGAAAAAGTGACTTAAATTCGGTTTTTATACATATATATGATGTTAAAAAATTATAAATTATCATGAGAATTGCTTTTATCAAAAACTATAATGGCGTCTCGGTTACAACAGCCTTCAGAGTTTACTAGAACCGTTCTATCGCTTTAAGCCGCTAGTATCCACCGTTGTAGACCTTTCGGTTCTACAATTGTGGTATTGACGCTCTATTGTACTTTTTAAGGTGTACATCAGCAATCAATATCTTCTTTTAAGAGTCTAAGGTTGTACAACGGACTATTGATATTCTATTATAAGGGTAATTTTATTAAGGGGTCCATGTTTAAAATCATAAAACCCCTGTTCATTCCTTCTTACACTATGTGTGTTTCTATTTATACTCTACTAATTAAATAGGACTAGGAGGTACAATCAATTTAATATTTACAAATAACATACAATAATAATACAATAATAATAATAAAACGAGTAAGTTATGTCCCGAGATAAGAAAAAGACAAACATAATAATATTAATAAAATAATCTTTCTCAAAATGGAGTCACAATGAAGCAATTAGATAAGTAAAACACTCTTTTCTCGCTTCAACCGTTATAGTGACCATATAAACGGAATTTTTACGCTTTTAGCTGTATAAGGCGTGTTTTTCTTGCCTTATTCAGCTATTTACCATACAGTTGCTGTAAAATTCTCAGATATAGCGCCCTAAGTGCCACTATGGAATTATATTTCTCTGCTGTAGATATAGCGTTTGAAAGGCTGTAATAAGTTCTATTCAACAGCTTAGAGGTTTAGAAATATACAATATACAACCTAAAGCGCTTCAAAGGAAGCTTATAACTCTATTTAAACACTTTGAACTACTATAGCCCTCTATAAGAACTCGAGGTGTTTTAGAAGGTATTTATAACTCTGCTTTATATCTAATGCCCGTACAATAACTCTATAACACGCCTTTGTATCGTCATTGGGATTATATTTACCGTTGTACGGCTATTGTACCCCATGCCTGTTGAATCGTTATAAAATACGCTACTGAACCACTTAAGTATTATAGTACAGCCCTTGAACGGCTATTATACAGCATTCAGGTTGCACAGAAGCCATTTAAGCAGCTTAGGTGTTTCTTGCACCGAACTCACTTCTAGTACAGCAAATATTAATCATATCGCCTAATGTTATTTTTTTTTACAAAAGAGGGCTTCTAAACAGAGTTGGAATTTTGGTACCTAGCACTTTTAATATGTCAAAGAGATTACATGTTTATCGACTTCCAATAATGTCGATATACGGGTATATTTTATATCACTGCGGATAACTTCAGCATGTATCGAACTTCAAAATAGCGAAAATAAATCAGCTGTTCCATACATTTGAGTCGAATATGTAGGTACTGCAGTTTTGTATAGGACAGCTGATTTTTTTTTCGCTCTTTTGTAGTTGGCTCCATAGTGAAAGTTGTTCAGTTTGATGAGTAGAATACATGCTGGTGTTATCCGCAGTGATAAAAAATTACCCGTATATGGACACAATCGGAAGTCGATAAACGTGCAATCCCTTTGACATAATTAAAAGTGCTACCAAAATTTCTGACTCTGCTTATGAGACACAGAAAACTGTACTAAATTTAAACTTGCGTAGGGACGACCAAATTTAATATTTATTTGAAAATTGAAGCATCCATGTTACAAAGTGATGAAAACCAATAAAAATTATACAAAAATGCGAAAATAACATGTGTAATGATGAGCGTTTAGATTTGTTCAAAAACGTGTTTTATATTAAAATTTAACCATCTGTAACGACATTAATATTATTTGGTAGAATTTAAGTAGAATTTGAAACAGGGCTGGTAGATTATGGTAAATTTCAGCAGTAATTTTCGTCACGCTGAAGGACATTGTGCGACACAAGAACATATAAGTAGGTGTTACTTAGTAGCTAAAGTGGGTACATGAATCCTGAAAGGGCACAGCAATATTAACAAGAAGTAATTTTAAAGAAAAAAATTAGTATAATGTCATTAGTTCTTTTGGTAGTTTTTGGTTCTTTTGGTAGGTTTTGGTAATTTTTGGTAGTATAGTAATTATTTTTTTGTTGTTTCTGGTTTTTTGGTAGTTTTTGGTTAGTTTGGTAGTTTTTCGTTGTTTCTGGTTATTTTGGTAGATTTTCGTAGTTTTTGGTTATTTTGGTAGATTTTTATACTTTTTGGAAATATTTGATAGAAGAATGAAAATTACCAAAAACTACCATAAAAACAAAAGAGTTCTTGACGGCTTGGCTACGGGGTGGGTTTGTTGACATAAATAAAATATATGTTTTGCAAAAGAGGTACCTACATTCGAATCGTAAGCGGAATTCAGTCAATAAGGGTGTCATGCCGATCCTTGTTTACCGACTTTAAATTACTCACTGTGACAGCTTCGTATATCCTCGATCTGTGCGAAATCGTGAGCGATACCCCGTAGTATTCCGTAGCAAGAGATTAAATTTAACTCGCATAAATGAGCTACTGGTACCAAATTACCGACTAGCATCGATGCTAAGGACTACAAAATAAAGTCGAATACTGTTCTTGTGTATAGTAAAATACCAGATGACATTAAAGCCGACTAGAAATTTCTGAAGAAGGTTAAAGAATTATTAATCGAACAGTGTCCCTATGACTTTAATTAGTTTCTTCAGTATAAGTAAACAAACAGGCATCAATCTGAGTAGAAAAAAATGTGTTGCAGACCGATTATTTGTACCTCAATAGGTTATTATAATTTTTAACTAATCTCATTTTACTGATTTTATAACATTTAACTAATTTAATTGTAGTAAGTGAAAGGTGGTAGTTAAGTTATTGTCTGGCACCTATTGTTTAAATCTGTTTTTTTCTTAATGTTTATAAATTATATTGTAGTGTAACTAATAGGTACTCTGTACTTACCATCTGTAACTTATGTACCTACCTACAATTTAAGGTAAATAAATAAAATGAAATGAGATGAACCAAAAGTAACAAATTAACCATAAACTACCAAAAAGTACGAAAAATTACCAAAATAACAATAATCTACCAAAAAGTACGAAAATCTACCAAAAAAAACAGAAACTACCAAAATAACCAAAAACTACTACCGAAAAGTACGAAAATCTACCAAAATAACTTTTTGGTTACTTTTGTACGAAAATTTACCAAAAACTACCGAAAGACTCAAAACTACCATAAATTACCAAAATAACCAAAAACTACCAAACAGTGCCCGGAAAGTAATTTTTGTGAAATTCCTTTGTGTTGTCTTGTGTCGCGCAATGTCTTTTCGCGCTAAATTCTGTCGTGCAAATGACTTACAAAGTCAATCGTTTGAGTTACCTACTGCGGTACAGAATTCACTCTTATTCCATTCTTATTTAAAACATATCTGACGATGATGATGATGATTTCAGATTATCAATCCTTAGTTTGCTAGTAACAATAGTAATAAACTTACAGTTATTCTGTTATAATAACGAGTAATAGTCGACCAATTTATAAAATGTACTTCTAAGTCCACATACGTGACGGGCAACTACGGAACCCTACACTGCATGTGGCCCGTCACCCACTTGCCCGGTTTTTATTAGTTACTTAGCCTACTTTAGCTAAAAATGGATTTGTTCATTAATCTTCTAAGACAGGGTTGGGTGTTGCCGGTCACCGGTCTATTTGCAATGATTTCGAACGATTGACGGCCCATAGTAATTTGTATGAAGAAAACGTCCAAAAAAATATGTGATTTTTGGTAACAAATTCCAAAAAAACTAGAAGTCGAAAAACTGATTTGTTTAAAGTGTTCTTTGATGTTTTGCCATTGATTAGAAATATATTTTGTTGTTTTATTTTGTTTCACTAAATCACAGGACTCGGAACGCGGCAGTGCTATTCTGGAGTTTTTCATGAAATTCTCGATTACTTTCTGATGTAACTACACAATTTTACTGAAATTTTTTTTGTTCATCTTGTACTTCATCTTTTAAAGAAGCGATGGTATTAATTTTGTTTCTAAATATAGCTATTTACTATCCTCAAAAGTCGGAACGCCGAACCCTGTTTTGCCCGATTAGGGTAGTGCCGACCCTTAAGGAATTGGGCTTCTGGGTCTGTGAAACGATTATAATTTGTAGGGTTCCGTACCCAAAGGGTCAAAAGACGGACGGACGGACAACGTAGGCTTAGTAATAGGGTCCGTCCGTCTGTCTGCCTGTCCTACCTATTTAGGGCTGTAACTTTTGAACCGTAATAGCTAGACAGTTATTTTCACAGAACATGCGTTATTACGGCGGATTTTCATACAAATAATACCTACGAGTAAAAATATCAAAAGGCTAAAAATTAAGTCCTCAAACAAGAAACTAGTTTTTATCAGCGTTTTTTCTTCTCGCTCTATCGTAAAAACGGTAATACATACTAGCGCCAAACTTGTTGTGATTATAGAGCATACAACAAATAATAAAAACCTGCCAAGTGTGATTGATGTTTTTTTTAATGGTGGATCGGTACAATACACGCCTAAAAATTTAAGCCTTGTTTTCTTGTTAAATATAATGATTAGGTGCATTCAATTTTGAGGGTTCAGTCTTACGACAATGAACCCTTATAAAATCTTTCGATTCCATCTGTTCATTCCATAACTTTGTAGCGCGCGTCATAATAAATGACTAGGGAATCCTAAACTTGGCCGATTAATAATTATCTATAGATACTCGTACGTAACAGAAAAAAAAGTTTAGATTCTAAAATTCTAAACAATAAAATCAAATTTAAAAAAGAAAAATAAATATTTGCTATGCCACTAAATGTCTAGTCACTGGTGGTATAAAACGTCCTGCTGGTGGTAAATACTGGTTATTACTTATTAGGTAGTTACCTACGCTGCGATACGACACATGCTTCTGCAGGGTTTGGAACATAAATAGCTCAAGTCCCGACTCGCACGTGGTCGGTTTTTTTTTATTACATAATATACGTTCTATGAATAGGAAACTGAAACTAAGTGCATGATAGCACGACACTGACTAGAGTAAGTATATTCTGTGAATACCTGTGTTGTTTCCGTGGAATATTGCGAAATCCCTGCGGTATTATTAAAGGATTTATATCATAAGGGCTTGAATCGTCTGTTAGGCACGATCGGTTTGTCTAAGTGGGACGCTCCGTTATTCTGATATATATTCTTAAGCATATAAGTTTAGAAATTGTCTGTTTTAATAAAAATTAATTAATCTACTTCAAAATTATACAACCAACATCATTTAACTCTTAACTGTCCCAATACTCACAATTATATTTTTACGTTCCCATCGTCACATGTCCAAAAATATTATTATATTTTGAAGGTAATACGAGGTCACGTAATGAATTTTTAGGAAAGCGAAATATTTTAGGTAAGCGAAATTTCGTCTGCAGATTCATAGGTAGTTGGCTATCAGAAAATAAAAAATAAAACATTAAATGTAATGCACGGACGTCTGAGCATTGACTACAGAGTCTACCGACCAATAGTTTGTTCAAAAACGTTGAAACACACTCGAGAAATCATGGTTATTTTGCATATCAAGCCAGCTTTTCAGTGCATCACATGTAATAGTGAAAGTGTTAAAACATCTACAAGAACATTCATTTGCACTGACATACTCTAGCGATAGACAAGCTCGTTCAAACAAACAACATGTCACACAAAACAACACAAAATGACACATTGCGGTCTGTCATTGCCATAGTGACGAAGTGAACTCGGGAACATCAATGCGGTGCGGGTACCGCATTCAAGTGGAATATGTTGCTTCTATGAAAGGGCCTGTCTATCGCTAGAGTGTACGTCAATGTTAGACTGGGCTTTAAATAATAATTTTGAGCTTGCCACAGTGTAAGAAAGAGTATCCAGTAGGTACTACATACAGTACGGGATACTCCCTGCCTTCCACCTACTTTTTACCTTACCCCCTCTGGTTGAATCGTGGTTCCTCTTAAGCAAATGCGTATTCCTGTCTCGCTCGTACGCAACAGTATCGCACATGCACTCTTCTTTAAATTGTTTCCCATTTGTATGACATGATATCTATCGGCTGACTGGGTCCAAGATGTGGCTTGGCATTGTTAGGTGTCTCTATACAGGGTCCAACTTAATATGCTGACACTTTTTTAAGGGAATGATAAGACCATGAAACTGAACAACTTTTTCTATGGGACCAACATCAGAAATCAGCTGTCCCGTACAATTGGCTCGAGTAGGTTTGCAGTTTTGTATGGAACAGCAGATTTTTTTTTCGCTATACTGGTGTTGGTGCCATAGAGGAAGTTATTCAGTTTGATGGTCTGATCATTCCCTTAAAAAAGTGTCAGCGTATTAAGAAGGACCCTAAAAATCTAGTAGGTTAAATGCAAGCTTACCTACTGATCCATTACACTGACATACTTAGGTAAATATTTTTGTCTGACCAAAGAAATGTGCAATTAAATAATGTTGCTTTTTAACTAAAAAGCAAAATATTCACGGGAACATAGCAGTGAAGTATCGTTTGAATTTTTTCTAGGAGAGCGAATAAAAGAAGAGAAACTGACATTATTGCTGGAATTATTGAATGCTCGTTCGAAAGCTTTTTCTATGGGAGGAGGGTGGTTAAACCAAATGCCCTGGTGCAGGCATATAGTTCCAGAGCTAAGTGGCTATTCTCTTATCATGGAAGTTAACACACAAATTGCAGATATTATAGAGGTAAGTGATAGCTCATTATAATAGTCTGGTTCACTTTTCTCTATAATGGCTATTTTAATCATTCTAGCGGCATTTTGGGTACCTAGCATTTTGCCAAATGTGTTTTTTTTTACTAATTAAGGTTAAATAAGTTACATATCTTTCCAGGAGGCGATCACGAAACATAAAAATAACTCTATAGAAGGAAACGATTTCATATATTCGTTTTTGGAGGAAATGAAGGAGAATAAAGATACGTTTACTGGTAAGTGGCGGACAAAGTAACTTTTAAGCGTTGTTAGGTATGTCGCGAGTGAATTGATATTTTTTTTTCCTTATACAAATGCACTTCTTAATATGCTGAAATTTTTTTAAGGGCATGATCAGACCGTCAAACTGAACAACTTTCTCTATGGCATCAACATCGAAATCGAAAAAAAAAATCCGCTTTCACATACTAAATTGCAATTCCTACTCGACTCAAATGTATGCAACAGCAGTTTTGTTCCGATCTGTTTGCTCACATAGTAAATGTTCTTCAGTTTGATGGGTGGGAAGCTGGGAAGACTCTTAGTTTAAAAGGATGCTAATGATATCAGTGTTGCCAGCCGGATCTTGTCAAAAGTAACCGGAATTCGATTAAAAAGTAACCTTTTGGTGTGAAAAGTAACCTTTCATATTTTTTTCCAGTAATAAGGTTTTAAAAGTTGATCGACAGATGTTGGTTCCATTGAATTTCAGAAATGTAAAACATTCGGTAGCGTTTTCCATTTCAAGTTGCATTTTCATCCGATTGATTGATCAAAAAATTTTTTTCAAATTTCAAATACTTTATTTCATAAAAATATTCAATGATCGAGCGATCATTCGTGATTTGGACGTGTTGGTACCTATACATTAGTGCGAGAGAATAAAAAACGGAGAAAAACGTGTTTTTAGGAGTCACTACGTTACGAACGTTTTGCGTTATAAAACAGTGCAAAAAATATGAAAAAGTATTCCGTTTCATGGAAAAAATATGATTGATTATACAAATTGCGAAAAGTCACCTAAAAGTAACCTTTTGAATCGTGTAACCTAAAAGTAACCTGACAGGGCTAAAAATCACCTAAAAGGTTACAAAAGTAACCTTCTGGCAACACTGAATGATATCAATTTCACCCTGTATAAAATATTAATTTCTCTTTCCTTGAAAACACCCATGGTTTTGCGTATTTTTTGTATTGGCGTGCAACAAAGTACAAATATGTGTATTGATTGATAAATTGATTTCTAATTATCGAGGAATACATCGTTTTTTTATCATAAGGTCAATGGCATTTGGCAATTGGTAGCAAATAGGTATGTAAATAAATTAAATTTTAACTTTCCTTTTACAGAGGAACAATTGCGTACGATATGCCTCGACCTCATTATAGCGGGATCCCAGACAACGAGTAATGTGCTGGGATTTGCAATCCTTGTTGTTCTAAGAAACAAAATGCTGCAAGATATAATTTATAATGAAATAAAAGATATAATAGGTGACAAAACACCGTGCTGGGCGGATAATACCAGGTACGTGTTTAACCAAATTATTACATACATAATGCTCACGCCACTATCCCACAGGGGTAGGCAGAGACTAAAGCTCACCACAAACTACGATTGTGTCTTACATCTCTCGCCTCATCCTCTTCTCATAAATCTCTTCATGTACTTCCATCGGTTTAAATAAAAAAAATTATATATTCCGGACGGAAAGCGTCAATTTTCGTCTCCCTGCGCTAAACGAAGCTGCCGCCTTCCACCTCCGTCGAGGAGAAAAATAGTATACTAACCTCGGGCAGTAGGTAAATAAGAAAGCCTCAGGTCACATGTTTGTTAACCTCGGCTTCGCTTCGGTCAACAATTACATGAGATCTGAGACCTTTCTTACTTTCCTGCCCTCGGTGTGTTTTATTATTTCTGTTCTTTTTTTGTTGTTTTATAAATCTTTACATAATATAATCGTAATTTTTCAGGATGACGTTTATACCAGCGTTCCTGTTAGAAGTGCACAGATATTATAATATTGTACCATTAGCTGGCCCGAGGCGAGTACTTTCTGATGCAACTATAGATGGATATTCAATACCTAAAGAAACAACCGTCCTCATAGCTCTCGGCGATCTGAACTTCGACCCAACTTTATGGGATGATCCATATGAATTTAAGCCGGAGAGATTTATCGATGAGAACGGAACGTTGAAAAACATTGAGCATTTGTACCCATTTGGTTTAGGTGAGTTCTTTTAAATTTTGGGACCGATTTAAAAAAAAGGATATATTACCGTTGGCCAGCTCCATACAAACGAAGTTTGCTTATATTTTCAATACTAACCAAGTATAATGAAATTTTCCAGAAACAATCTAGAAATTAATCTCTATACTTATATTCAGTAAGATTTTCGTTTAAATGTACAGTTTCAATGCTAGGATAAATTTAAAATGTGTATGAAGATCTTTGAGGCACTGTAACTTAATTAAAAACTATACATTTTAGAGATTCGTTCGATAGTTTCTGAAAAATTTCATTGACTTTAATTGGTTTGTACAGTTCCGGTTAGTATTAAAAATATAACCAAACTTCGTTTTGTGGAGCGCGCCAGGTCTCTTTCTGCATTCGATATTGTTATGAATTTTATTCCAGTTTTGTTACACACTTATAGATAATATCATCAAGAAATTGTATAAAGCAGTAGCGGTAAATAGCAGTTTTTCCAATAAAATCTAAAAAAAAAATATATTATTTCAGCGCTGCGCTGTCATCGTCTGAAAAAGGTAGAAGTTTAATTATGTTCGTGGTTATTTATTAACTATTTTATTTTACTTACAGGTCGCAGGCGCTGCCCTGGAGATTCCCTAGCAAAGTCATTCATATTCATAGTTTTCGTGGGCTTGCTGCAAAATTACAGAATCGATTGCAGCAATGGCGTGCTGCCGTCGGACGAACCAATTATCGGCTTGATTTCAGCGCCTAGGCCTTACACTGCAGAGTTTATACCACGACATCCAACTAAATGAAACCCGTTGTTTTTAAATTATCATTCATCCTTCAAACCTTCAACATCAAACTGAATCACATTCTCTGTAGGAAAAACTGCTGTGTTATTCAGCTGGGTGAGATATTTGCTTAAATAGGTCGAGTACATAAAGTTATTATACCTTACAGGAATAGAGGCAGTGACTTGAGTTGTCAAATGAAACCGTTTTTGGATGTTTTCAGGAGAGTATGTGTCGAAACAGTCAAAGCTATGGTCCAGAATATCCAATTTGATTATTAAAGACGACACATCGTTTAAATAATACGGGGAATTATTAGAGTTTGACCTTAAGGCGTATCATCCCGGGACCACGAATCTCCATGCTAATCGATGCGAACGAGCGCGTGGCTCCGGTCAGAATATAGCCGTTTTCTTTGAAAAATGAGAATTTTTTTTATTAATTTCGAAAAATTAAGAAATCCACATCATTCTTAATTGTGTTGTGAACAATATTGTAAATTTTAATTTTCTTCTGATTAATAATGTAACAGTAAAATGGTTACAATAGGAAAAATAGTGGTGACTTTAGATTCCCTTTTCTTCAGTTTTATTCATTAAAATCTATTTCTAGAAATCGCATCATTTCTCACATCGTGTAGATGGTTCAGTTTATTTTTCAGCTCAAAAAGTGTCATTGTTAATGAATAAAATGGTTACAAAGTTACCAAATTTCATGGTAAAACCAGGTGGTAGCCCCTTAAATATGTTAATTGGATTGTATTTTTAGGGTCCGTACCGAAAGAGTGCCAACGGGGCCATATTCATAAGCCTACGCTATCCCTCCGTCTAGTCCCTTACGGACTGTTGGCCCTACCGCTTAGTCCCCCTAGTAGGTCCATCAGGATTTTAAAATCCTCGTGGCCCCCCTGCTTGAAAAGACACGCTGGCCGCAAAAGTGCACAAGTGATATTTTTGAAATCTAGCTAGTAGTGATGTGACCATCATGTGTACCTGCTTGTAGGTAACGTTTGAGCATTGAGATGTACCAGGAGCGCAAAAGTATACAAGTGTAACACTTAAATATATTAAAATCAATAGTTTTTTTATTTTTTTTATTTCATTTTTTGTTCTCTTTATTAAGTTTTTTTTTTTCTTGCTGATGGGAGCATTTAAAAAATTCAAAATGTACTAGGAGAGCAGACGTGTACAAGAGGTCGTACTTCCATGATGTCGGAACCTAATGACCTCTTGTACACTTTTGCGCTCCTGGTACATCTCAATGCTCAAACGTTACCTACAAGCAGGTACACATGATGGTCACATCACTACTAGCTAGATTTCAAAAATATCACTTGTGCACTTTTGCGTCCAGCGTGTCTTTTCAAGCAGGGGGGCCACGAGGATTTTAAAATCCTGTTGGACCTACTAGGGGGACTAAGCGGTAGGGCCAACAGTCCGTAAGGTATCTGTCCTACCTATAAAGGTAAAGTGTGTGTCGGGCTTGCGCTAAAGATCCATATTTTTCGGTAATATTGTACCTATGGTGGCGCGGAACCCTCAGTCCGACTCGCACTTCGCCCGTTTTTTAGCTTGAATATAATTTTTAATAACATCATAAATGATAAGAAGTAGGTATGATGAGTAATATGACATCATATTACTCATTTTTACGTAACAATTTTTTTTTCACCTCACAAGCTCGGAAAGATTCTGTTTATCATTCGAAATCTGAGTGCAAAAGCGCATTTTATCCGCTAGCGTGGAAAGAGTTTTTGAAATTCGAATCTGTCTATTCAATATTTTACTATACCGCCAATCCACTGAAAATACTTAATAACTATTTCATATTAATAACTATTTTCACTGGCCAGCACGAAAAAAAAACTTTCTAAAATGTTCTTTTTAGTAATTAACTTTTTTTCCTCGCTGTTGTGAGGTGAAAAGTTGTGTGTTTCGCTCGTCTGCAAAGTTATTCTGCGTCTCGTACCTTTGAAACCTTCGCTAAGCTCAGGATTCTATTATTTGAACCACTTGCTTCGCTCGTGGTTCAATCCTAGAATCCTTCGCTTGCTCAGGTTTCAACTCAAGTACTCGCCCCAAAAAGCAACTTTGCAGCCTAGCATAACAAATAACTATTAAAGTTACGCGGTTATTAATGAAGCTAAAGTTAATCATTATAACGGGTTCTTACCGCGTTAAATTATCTAGTAACGTGGAATCCGGTGGTAAAGATGGGTATAAGACCTTCGTACTCTCGGTCGGACAAATGTAGGAGTGACACAGTGAGTGTAGTTTGTCGTGCTGGACCAAGTGTGTCCTTAAGTAATACAAACCGAGAAAAAAGTGAGGATGACTTTCGAGTGAGTTCCAATAGTGGTCAGAGCAAACGAAGAAGAATGAGGGTATACAGATTTATCTGCTCTTAAAAACCTACCTGCAGTTCTACAGTCATCCCGTGATCATGACAGTTGTAACACTGCCGAAATATCGGGAACTCCAAAATAAATAAAAACGCAGTAAGAACCCGTTATAATGATTAACTTTAGCTTCATTTTTACGTACTATGCAACACTACAAAGTACTATTCAACTACGGTATTATACAAAAGTAATATTTAGACGTATTTTGTATTGTATTGTGAATCAGCTTAAACCAATTGAATCGATATTTGAAAGTATTTCCCAGTATATTTTAGTTTACCGTAGGGTATGCTTATTTCTAAATTTAACTGCTGGTCGGAAATTATAGCATTAGCAGTTAGCGTTAAGTTTAACTCAGTGTTAGTGTTAAGTGTCAGCATTAAATAATTTGCATTACAATGCTAACAATGGTTTCATGTAATATGCAATATTGTGAGAAAACGAATGAAATGTTTGTGTTAATAATGATTTTGACTTCAAAGAAATGAGAGTGTGAATTAATTTGTATTACATAGATATGTTGGTAAAAATGGTTAGGTTTACCGGAGGCCATTGATCCACGAATTGAACACATTACGGTTGGTTAGGAATTAACTATGTTTTATATTTATTATTTATTTTGTTTTGTTGTAACTGGGTACTAACAGGTTTAAAATAACAATGTGCATGACCTCGCTCGCAAATGTGACGTCACTCAATAACTCGAGTCATTCAAATAATTGTTTCCTTGACATAGAGTCCATGTTCCTTTACAACCGAGTGAAGTTATCCAACGGCCCTTCAAGGTCATGCAAATTGTTATTTTAAACTGATAGTAATGTACTTGTAGTGTTGACGTGGTGGGTTTAGGAATTAACCTCGGAATAAAAATACTTCCTACACACAGCTTTTTTAATTATTTCCATAATTGCAATTTAAACAAGCAAATAAAAATTAGGAGGAAGGATAAACATAGCCAAATAATAATTATCTACACCTAGTTACTACAGTTTGGCAAGAGTTTGAAATAAATGAGGGCGCCACTTTTTTTGCATTGACGTAATCACGCATAACCTGGCAGTACTACGCACCGTACTCTAAGGGTGGAGCGACGGAAAAATGCGATGCGGTGCTATGTGATGTAATTCAACCCAAAATAATCTCAGGAAGCTGGGGCGTAGGATTGAAAATCTCAACTTTTTTTATTCTGGTCGAACCAGGATCGAACTATACAGGGTGTAGGGTAAGGGACAGCCCTCCGCAAACTTAAAACGGTAAACTCAAACCATCAAACTGAACAACTTTCACTATGGAGCCTACCTCAGGAAACGCGAAAAAAATCAGCTATAATTTTTGCGTAGGAATGACTTTATTGAATAAAGTCGGGTAGGTACGGCAGTTTTGTACGGGACAGCTGATTTTTATTTCACTTTTCCTGAGGTAGGCTCCATAGTCAAAGTTGTTCAATTTGATGGTCTGAGTTTACCGTTTAAGTTTGCGGAGGGCTGTCCCTTACACCCTATATATATGGCCAAGAATATAGGATACCTATTTAATCTCTTTGGTGCAAATAAATGCATTTTTATTTTATTATTTTAATCCACAGACTTAACAGACTTAGCATTTGATCAACAACTGCGTGGCAAGTTTGCACACATTCATATTTCATGCACACATTAAAAAATACAGGGTTGTATCAAGTCAAAGCATTCGAAATTTTCCAACTTTAGGTAGGTACCTACATATTGAAATAGTGACAAAATTTATGTAATGCAGTTTTAAAAACACTCAGCTCGAGGGAAACATTTTATATACCTACTATTCCAGAACATTGTTATAGTTTTGGAAATGATAGATTTGCATTGCACCGACACGACTCCACTTATCGAGCGATAATATCGCTGCGATTTTGCGATAATTGTTCTCAGTACATTTTGTATGGGGACGCGCTCGATCCCACACACTGCCGCGATATTATCGCAACCTGACGCAATCTCTTTCTACTACATTCAGTGAAGGGCGCATGCGTGACGCGAATCGCGGAATCGCTGCAGTGTGTAAGGTATCGCGATATCGCTGTCGATAATATCGCTCGATAAAATCGCTCGATAATAATGCTACAAGGTGCGGAAGCCTTATACATTCTTATTTACTGCCCAAGGTGTGTCTACTATTTTTCCCCTCACAGAGGCGGAAAGCAGCAACTTCGTTTAGCGCAGCGGGACGAAAGTTGACGCTTTCCACCCGGAGGGAGCTAAATTATTTGTTTATGCAAATATCTAAGAGTTTACTATTTCCTATATGATTTATCCTGAACCGATGCTATGTGTTTAAGTATACCAAACCTAATGAAAGGTTCTTCAATAATATACACTCAGTTTCAGAAACGCTCATGAAAGTTAATCCTTCATTTAATCTCTGCTGACACTTTTTGTCTTGTTGATGTAGAAAAGCTAGCAAGAGATTTATTGGAGAAATTAACTTAAATGAGCGTTTCTGCAAATTAGTGATAATCAAATTAACTGGTGCATAATATAAATACTTACTAAGACACACAGAGGGTCAAAAGAAAATAGATAACAAAGTTAATACTGAAACTATTTATTTTCAAACAAGACTATTTTGTTAATATGATTTCTTGCCAAAACTTGCTTGATTTCTTGCTATGACAAATTGCCATCAATGTTTCAATGTCTCCGTCGATAATTTTCTTCATTCTCATTCATATGATAATTATATCATAGTTATCTATACAACTTAGTTTTTTAGTTTTGGCTGGTAAGTATGTTGGTTTCTTGAATCTGAAACGATTGAAATACTTAATATTAATCTTCATAAAATTTAAACTCCTTTTACCTACAATAATTCATACCTACCTACCATTCTTGGAGATGTCTAGCAGATGTGTGTCTAGAAGACATTTAGTAGGCGGACATAGAGGCATCTTCTAGATATCTTTTGTACTACTTATAATAAGACATACTAGATATTTGAGCAAATATTTACAAAATATTTATTAGATATTCTGTAGACATTTTGTGCTGTGTGGGATATATTCTTCAATATTTTCTTAGCCATAAACCGCATGCATGTATCGTAATTAATGTTGTTTCATATAATGCTGTTGAGTATGTATTTAAATTAATTCATTCTTCATTGCTTAATAAAATACAAGGCAATAATGCAATCGTGCAAACAAGCATGCATACAAGCTAACATGCAAGAAGGCAAGCATGCAAGCAAGTATGCAATCTAGCATATGCAAACAAGCAAGCAAATCCGCAAAAAAGCATGCTTGCAAGCGATAAGTGAACCGTACAGTACATACTCTAGAATTCAATGTATGCTGTTTTATGAGATACTTACTAACGTTTTAAGAAGCATTCGAGGTACTGGGCTGAGCAATATCAGCCTCCGATGATGCTTTAGATTTTTCTCTATCTTCACATCTATTTCTAGCAACACATGATCTCCACTCCACTTCTTTTTATTCAAGGAACAATCCTAAATTTTATTGATAGACGCATCTTCTTTATTCTGTAAATAACAATGAACACAATATATTAACTTACACTCAAATTAATTTGCCGTGAAAAGCCGTGGTGGTCCAGTGGCGAGTAACCTTGCCTGCCGTGCAGGAGGCGATGGTTCGATCCCCGTCCAGGCCGACTCCTACCAATGAGTTTTTCGGAATTTATGTACGATTTTTAACACCACTGGCTTTTCGGTGAAGGAAAACATCGTGAGGAAACCTGCATGCTTCAATTTCGAGGCATGTATTGTACCCACTGTCCAATTTATAAGTGGCGACGGGCTCACCCCCCGTCACACTGGACAGAGTCCGGTACAACTGGTGAAACGTGGATGTTCTGAGGTTTCAGAATATCTCTGACTACCCCCTCGGGGAATATAGTCGTGAGCATATGCTTATGCTATGCAAATTAATTTAAGGCTAAAAAATGAGTCACATTTTTAGTAAAAAAATCTTTGCTAACGTGAATACATCTCTGGAATTTTGCACTAGTACATGAAATGTCAAACAAGGATTCTCACAATAGATATTTAACGAATTAACAAAATAATGACTGTACTTATTGGTTTTATGCAATTAAAACAATGCAAACATAGATTTTCTCCTAAAATATAGTGAATATGTGCTTCCGTAGCACATAATATGTAATGAAAAACAGATTAAACAATTTGTGTCCCAACACGAGATTTACTTACCTATGAAACGATAATCCGGGTGTCTTCCGATCGGATGCACTGTCACACTTATGCGCACTGCATTTCACCATAATTTAACAAAAACTTCCGCTCCTTTGGTGATACTTTCAACAATATTTTTTTCAAAACTCAACACGGCGTTTTGACAATATTTCACTGAAGGGCACTGACGGCCATATCGTTAGCTATCAAGATGGCAACCTGGCACGATGGTTGCATTGTTTATGGGTGCGTGTGGTGTAGCAACAATAGATAAACAGGGATAGTGCTATATGAGTTCTCTCAGACCTATTAGAGATAGAAATAATAAACTAGTGTGTGTAAAAAGTGCTAAGTCTGCTACTGTAATACCTAAGTCTGTGTTTTAATCTATGCTTTAGATTAGAATAAAGAGGTCCTTAATCTCAGAGAATCTCTTTCCTCCAACATTCCTCATAGCACGTCACCAAAGAGAATGAAATAACTTTTTTTACGTGTAACGTCAATGTTCACAAACTATCATAAATGTCAATGTTCACGTCACAACAGAAGTTTTACTCAAACATACCCAAAAGCAATTAAAATACCATTTATTTACGTATTAATTTATAGTACCTATAAATAAAAAATCACAGTTCAAATACCTAAATAGGCAAAATTGCGAAGTAAAACCGTCTAACTAGTTAGATACCTACTTTTACTCTAAATAAGATAAACGATAAAATCTACGTAACCTACCTACGTTTTCAATTTATACTTGTAGCTACAATTTATTTTCGTAAACAATGTCGTCGATAATAATGGGTAAGATGAGCAGATCCTCTTCTTTTTTTATGGACAGAAAAGTAAGTACTTACTTAACTATGATATTTTTAACGTTCCCTACCTAAAACGTAGTGATTCCATTCTCTTTGTCCCTACCGATATAACTTTTTAATTTAAAAAAGAGGGGTGTTATTAAACCCCTGACGCAAAAAGAGGGGTGTTATAAGTTTGACGCCCATGTCGGTCTGTCTGTCGGTCTGTTGGTTGGTCTGTCTGTCTGTGCCGTGTCGTACCTTCCAAACGGGTAGTGGACTGAATTCGATGCGGTTTTTTGAAATAGAAAGCTAATTTTTGCGAGAGTGTTCTTAGGTTTGCTTCATGAAAATCGGTTCAGTAGTTATTATGTAACTTTAAAAATTATGAGATAACATTAAATTACAAATTTAATTAGTGACACTCGCAACGTTTGGTCTCTAGTGTGCCACAAAGGTACAAACTTACATACATTACATACATACATACATAACTAGGCTGTTAAACACATTACTCTTCCTTTGCGCCGCGCAGTCGGGTAAAAAACGCCCAAAACTTGAAAACTGATATAAGTACAAGAAAACGTTCTAGGAGACTAACCCTAACTTTGGAGCACTTTACGTAGGTTTCAATTTCTTCGTCTGCATTCGATTTTGAAAACTTAATCGAGAAAACCTGAAATTTTCACGAAACATTTTTATCAACCAATTTTTTTTTAATCATGCTTAATAACTTATTTCCATTATCCGTATTTCTGACCCATTTGATTATCCGTATTATCATCCGATCCGCATATGGTATACGTAATATCAATGCAAGAATTGATAAGCTGATAATGTACCTATTTCATAAAGCCTTTTCGCTGGTTTGTTGTTATGTTCGCTGGCCTGTGATATACGATTAATAATGTACCTACCCACATAAATTGCGTGTTTTAATATACAGGGTTCCATTGAAATTTTAATAATAGTCTATAGTAATATGCACCTACTTTTTTACAGGAACAAGGCGGTGATAAACATTTCCAATGGGATAGTTTTCAGAAGTTTATATATATAGCATACACATATTCTTCATCAACCATTAATTTTGATATATTTTCAATGTTATCTGAAAGCGGTATGTTCCTTAAGGGTATATTATTCGGAGCGCGCTCCATACAAACTAAACAATTAAAGTCAATTAAATTTTGCAGAAACAATCTACAAACTATGCTTGTATGGAGTCAGATTTTCGTTAAAATGTATAGTTTTCAAGTTACAGTGCCTCAAAGATTTCCATACAAATCTTAAATTAATTCGAGCATTGAAACTGTATATTTTAACGAAAATCTGACTCTATAGAAGCATAGAAATTTGTTTCTAGATTGTTTCTGCAAAATTTAATTGACTTTAATTGGTTAGTATTGAACATATAACCATAGTACGTTTGTATGCAGCGCGCATTTTCGCTCTCGGAATAATATTCTCTTAATTTTATATTTTTGCGAAAATCGACATATTTCCTACTTAATCTACTCTGTCTTTTTTCTGTATGGTGCATTGATGGTTCTAATATTCAATTGATCTTTATATTTTTTAACCAAAACCTTTTGATGTTGATTCCAGTTACTCTTGTGGATTTTGTAATACTTGAAATAACGTTAGGTATGGGTTACATGGTAATGGATTTCTTCATTAAGCAATACACGGGTAAAATAGATTTCAATAATTCTCTAAATCCACTACTTAAAGGAATAACGTACGGATTACTGCTGCAAACTGCGTTATGGACTTTGTTAGTAAGTATTAATTAACTCATTTTCATGAGTAGCATTGAATTGCATCCTACACCTGGAGTGCGATTTTTGAATCTCATTCGGTGAGCTCAGCAGTTGTAAATGTCAAAATTACTATGGAGACA